>JAWNPC010000481.1:6590000-7010000 GCA_035045365.1 Drosophila leonis | reverse complement strand
AGAGAGAGAGGTAGAGAGAGAGAGAGATAGAGAGAGAGAGAGAGATAGAGAGAGATAGAGAGAGAGAGAGATAGAGAGAGAGAGAGATAAAGAGAAAAGGAGAGGGAGATAGATAGAGAGAGAAGAAGAGTAGCGCCTGCATTCTACTGTTTGTCTGTCTACCTGCGTCAATCTCGAACTTTTTGCTACAAATATCGATAACCCTTATTTCCATGATATCGATTAATAAAGGATTTCTTGCTTCTATTGGTATTGCTCTTAGAGTATGCACAAATTACAAGTAAACTACTTCTGGTATACTTTCTATCCTTAGAGCTACGAACCAAGTGTTTCACTAAGAAGTAGCATAGCTACAGCCACAGCGTTTGCCTTCGTGTGCGTATTCCAAGCTGCTATTTCTAGCTATAGCCTTAGATCTGTATGTATTTGAGACTATAGCAGCTTGGCAGGGTATTCCCTAGCTTAGCATGCCCCACTAAAACACTCTTACTTCCGCCACATCTTTATATATATATATATATAAATATTCTTTTTTGTTTATTGGTATTTCGAGCAGCGCTGAGCTGAGCTGAGCTGAGCTGAGGGCCAAGGAGCAGTCGAGCAAATGCAATAAACTCCGAACAAGTTTATTAAATTTACAGTTATGTGTGCAATGTGTTGCTGCCGTTGTTGCTGCTGCTGTTGTAGCTTAAATTGCCGACGGGATAAAAGCTGTTAAGTGTGAATGAAAATGCAATTGAAAAGTTAAGACAAAGCAATCGAGAATAAAGCAATTGAAAAGTGAGTCAAAAAAAAAGGAGAAGAAAAAGTAGGAAAATCTAGTAGGTGTCTAGCAAACGTTTTCCCCGATAGTTTTCTCAATTTTCTTACCTTGTTTTATTTTGTTTTGCGACTTGAGCTGAAAAGTAGGCAACGCACAAATCGAATTTCCAGAGAATTAAAACTTTTTGCGCTGTGTCTTGAATGTGAAGAATGTCAGCTAAGTGTGTGATGTGTGTGTGTGTGTTGATGTGTGTGTGTGTTTGGGTGTGTGTTGGTGTGTGTTGGTGTGTGTGTGTGTGTGTCTCTGAAGCTAAGATTAAACATCTGAAATGTTTAGATTCCATTTAAAAGATAGTCACCTGCGCTTATTGGACTGTCACATAGCAGCTCAGCTCAACACAGCTCAAAAGTGGCCTACATAAAGAGTCGAGCAATTCAATAATAAACGAATACAAATGTTTGAGTGTATATGAATATATATATATTTTTATGTATATTTATATATATTGTATTGTATATTTTAGCACTCAGAGCTTCTTTTTGAGAGTTAAGATAACAGAAAAATTTATTGTGTGAATTCAATAAGTCAAGAAGCAAATATCAATAAAGTTTCATTCTTAAACCATATAAAAGATGACCAAGCAAGAGTACTACTATTTTCGAAAACTACATTTCAGCAGTTGTCAAAGTTATCGATAACCTTTAGCTAATCAAATATTCAACAAGTCTTCTCATTTGATTATGAAGCAGCTGACGTCTGTCAAGTGTGTGGGAATAATATAAATATAATTGCACAAAATTTCAGCTCAACTCTTGAGTTACACTTGAGGCCACAGAGTGCTGCAATGCTGCAAGTTGTGTGGATGTATTTTGGCAACTCAGTCAGCTCACGTCAAACCTCGTTTATTATGGTCTAGTCTATAGTTAAGGTTAACAAGCGCCGCATTTTGGCTAAGATTCGAGACGCCAATGCGGGAATAACAAAGCACAAGAAACAGCTCAAATTAAGGCAGACGCTTGAAGCAGTGTCTGACTAGCTGAGTTGGTTATTTGAAGAATGTTTTAATATAATTATAATGATATGAATTTAGCGTTAAAATGTTGCTGGAAATAATGTTATAATTTAAGTTGTTTTTGTTGCAGAGCAATTTCTTTATCTATGGCTCTTATTTGGTCAGCCTGCATATCCATATGAAAGACTTTGGTAACTCAGAGAAGGAGAAGGAGAGATATCAAAATCACTTTAAATTTGCTTATCTTGCAAGATAATACTAGATACTAGATACTACTCTCTACATATATATTCAGATAAAGACTTTTAAATATTTTTAAAATTTTTAGGAAATAAGTCTTTGAAAATTTGATTGACTTTATTAATTTTTGTAAGCTTTTTTTTCAAATTAAAAAAGAAAACTGTGTATGTAATTTTAGGAAGACTAAAACAGAGTCCAATAGACTTGAACTGTAGCTTGAAAAATATAGAAAATATTCAATATTAATGGAGGACTTCAAGGCTGCGCTATGCTGATGACGCGCAGTGTATTCAGTCAAAGCTCAGCTCAGCTCAACTATAAATTTCTGCATATTATTTGTATAACATTTGTCTATCTATTGCTATCTCTCTCCTTCGGCAGCACAAATTTATACATTATCCACTCATTGATTGGGATTGTTATGCATAGCTAAATCCATCCACATTCTAGTTGAGCTAGCTTCAATAATTATGTAGATTCAGTTAATATGCTCGGCATTTGCATAATACAAACTCAACTCGGCTGTAACCAGAGCCAATGCCAATCATATGTGATAACAAATTTGGAACATTTTTCAGTTATTCGAAAGCAAAGCGAATAATAAATTGAACACATAAAGAGAGTGAGAGAGAGAGAGATGAAGGCAAAGGAAACTGAACAATGAGCGCAATTTGTTGTCTATAAGCGTTGCCATTTCCACTTGAGAGACGACAATGCCACTGAGAAGCAGAAGCAGAAGAAGAAGGAGAAGCGTTTGGCAAATGGAAATTCGGTGTGAGAACACGTTTCACTCTGCTCACATTTTCTTTTTCTGTATTTTTTTCTACTTTCTTTTTTTTTGCGGTTGTAAAACAAACAGAAACGAGTTGGCGCGGACACCGTTTGGCAAATGATATATGTGAGTGCCTCTCCGAATGCTTGTGGCTGTGATGCGTGCGTGTGTGTGTGTGTGTGAGACATATGTAGTATAACAAATCAATTTTCGTGCCAGACATTGCACAGCAAACAGCAAACAGCAAACAGCAAAACACTCACTGGAGTTACACCTCAATGCTGGACTTCAGCTCTTTTGGGCGCACCACATATTACTTCCGCTGTGCCAGACTCTGCTGCTAAGCTCTGCCCTGGAGATGGCAAACTCTTTGAATTGACAGCTCACAAAATTGTTTGAGATATTGTAATTTATATATCATAGCTGGGAGAAGCTGTCAGAACTGGAAATGCAAATCATTTGCCTGTAGGAAAAGGCGAAAACATTTGAAAAACCTTTTCGGACTTTGCTATAGACTCTAGACTCTTTACATGAATGTGGTCAGTAGTTAGGTTAAGTGAAAGAAGTGGACTTGCAGTTAGATTTTTTAGACAAGCATTAGATAAGTTTAGGTGCTCTGGTTTTTCTAGTTTGTATAGTTAGAGTGATGCATAAGCTGACTTTATTACAGACTCTGTGGGATTATGAACTTGACTTAAGCGCAGATTTCTAGACGTTGCTGCTAGACTTATGCTGCTTAGGTATACTTTTGTATGTTAAGTGATTTAATAGCAGACGTTTTCTATAGACTTGAATAAAGTTGTCCAGACTGAGAAGATATAAGCTGATACTCAGAAGATGGATGCTTAGACTGGAGAAGATATAAGCGGATTCCCAGACTGCGAAGCTGATACTCAGAAGATGGATGCTTAGACTGGAGAAGATATAAGCTGATACTCTGAAGATATAAGCTGATGCTCTGACTGCGTAGCTGATTCTCAGAAGATGGATGAAGACTGAAATGATATGAGCGGATTCCCAGACTGCGAAGCTATAAGCTCAATTCTCAATCTAGAAATCTATATATTTTCAAGCTGAAGAAGCTATAAGCTGATTCTCAGCCAAGACTTCTCCAAGTCAAAAAAGACTAAGAAGCTAAAAGGTGATTCTTATTCAAGTCTATCTTCAAGTTGAAGAAACTTTAAGCTGATTCTCAGTCTAGATACCTACCTATCTTCAAGTCTGAGAAGCTTTAAGCTCTAGAAATCTCTCTTCAAGTCAATAGCTCTCTACGAAGCAAGAGATTTTATATCAGCTCAGAATCTAACTATGTCAAAACTCATTACTGAAAACTAAATTAAAATGTTTTGTAATCTCTCATATGTATAAAGAAAACATCCAACAGAATCTGAATATTTTATGTGTAGTTTTTACAGATCCTCAACCAAAGATTAGTTTAAAGTCTTTGAGCTAAAGTTTTTATATATAAAAATCAATCAAAAATATATCAAGTTCTCATAATTGCCATATAAAAGTTGCACTCAAGCAATGTTATTGAGTTCAGCTATGAAGCTGGCAAAATTCACTTAGCTACCCATTTGGACCAATTGTTAGCTAGTCATAATCAACATGCAATAGAAGCTTAACAACTCTTGAAACCACTAAAAAAAGGGAAGTAAAAAAGAAAACGAAATTTGTCAACAAAAAAAAAAAAAAGGCAATGGACAGTCGCTGCAGCAACAGCTCCATCCGCAGCTCCATTCACAGCTCCATTCATGGCGGCGCCTTCGACTCTCAGCTTTCAGCTCAGCTGTGTGCTCTGGGCATTCGGTTTTTCGTTTATCTCAATAAATTCCTCTGGCGAAACGCAGCGAATCGCTGTCACTTTTGATTGTAATCGAGTGTTTGCAGCGTCGCTTTTTGCACTCCATGTAGCAGGCAGCAGCAACCGTCGGCAGCTCAGCCACGCAACACTGTCCATGCCCGCTGTCAAACAGTTTGATATACTTTGCAAACTACGTTTATACGATATCCATGTTGTGTCTCACTCTCTCTCTGTGTGCGTGTGTGTGTGTGTGTGCTTGCCAATTGGATTTGACATTTTATTGGGTTTTCTTTCTCGTTACTGCCGCTTCATTGAGTCGCAGTTCCCTTTAGCCGCCTCTAGCCGGTCCAGCTTGGTTGAGATGCTGTTGTAGTTGTAATTGATGTTCGGTTGCCTGGCCGAGAGTCCTTTGGTAACATAAATCTAATGACCTGAGCTACGCATACAGCTGCACTGGACTCGACTGCGGTTCGAAGTCGAGAAGATAACATTCAGCCTGAAAGATTGAATTCCTTTGCCGTTCGTTTTTTTTTCTTCCACTTCTTCCCTTGCCATGGGTTGCTTAGCCTAGCCTAGCCTAGCCTTGGCTTGGCTTGCCTTGGCTTTCCTTTATTTTTTTTTCTTTTTGGTAATTAGTGCAGAGGCAACTTGATTATCTTGCCTTGTACTACAAATTCGCCCCGCTTCGACCCACTTCTGGACGGGGCCAGCACGTAATTGTGCTCGTATTGCAATCATTCATTTTGAGCTTGTTATAAAATAGCAAAAAAGCAAAGGCCATAGTCAAATAACAGACAACTACTGGGCGAGCAGCCGGACAAACATGCCTTCAGAATGTTTCGTTTTTGTCCACTGCAAAGCTAAATAAACTATGGCAAGAGATTTAGCTTAGACTATTATTAGCTATTTGTATGAAGTCATTTGGGCTAACAGAAGAATAAACTTGAAACTAAAGTCATTTCGTATTTCAAGACTCTAACGAATCAAATATTCAAATGACTTTTGTGGGATTCCACAAAGCTACTAAAAGAATTTTCTGTGGTAGGCAACCAAGTTCTCTAGTTTTTAAGAGACTTTGTAATTTATGAATAAGTTACACGGATTCTTTATGTTTCTAAGTCGTATTTACTTTATAATACCTTTTATGTCCCTTTCTGTCTTAGAGATCTTTGAGAATTGGGTCCTGAGGATACCTAGGCTGGGAAATAACATCTTAAGATCTTAGAACCTTAGGTCCTGAGGATACCTAGGCTGGGAAATGGGAAACAATTTCCAATTCTGTTTATCTTTAGTGAAAATATGGAGCCTTTACATCTTAAGATCTTAGAACCTTGGGTCCTGAGCATACCTAGGTTGGGAAATGGGAAACAATTCCCAATTCTGTTTATCTTTAGTCAAAATATGAAGCCTTTACATCTTAAGATTTTAGAGCCTTGGGTTCAGAGTATACCTAGGTTATCAGCAAACATCCCTCCACTAAATCTTACTCCGCTTCTCTTCACAGGCCTAAAGCCTTGAGTCTTGTTGTTACCTAGTTTCAGCTACTGAAGTTCCATCCTACTAAATCTTGTTCTTTTGCTCAATTTTATATGCAGGTCTCTCGGACACAAAGCTGCATGAAATCTTTTTGGATGACAAGGAAATCAAGCTGAGCTGGATGGTCGACTGGTATAAGCAGGAGGTACTTTTCCATCTACAGAATGCATTCAATGAGCAGCATCGTTGGTTCTATTTGGGCTTTTCGAAACGTGGCGGCTTGGCCGATGCCGATATCTGTTTCTTTGAGAATCAGAATGGCTTCTTCAATGTGGTCACCGACACCTACACCAGCCCCGATGGCCATTGGGTGCGCAAGGATTATCAGCAGGACTGTGAGGTCTTCAAAATGGATGAATTTACGTTGGCCTTCAAGCGCAAGTTCGATACCTGCGATCCGCTCGATCTGCGACTGCATGTAGGTGGCATGGCATACATCGACACTGTGCTATATGTAATCTACTGCATTGTATGCTTTGCAGGAGGGCACCATGTACGTCATATGGGCACGTGGCGAATCGGAGCTCGCTCTGGAGGATCATCAGTTCGCATTGCCCAATGTGACAGCTCCACACGAGGCGGGCCTTAAGATGTTGCAGCTACTACGCGCCGACAAGATACTCATACCCGAAACGTAAGTACAGCTAGGCTGCTCTCTTTTGCCATGTGGGTGCTGGGTCTTACGATCTTAGCTATTCTTCAGTGATTTGGAACAAATTGAAATAACGTTGGAGAAAACGCCAGTGCCCAATCGAGAGACCACCTACTGGTGCCATGTGCAGCGCTTGGATGAGTTTGTCAAGAATCGTTTGCATATTGTACAGTTCGAACCGATCATCAAGTCGCCCGGCCTTGTCCATCACATGGAGATCTTCCACTGCGAAACGGACGAACATGTGGACATACCACTGTACAATGGCGATTGCGAGCAGCTGCCCTTGGCAGCCAAGGTCTGCTCCAAGGTAATGGCATTGTGGGCCATGGGCGCCAGCACTTTTACGTATCCGCCAGAAGCTGGCCTGCCGATCGGCGGCCCCGGCTTCAATCCCTACGTGCGGCTCGAGGTGCACTTCAATAATCCAGAGCTACAGGAGGGTGAGTACAGGCCCCGAAAGGCTTCAACAAAACAAAAAGTGAGAAAGATAGAAGCAAAATAAAGATCGAGGGGAAAAAAACTGGAGTGAAAACATTTGCCCAGACTTTAATCTGAACCAAAATATTATAAAATACAAAGAAAAAGTTAACTGAAAATTCTAGAAAATCGTTTCAGTTTCGATAGTGATATGAAAATTTGAAGTAGTCTAAGAAGTTCTTAGAAGAACCTAGAAACCTTTAGGCCTTATACTTTTATCAACAGCTTAAACTTTTGATGACTTGTTTTAATAAAATTTTGCTTCTTCTGAATCAATTTTTATTGCTAAAATAAAATTTAGAAAATAAAATATTCAAATTATAAAAGATTTATCAAATGCCAATTCTCAGTTAGAAACTGTGAAATAGCTGCTGATTAAAGCAGTTAGGGTATATTTTAGTCGTGCATAGTTCTATAGAATATTTGTTTATTTACCAACACTGTTTTGTTGTCAAAGGGGCAAGAATGTGGTCACACTGACAATGGCAATTTAGCTGGGGTAATTCGATTTAGATGATTGTTGAGCTGCTGCTGGTTTTGTGCGACTTCTTCTTTCTCTTTTTTTTTGTAAAAGTACACAGAAATACATATACATATATATGTATATATATTTATACATATATATAGTAGTATGTGCTATATAGACATACATTTGGGGGCATGCATAGGGTTGATTTCATTAAAACTTTTGTATAAATAACAACAAGAGGGAGTGACTGTGACTGTGACTGCTACAAGCAGCTGAAGCAAAATGTCATTATTGCTGCTTGAAGTGTCCTTGTGTCCCCTCATATCCTTACACATCCTTGTCGATGGCCTCATCTAGCGCAATGCATGGCCACACAGTATACTCACTGAACCACTCAGCCCAATGTCTTACCCACGGTGTGTGGCGACGTGTCTGTGTGTGTGTGTGCCAGCTAGAGATGGGTCGCATTTCAAAGAACACGAGCACTAACACGAGCAGGAAAGATAATACAAATAACAAGCATGTTTCATGATTTTTCAATAAAGTTTTTCTAATTTCTGATATTTAATGTTGTTTATGGAATTGCAAATTTGATTTTCAAATGTTTTACTTTTTTATACCCTGAACCCATTGAAAATAGTAAATCAGGGTATAATGTTTTTGTGAAAATGTATGTAACAGGCAGAAGGAGACGTGGCAGACCCCATAAAGTATATATATGCTTGATCAGCTCGAGCTGAGTCTATATACCCATGTCCGTCTGTCCGTCCGTCCGTCCGTCCGTCCGTCCGTGAGAACGCAGCGATCTCGCAAACCACAAAAGCTAGAGATCTGAAATTTGAAATGTATACTCGTGTATATCCTACGCAGTACGAGTTTATCATTTTTTTCGATAACTCATCCCATTTCCTTGTTATCGATAAAAATCGATAACTTTTCTTCGTTTTTGAATACCGTTATAGCTATATATCTTCGCAGGGTTCAGGGTATCTCCTAGTCGAGCAGTCTCAACTAGAGCACTCTTACTTGTTTAATTTTAACAAGTAAAAGAAATATATTAAATAAAATAAAAGATATTAAATTAATATTAAATGTGTTAAACCAAGTTAAGTTGCCCCTAAAGGTAGCAGAAAACTATCTACAAATTTTTAATAAATAAAAAAAGAAGAAAAAAGATTTAAGTCCTTAACTTCATTTAATTATCTACTTTATCTACTTCATAAAAATTCAAGTTCTATAATTATGTTCTCAAAAGTCTTGCAATAAGTCATATTTCACGCATTACGCCGAGTCACGAACTGTTTTTGTTATTATACCACGAGATGTTGATTCGTGCGTGTATTTATGCTTGTAAGGAATTGTGGAGTTGTGTGTGCATCTTCATTGGGATTGCTGTCCGTCTCAATTTCTGTGCACTTGCATTAATATTAATCATACGCCCTGCAGGTCTGATGGATAGCTCTGGATTTCGCATTAAATTATCCAAGGCATTGCGGCAATACGATGCCGGCGTCATGGAATTGGGTCTCGAGTATACGGACAAAATGGCCATACCGCCTGGACAGACGGCCTTTCCACTGAGTGGCTACTGTGTGGCGGACTGTACACGGGCCGCGCTGCCAAAGACGGGCATCATCATCTTTGGATCGCAGCTGCATACGCATTTGCGCGGCGTTCGCATCCTGACCAGACACTTCCGGGGCGAGCAGGAGTTGCGGGAGGTAAATCGCGATGATTACTATTCGCATCATTTCCAGGAGATGCGCACGCTGCACTACAAGCCACGCGTCCTGCCGGTAAGCATTAAAGCCTTGCTCTCACACTCTGCATATACAATCTACTTTCGCTCTCTCTCTCCATCCTTCCCTCTCTCTATCTCTGTGCAGGGTGATGCATTGGTCACCACCTGCTATTATAATACGTTGGGCTATGCGAATGCCACGCTCGGCGGCTTCTCCATTAGCGATGAGATGTGCGTCAACTATATACACTACTATCCGGCCACCAAGCTGGAGGTGTGCAAGAGTTCCGTTTCGGAGGAGACACTCGAGGATTATTTTATCTATATGAAGCGGTAAGCGGATGAAACGCGGGCGTGCTTAATGTTTCAATTAAGACGGAGAGTGAGGAAAAGAGTAGAGTTAACAGCGGGCGCATAACTTGAATGAGTGTGATGGAGGCAGAGAGGGTTGGTTCCCCTTTGGCATAAAATGAGCGTGTTGAGACACCAGCGGGAACGCAACTTAATGGCTCCTTCTCTATTCTCTCTTTCTCTCCTTCTCTATTGTCTCTCTCTCTCTCTGTGTCTATTCGTTCTTCCATCAAAGGCAAAAGTTTGGCATTCCGGCATTTGTTGCGGCTTCGGCTTGCGGCTGCCGCGCTTTAAGCGTACTCATAACGGAAATGTCTTCAGCTTCCTGTTCGTCCGTCCGTCCGTCCGTCTGTCCGCCCGTCGGTTCGCGCTTTCCAAGGTGCACGCTAATTGCCTGCGTTAATGGGCCCAGGCCTAACAGCAACAAACTGGCAAAGTCCTTAAAGGCGCGTCGCATTGTTAGTTCGCTGTTTGTGAAGCCAGCGTCAAAAGAAAAGTAAAAACTCTTCTTCGCTTTATTTTTGAACATTAGATTAGAGACTTGCGAGACTTGCGAGACTTGCGAAACTTGTGAAACTTGCGAGACTTTTTCGGCTGCCAAAAAATTGGGTTCAAGGCGGCACACAAAAGGCGCCTGATTGAATGAGAGAATGAGCAAAGTTATGAAAATTTACGTAGCACAAAAAGGTAAAATCCGTAGGTGTCCGCAAGCTGTGACGGGCATAAAGAAAGCTTTGCCAAATAGGCTGTCCTCTATAGCAGGGAAACAAAAGGATAGCTTGATATCTATAGCCGCCTTTAAGTCGCTGACAATCGCTTGTCGACTTCCCATTAAAAGGGGCCTGAGAAATGCATATCCAAAATTTATGATACCCAAAACAAGATGCGAAAGGGCGACAGTTTAAAGTTGGTTGAAATTGAACCAATTTAATAGCTCATGGTGTTTCATTTCCATTTCATTCCACTTGTTGCTATAGATCTTTAGCTATAGACTTTTGTTTCATCATTAAATATGACATTTAATAAGCTGCTTAGTTTGTGCTTGTTTCATTCCACTGTTCCAGCTTGTGTATGAAGTCTTAAGTGTTTCATTTCAGCATTTGATGCATCCTTAATTTTTGTTGCTTTTGCGACATTTTCAGTATCATCTTTTGAGCTTGTTTCATTCCATCGTTCCAGTTTATATATTAAGTTTATTTTTTTATGTAGCCAAAATTGTATTATTATATTTATTTTATTAAATATTTTTACATATTCAGCATATTGTTCTGAGCTCGTTTCATTCCATCATTCCATCTTATCTAGTTCCATCCTGCATATTAAATTATAGAATATAAGCTTATTTGGTTATTATGGAATGTTTCATTCCACCGTTCCATACTATGCTTTTCAGCTCCAGCTTTTAGTCAAGGCGAGCTTGTACTCATAACTGTTTCATTCCAGTGTTTCAAAATCTTGTGTTTATTTACCACACGCATTCTAGATTCTTAGAGATCAATATATTTCTATTCCACATTCCATTGAGAAATATCATGGAATATCTGGAATGGGAATGACTTACATAAGCCTTTTTTTTATATGAGCTGAGCTTTTTTCTTGGATATAAAAAATGTTTCATTCCATTGTTCCGTTGATTAATTCATATAATATTTAGATATCTTTCTTGTGACTATTATTTTAGGCATATTTGCAATTGTCATAAATATGGTAATTTGCAACACACGAAATGTTAATCTATCTCGAACGTTTCTCAACACTGTTTCAATGGGCTGTAAATGAAAACAAAGAATTTGCTCATTGAAATCGGATACAGACAGTGCTGGGTACATTTCGCTTATCCCTGGAAATTAAAACACTTCTCTCTCTCTCTCTCTCTCTCACACACACACATACATTTCCCCCCATCTCTTTCACTGTCTCTGTCTCTATCTAGGAAGGAGCATCAGCATGGCATACACTTGAACGGGGCACGTTCTGCGAATTATCGGACTATCGAATGGACCCAACCGCATGTCGACCAATTATATACGATGTACATGCAGGAGCCGCTCAGCATGCAGTGCAACCGATCCGATGGCCAGCGCTTTGAGGGACGCAACTGGGAGGGCGTGGCACCGACGCCAGTCCAAATCAAAATACCCATCCATCGCAAGCTCTGCCCCAACTACAATCCGCTATGGCTGAAGCCATTGGAGAAGGGCGAATGCGATTTGCTAGGCGAGTGCATCTACTAGGCAATGAGCAATGAGCACGGCAAATGGATACGCAATTCCAATTACGTATTTCGGCAAAGGGGGCGGGACATGAACATGACACACACACACACACACACACACACACACACACACACACACACATACACACACGACTTGAGTCGCGGCATGGGATTACAAATGGCATGCTTTTGGCAGCGGGTTTGTTAGGCCCTCTCTAAAGGTTTTTTTCTACTTTTTTTTCCCAATTTTTTTTTTTTTTGGTCTATATAGTAGCATATGATGATTGTCATCAAGAACATCAACAACATCAACGCTTATTATCAATTGAAATGGCAAAGAGAAAAGGTTAGCGGGCGGGTTTTAGCAGGGGGCGGCGGATGTGGCTTGGGCAGCGGTCGGGTGTTTGGCAACAAAAAACTTTCTTTAAATAACTAATGAATCGTTGGCCTTTGAAATTTGCCGACTGGCTTGAAGCGGCAAATGACACAAAAGGAAAATGTCAAAGAAAAAAACGAGAAGAGAAACAAAACAAAATAAACGAAATGCCGTAAGGAAAATAAATGGAGAAGCTGCTGCTGCTGCCGCTACAAAAGCAAGCGGCAGCGCGCCTGGGGCCACGGACTGAAACAGTTTTCAATGCAAGCTAACGGCCCTGCTTATACAATATAAATGAGCCAACTTTTGAGCCTGTCGAAACGAGTGTAAGATAAAAAGGTTGTCCTGTCCACCTAAACACCTGCCCAGACCTAGTACCTATCAACCAGCTCTAATTACCCAACATCAAGTCAAGTGTCTAGGCGCTTGCAGCCTGCGCACTCTTTGCCATTTCGATTTCGATTTCGATTTGGATTCTTTTTTTTGGATAGCCAACAGCCAGGCATGTGTCCAAAGCAATTGTCATTGACTATCGATAACAAGTGCTTATCGATATTTGATTTATGTCTATCAAAGTTTATTTGTAGTTTGTAGAGAAATGTGAGTGGAAATGAGTGTGAGTAACATGAGAAGTGGAGAGGAGTATGGAATGAGTATGAATGAGTATAAGATGAAATGAGTGCAGCATAGAATGAGTTAGGTGAGTGAGTATAAGATTAGCTGAGTATAAGTAGAATTGAGTAGAAGTGAGTATAAGTTCAGCTTAGTATGAGTAGAAATGAGTATAAGTTCAGCTGAGTATGAGTAGAAATGAGTATAAGATTAGCTGAGTATGAGTAGAAGTGAGTATAAGTTCAGCTGAGTATGAGTAGAAGTGAGTATAAGTTCAGCTGAGCATGAGTAGAAGTGAGTATAAGTTCAGCTGAGCATGAGTAGAAGTGAGTCTAAGAACAGCTGAGTATGAGTAGTAGTGAGTATAAGTCCAGCTGAGCATGAGTAGAAGTGAGTCTAAGAACAGCTGAGTATGAGTAGCATTGAGTAGAGCAGCAGCTGTGTGCAAGTATGTGTATGAGTATGCGTATGAATGAATATATGATGAGTATAAGAGTATGACTATAAGTTCAGCTGAAAGTAGGCAGATGAGTATAAGTAGGAGTTGATATAGGCTCAAATGAGTTCATAGAGAAATGAGTACATATGAGTATAAGAAATATTGAAAATGCCTAAACTTTGAGTGCGCATGAGTATAAGACAAACTCTTCGAATTGATAGGCTTAAAGCTAGCTTTACAGTTTCAATGAGACTTTCGACTACTTTTACCAACTTTTGAGTACTTCGAAGTAGTTGTTGTTGCTGTTCTTGATGATCAACTGAGTGTTTTGGTAAAACAGTTTTTTTTTTAAAGGAAAAATAAAACAAATTAGAAATAAAAACAAAACAAATGAAATTAACCAAAGATGAACAAATATAAATTTGATGTACACAAAATACATATGCAAAAAAAAAAAAAACATTGAATGGATATGTTTAAGTGTAGCCACATACATACATATATATTTAAGATGTGATAATTGTTCTACGGCTAAACAAAAAAAGAAAACCTATATATGTACTAGATGGAAATTTATATAAAACAAAAAATGGAAACAAAGAAAACTAACCAAAAACCCAAAAAAAAAACAAACAAAAATTATATATATATATACATGTATATTATTATATATGAAATGGAATGTATACAAAAAGTATCTAATAAAAAATGACCACCATACCAGAACAAAATATTCGTTTTATTCGAAGGCCAAAAAGGAAAATGGTTAATATAATGGTTATAATGGAACAAGAATTTTTTGAATTTATGTTTTTTTTTTTAAATTGTTTTTTAATTTTTATTATTATTTTTTTGTGTGGAATAAGGTTTGAATACTTGTATAAAGAAACTATCTAACTCCATACACAATTTTGATAGGATTGTTCTTCAGATAAAGTCTATATATTTATATCATATAAACAAAATTAAAAAAAAATTTTTTTTTTTGGGAAATGAGTTTAATGATTTAAAAAGGCTAAAAAAAAAATTCCAAAAAATATTTAATTGAATAAAAATATATATGTATTTAATTTTTTTTTATTTAAATATAAGGTTGTCAAAAAAGTCTTGCGGTATTTTTATTCAATTTTCAATTGTTCCTAAAATTGGTTATAATAATGCGATTTAACTCAAATATGCGCGGTTTTGTTCGATGACGAGTTCCCAACGAGATGCCAACTTCATAATGCCCCTCTTATAGAAGCTTGCTTCCCTATTGTCAAAAAACTCGGAAAGCCAATTTTCACAGGACTCTCTTGTGGACAACTTCCGACTACCAAGCTCGTTCGCCATGGACAGAAATAGTTGGTAATCACTTGGTGCGAGATCCGGACTATACGGTGGATGCAAAAGAACCTCCCATCCGAGCTCCCGGAGCTTCTGGCGCGTCACCAAAGATGTGTGTGGCCTGGCGTTGTCCTGGTGGAAGACAATTCGGCCTCTGTTGATCAAAGATGGCCTCTTCTGCATGAGTGCTGCATTTAAGCGGTCCAGTTGTTGGCAGTACAGGTCCGAATTGAGCGTTTGGCCATAGGGCCGAATACAACTAGAACTACGCGCTTGCAAAGACAAGCTTGCGGAAATACCGCAAGACTTTTTTGCCAACCTATTATTATTATTATTTTTAAACTTTATGCTTTTTTCATGAATATCTAGTGTGATCTCTTCAAAGTAATGCCCATTACACAGACTTGTGCCAATGTTTTTTTTTTTCCAATCCTTAAAGCACTTAAAAAACAAAAATTTTTTTGTGCCTTTAGCTCAACAAGTTCTCAACACAAACTCGTCTTTGTCATATAGCAGTTCATACTACAAATTTAAATAAGTTATCTACGCTTCTGTTGCTCCTTTTATTCCTAACATGGAGAATATTTGTTAAGTTTTCCAAGTCTGTTTTATATTTGACTTATTATCAATCTTTAATTTATAGCTTTTCTCTTTTTCTGAATTCTCTTCCATCTTAAGTTTATAGATGCCATATAAAATATGGTACATAGCAGCACTTCGCACAGCCCTTCTATCTGATGAAATGGCAATGAACTGAAATTAATATTAAAAACTTTGAATCGTTTGCTAAAAGTTTTCATTGAATGCTACATTGTTGCTGGCCGCCTATTGGCCTGGCCTGGCCTGGCCTGGCCTGCTTTGTTCCATTCCATTTCGTTCCATGCCATTCTGTCTGCATATTTTAGCCGTCGATGCAGCATTTTAATTGATTTTCAGTTTTGTGCGACGAAAAGGAACGCCGTTTGCCGTTATGAAAGTATTAAAAACGGTTGCAATCCAATTAAAAGTTTCTTTTTTTAAACGAAATCATGCAACAAACAAAAAAAACCTCAGACACACACACACACACACAGAGAAATTTTAATATTCATTGGCGCACACAAAGCTGAAAAAAAAACTAAATAAAAATCGTTTATGAAACGTTGCAAAATATTATATGATGTTTTTTTTTGGATACTCTTCTAAAGGGTATAATAATTTGATCATTAGCATTGCAATATCTAGTCGACTTCATGGGGTACATACACTGTGAAAAATCAAGGAGAATACCATATACTGAAAAGGATGATCTACCTAACAAGCTCTACGATATCATATTATTACATTCGATTACTCTACGAATCAATGTGTATATCAATCAATCAATCCATTAATCAACCAGTCTACCAATCAATCAATTGTTCCATCATTCAATCCGTCAATCTATCAATCCATCAATCTATAAATCTATCAATCAATCAATATATCTATCAATCATTTGTTATATAAAGCAATCTATCAATCAATTGCTCTATCAATTTATTACGCTTTTTTTTATCAATCTGTCTATCAATCAATCTCTCATTCAATCATTCAATTTTGATCTATCAATCAATCAATATCTCTATTAATCATTTACTATATTAATCAATCTATCATTCAATTAATAAATTTATACATCTATCAATCTGTCTATCAATCAATCAATATATCTATCAATCATTTGGTATATTAAGGAATCAATCAATCAATCTTTCTATCAATTTCTTCATCATGTATTAAACAAACAATTTCTCTATCAATCTATCCATCAATCAATCTCTCAATCATCTATCAATCAATCAATTTCTCTATCAATCTATCCATCAATCAATCAATGATTCAATCAATCTATCTGTTTATCTATTCATTTCTCAATTCATCTGTCACTGTCTGTTAGGGTATTCCGGACTCGACATCTCCATCAAGCTTAATTTATTCTTTTTGTTTTACAACCCTCGAACTAAATTGGAATCAGTGCACAGCTATTACGAGTCCCGGATACGTATTTTATATGCACATTTAATCATTGCACTCGCATTTTAAGTGGCCCTGGAACTCCACTCAAAAGCGAGCAGACTCCACAGAGGGTTGTCTCTTTAGCGTTATTTTATGACAGATTTTTAATGGCAATTGCCTCGTAATGCCCCAACTCCCAAACTATTTTCATTTCAAGTAGTTTTTGGGGCTTACGAACGTTTATCGCAAAGAGGCCAGGCTTCACGTTAACAAGTTAAATAAACGCATTAACGACATAAAAGGCACATAATCAGTTATTAAACTATAAAATGTGAGCATTCCCGACTATCAGTTAGAATATTTTAGAATATTTTCTATATACAAGGTGCAATTCAAAATTTCCAGGACTTTATAAAAAAAAATAAAAAATAGATTTTCTTTGGCAAAAATTTTATTGGTCGCCTTCGAAATAGTCCCCTTCGGACTGAATACAACGATTTGCACGATCAAGAAGATTATCAAATGACTTTTTTAGGTCATCCTTCGGTATGGCGTTGAGTATGGCGGTCGAAGCCTTTTGAATAGCATCAATGTCAGCATACCGTTTTCCTTTCATTGCCAAATGAAGTTTTCCGAACAAGTAGAAGTCGTGAAAACGTTTAAACCACTCGTGAATGCGGCTACGGGATAGACAATCGTCGCCATAAACTTTTTTCATCATTTGATGAGTTTCGGTAAATGTTTTACCAAGTTTAAAACAAAACTTGATGTTCGCTCTTTGTTCGACGGACACAACAAAAGTACTGTCACTTTTAGCGCGATATCTCGGCTTCTATACGTCCGAATGTCATGAAAATTTGACACAACATGACAGAGAAATAGACAATCAAACGATAAAATTTTCAGAAGGCGCCACTAGAAAGCGCGAAATTTAAAAAGTCCTGGAACTTTTGAATTGCACCTTGTATGTATAGTCTGAGATTAAGGTTTTTCCAATACAGAACTCAGAGCTAAAAATTAAAAATTATAGGGTATATAGTGTATGCCCAGCTATGCTTAACTAGTACGCTGCTTGATTACAAATATTTCTTAATACATCTATCAAAAATATATCATTTTCTTAATTACTTTTTATTCAAAATATTATTTTTTCATATACAATATTTTTCATATACAATATTTTTTCATATAAAAAATTCTAATTTTTTTCAGTGTAATTATATTTGTAAATATTCATAAATAGTTTTTGCTTCTAATGCGAATAGCTTAAAAGCTCTGTTAGAATTGGAATTCGAGCAGCTGAGAAGCTTTCAAATGCGGAACTCTGAAAGGCAAGACACGAAACGAAGCTTGGTCAAGTTATTTTTAGACACAGCAGAGAAGCACGAAGCGAAGTATGGATCGTGCGCGACGTTAGTTAACGGTGCTACAAAGCTGTGCTGCTCATATACGAGGGCTCTGACGTCGCCGGCGGCGTCGCCGTCGGCGTCGCTGCCAGTCGAAACGAAAAGTCAATTAGCTTATGCAGCTGATCCATGCGACAGCAGTGGACGACGCCGTAATGGGGCACCAAATGCAGCTGGCCAAAGAGGCTCTCCGTCAGCCAGGGTATCTCAGCACAAATGTCCGCACAGAACGAGCCGAGCTCCGCCACAGTATACTGCAAGTGAGAGAGAGAGAGAGAGAGAGAGAGAGTGCGAAAGAGAGTGGGAAGAGAGTGGATTTGCTTACGTATGGTGAATTGTGTGCAACAACAACAAACTCATCGGCTACAGTGCCCGTTGGCTTCAGCGCTCGCACATGCGCCCAAATGTGCGCCGGCACAGGCAGCCCATCGCCTGCGCTGTCCAGCAGCAGCAGCGGCCGACTGGCATTGCAGCTTTCGGCAATGGGCAGCATTCCCACGCCCGAAACGCCCAAGCGCACATCGAACTGTTCGGCAGCAGCCTCGTCACTCTGCTCGTTGGCAGCGCGCAAAGCGTTCAGCCAGCGCTGCCAGTTGCCCGTGCGCAGTGCGCGCAGCCAAACAATGCTCAGCATATCGCTATAGCCACTCAGCTCTTTGCTCAGCTGTGCATCCTGCAGCAGGCTGCCGTACTCGAACAACTTGTTATCGTAGAGCTGGCCCAGCTGCTGCTGATGCTCGGCCATCTGCTGGAAGTCGGACTTGGTGGGAAAACGAAAATATTTGCTCAAGCTGCCCAGATAGGTGTCCAGCTTCAGTTTGTCCAGCTCCTGGCCCGTCTGGCGCTCGAGCAGCACATTGCGCGGCGCATAAGCCAAGTAGCTGACGAAGCGCAGCCGCGACGTGCCCAGATCGTAGCAAACGCCCAGCTGCTTAACATCCGACAGCCCGTTCAGCTTGTAGCCAATGATCAGAGTCATTGCGTCGGCGGGGCAGCCGTTGAGGCTGCGATTGCTCTCGTATAGCGTTTGGGTGTAGCTTCCGCTGCAGCTGATTGTGGCCCTGTTGCGCTGCTGTATGATCTGACGATCGTCCAAGTAGATCCCGTTATCACTGCACAGCAGCTCCGCTGTATCCGCCTTTATCATGACCGGCTGGCCGCTGCTCTGCGAGACGCTGACGCCTGTGGGACAATGGAAGGTGATTGACTCGTTCGGCGACAGCTGGATGTCTGTCAATGGGCGCTTCACCACGGCCGTCTTGCTGCCGAACTTTTTCACCACGATCGGCTTGGGTTCCGTTATGCGCAAGTCGCAGACAGCCGAAGCGCCCGTCACGCCTAGCAGCAGCAGCCAAACCGAACACGTCCGCCACATCTCAGCTCACAATTGGCACTGATCTCAACACGAGCTGGGAGCTGCTTGAGTTCGATTCGACGAGGAGTTGAGCGCAGCCGAAGAGCGTCTGACATGAGACGTGTGTTACGTAATACGTGATACGTGTTACGCGATACGTTCTACGTGAGTCACACTCTTGTCGAGATAATTGGGTTTTTTTTTTTTTTAAAGAATAAAACATAATGATTGTCTTTTTGTTTTGCTTTTGATAAATACTGAAATTGATTCTTATTTGTTTGTTTTTTTTAGATTGTCTTTTATCTTTTGCGCAGTCGGGCGCTACCGACTGCTTAATACTCGTTCAATCAGTTTTGCTAAATCTCGAGTGAGGAAGTTTGGAGAAAATTAACTGGTCAACTGTGGCACATGCAAGTCCACTCCATTTGCCACGCCCCCAAGGGGATGTTAATATACTTATTCGGTGTGTTTGGTTTTGGATTGTCTTTACGAATTTATACATATCTATTCCAAATGTCAAGTCTCTTTAAATAATAAGATTTCTGTATCAACAGATCAACAGAGAAATGCCTTGGATGTTGATCCGGATAGATAGACGGATAGCCAGACAGAAAGGCTGACAGAATGACGGACGGATGGACAGACGTGCGAACAGACGGATGAACAGACAGATGGACAGACGCATGGAGGGACGGACAGACGGACCTACGGATAGACAGACAGACAGGCGGGCAGATTGGTGAACAGACAGATGGACAGACGCATGGAGGGACGGACAGACGGACAGACGGACCTACGGATAGACAGACAGACAGGCGGACAGACGGGTGAACAGACAGATGCATGGAGGGATGGACAGATGGAAAGACAGACGCAGGGACAGATATACGGACGCACATTGCATAAAACCAAAATACTCTTCTAGCTTCGTGAATGGGTATAGAAAACAGAAATTTAATTGCCGTAAACAAAACGAAGAATAAATAAATGAATAAATGTACAAATCATTTGCTGTCATAATAATAGTGGGAGTCCCAGCTTGATTGGAATGTTTTTCTTTTTTTTTTTTGATTTTACAGCTTTTATATATAGTATAAAGATATTATATAGATGTATTATATAGATACTATACTATACATCTATATATATATAAATATATCTAAAGCCATATACTATAGAAGATGAGTTCTTAAACTAGATTTTTGTATATACATATATAGTATATTCATATATGATGGGTATTTATTATGAACTGTAGCTAAAGACTTTTATTGCAAATATCTAATTATAATAAATATCAGATTCTAAGAAATATAATAATATATTAATCTTAGATTTAACTATATATCACATATTTAATACATAATTTCACTAATATAAATATATATTAACTTTCTTAATTGATAAGAAATCCCAAATGAACTGCTGCAGGACACACTCAGCGACATGTCAGCTACGTTGTCTTCGCCATCAAGAAGTTTGCCTGTGTGTGTTGCTCACATTCAATAGACTTTCTTTCTTCTTTTTATACCCTGAACCCATTGAAAATGAGAAGTCAGGGTATAAAGGTTTTGTTAAAATGTATGTAACAGGCAGAAGGAGGCGGGGCAGATCCCATAAAGTATATACATTCTTGATCAGGGTGACGAAGTGAGTCGATTTAGCCCTGTCCGTCTGTCCGTCTGTCTGTCTGTCTGTCTGTCCGTCTGTCCGACTGTCCGTCTGTCCATCTGTCCGTATGTATGAAAGCGTCGATCTCAGAACCTATAAGAGCTAGAGCCTTGAAATTACTGTGGGTCCCTATATAGCACGAAAATATCAAGTTTGCTTTTAAAAAATCGATAACTATTCCCGTTTTATTGTTATCGATTACAAATCTTATCGAAATCAAGCTATTAAATTATATCTTGTACATCTTTGAGGCTAGAGTCTCCAAATTTAGGATTTAGACTCATTTATGATTTAGAAAATTTTGATTTTTGTTATATTTTGAGTATCAGCTAAAAAAAATAAATAAAAATAAATTTGTTGTGCTATAATAAATACATAATTGAGTATATTTTAAAACTCAGATCGGACGGGGTTCAGGGGATCTCCTAGTCGGGCACCATCGACTAGAGTTTTCTCACTGGTTTTTTTTAATAATAATAAAACTTTTGCCATATAGTCGGCTTATAGTAAGGCGATTTTCCATTCGATTGGCTGATGTACCACTGAATATTTGACTGTGCGCAGTGCGAGAGATGCCATTAGCGTTATTTGATTAACCACATGAAGGAAGCTGAGCGCTGGCTGCCAAGCAGACAGCAGTCAACCAGAGCGTGACCTGGACAAAGCTGGCGATGGATTTTAAACACACACACACACACACACACACACACACATACATGGGTGTGTGTGTGTGTGTGAATCAAAATTTGTGAAGCGGCAAAAAGTCAAGTGGCAACACGCGTAACGCAGCGAAACGTTCAAATGAATACGTGAGAAGGCGTTGCAAGGCAGTCGCACAGACACGCACACATGTGTGTGTGTGTGTGTGTGTGTGTGTGTGTGTGTGTGTGTGTGTGTGTGTGTGTGTGCGTGTGTGTGTGCGTGTGTGTGTGTGCATGTAATCGCCTTTTTGGCTGCCTGCCATTGCATTTGCGCACACGCATGCAAAGCACATTTAATCAAGCGACTCGTAGCGCAGCCCTCTGTCTCCTTCCTGGAATTTGCCCCTTCTGCGACGGCCACGCCTCCGCCTTTTTGCTTGCTGTTTTCAGGATTTCAGTATGCTGAAACGTGAAACGTGGAACTATGCGATGCGTGAGAAACGTGTTACCACTGTATGTGTGCGTGTGTGTGTGTGTGTGTGGGTGCTAGGGGCTCGGAGGTTGAAGGTCTAAGGTTGGGGGTGTCATCATTACAAGTCTGCCATCTTTTTCATTTTCATCAGCATTTGGCTAAAACATTTATCTGCACACCAATCATACACACACACACACACACACACACACACACACACACACACACACACACACATCCTACATAATAACAGCATTTAATGTCACAAACTTTTTGATGTGCTCTAATTTATATACAAAAACCAAACAGACAGACAGACAGGCAGTGTCTGTGTGACAGTCTGGCAGCACGGCAAAGCTGATGCTCTCATTTGTCTGGCAACGCTGTCGCCTCGCCAACTGCGTCTGTTGACGCCGTTGTTGGCTCGTTAAAGAAAATTTGTTTTCACGCTTGATGGCAAATTGGGCGCGATCCACGCCCATGTATTACCAACCGCCGCCCACACGCAACCTCCACGACCCATGCACTTGACTTTGGTATGCTGTGCATTGGACCCGTTAATATTTCATATGTCAACGCAAGCAACAAACCCTCTCTCGCTTTATAACCCAGCTCCTACCACAGCCTCAACCTCAGTTCCAGCCTTTCTCCCTCTCTCTCTCTCTCTCTCGCTCTTACATCTCATTGCTTGTTTTTTAATGTGGGGCAGCCCACCATTTCATATACATATATATTGTATATATATATATATATATATATAAGTATATATTTATATTCTCTTTCTTTCTTTTTTTTTTGTTCTTAAGCGTGGCCTTAAATTGCTTGCGTTTAAAAAATTTGATTATGTGAAATTCTCATGCGGGGAAATTAAATTTATACACAGATTCACAATTTTTGGTGCCTGATTGTTGTTGTTGTTGTTGTTGTTGTTGCTGCTGTTGCTGTTGCTGCTGCTGCTGCTGCTGCTGCTGTTGTTGTTGTTGTTGTTGTTGCTGTCTCGCATTTTCACTTTTTATGACGGCTTTTCCGCAATTTCAAGCATCAAGCAGAAAAGCGGCGGAAAACAAAAAAAAAATAACAAAAATCAGCTTAAGTCTTAAACAGGGTGCGACTACCACATACCCTGTAATCTTGCTATATTAATAGATAGCTTTTCAGTTTCTACAGGGCTCTTGTCTACTTAGGGTCAAACATAAATATATTTCATTTATTTTTAATATCATTTTTTTTTAATAATAATAAATAAAAATTATAAAACATTAAAAATTTTAAGAAATAAAAACTTGAAAAATTAGAGTTATAAATTTTTTAAGTTTTTATTTTTTAAAATTTTTAATTTTTATTTACTTTACTTTTGAATACACCTCGAATATACGTTTTTAGATATCGTGCTATTCATAAGATAACTTGAATAGATCAATATCTATTCATGCGCAACTACTTCAATCTCATATGTCAGCATACCTCGTAGCATGCATATCAACTTTACAGGGTATTTGCTAAAGAAAACATGCAAGAAATCAAGAACATGCGACTGACACATTCAGTCAGCCAACAAAATTAAGCTACAACGGCTTCAGTTTCAACATAATCGTTACGCTTTTTATATATATCCAATAAGAATGTCACTAGACCCATCAAAATACTACGCAAAATTTTAGAAAAAACAAAATTTCATATGGATAAATAAAAGAGTCTTAAGTTTTATTAATATAAATAAAACAGTCTTAAGTTTTATTTATCCATAGGAATTTTTTTTTTAAATTACAAATTAAAAGAGAATAATGAAATTTTTTTTTATATAAATTTCAGCAAACAGAAAATATTTAAGCTCAAATTGTGTATTGAGTTTAAATATAAAAAATATATAGAGTCAATATATAGTTTTTTAAGGAAAGCTTTGGATGCTTTTTCATATAAAGTATTTAAATTATATAAATTAAATGTTGCTGCATACAATTTTGATGAAAAAGCAATTCCAGATGAAATTCCTAGCAAATATGTTAAGGAATATCCATTAGTTATTTTACCTCATTTACAGTATTTTTTAGCTAATTCCTGAAGAAAGTTTGGAGTACAAAATCTTTGGAAGAAAGCTCTTCTTATATTTTTTATGCAAATAGCTTTAAAGCTCAAATTAATTGTATCAAACAAAAAAAGAGTTTCAAGTATATACAACATTTATGATATTTTATATATTATATTATTCACGTTGTCGTAAGTGACCCACTTTCATCGCCAGTCACCATCCGCTTCAAAAACGGGTCGATTTTGTTGCGATTCAGAAGCGATTCGCATGCATCCATACGGGCAAAAATGTTTTTTTCCGTCAAGTCGTGTGGCACCCATACATCGAGCTTCTTTTTGAATCCAAGCTTCTTCAAATGGTTTATAACGGTTTGATGACTCATGCCCAGCTCTTGGCCGATGCTACGGCTGCTACTATGCCGGTCTCTTTCGATCAATTCAGCGATTTTATCGCTATTTTCGACGACAGGCCTTCCGGACCGTGGCGCATCTTCGATCACCTCTGCACCAGAACCATCGTTGTGCGGTGGAAATGGAAACTGTATCGGGTCCATAAACTGCACAAATTTTATTAGCAGCATGAGATGCATTTTTGCCTTGATCGTTGTAGTACTGTAAAATATGCCGTATTTTCTCTTTATTTTGCTCCATGTTTGCGACGCTATAACTCACGAACGACTAAAAACAAACAACAATTAATCAAACACGTGTTAGCACGTGAAAAGAGCTTTCCAAAAAGCTCTAGCGTAAACTGATGCGACGAATACAACTAGAACTACGCGCTTGCAAAGACAAGCTTGCGGAAATACCGCAAGACTTTTTTGACAGCCTTATATTTAATTTTTAATTATTATTTATTTTTTATTCTTTTATTTTTTATTATTATTCATTACTTGTTATACACTTATTTATATTATTTTTGTATTAAATAAACAAGTTTCAAAAATGATCACAAAAATTTAGAAAATTTTCTAATAATTATAAAAACAAATTTCAGTTTATTTATTAGTAACTCTTTGCAGGGTATTTGTAGGGTCTATGCGTGACTCGCTATTGATTTCTTTATTTGCAGTGTGTGTTAAGCGACTTAAAACAGCTTAAATGCTGTTGCTGGTGCCATCAACTGAGTTGGAGGCGGTGACTGTGAACCGGAACTGGGTCTGGGTGTGGGTCTGGGTCTGGGTCTGGGTGTGGGCTTGGGTCTGGCAGCCATAAGCAAAAGAAGAAGACGGATACGGGGGGATACGGTATGCAGTACATGGTAGATGGTATATATACAAGGACATAACATCGTCACCGTCATTGTCATTGCCATTGTCATTGGCGTTTGTGCTTTAAAGGACAACGGCTGGCAAATGTTTGCGATTTATGCATAATTTATGCAAAAAGAGACACAGCAACAATTTGACATTAATCAGTATGCTTTATTGACTTGACCCACGCATACTCACACACACACACACACAGCAAAGGCGCTAAAGAGAGATAGATCAATGCCATGCAACAGAGAGAATGAGAGAGAGTGTGTGTGTGTGTGAGGAAGCTGGAGAGGCGCGAGCGTCACTCATGACGTCTGTGTTGGCTTCGTGCTTGACATTCCCCACAACTTAATCAAGAAATTCTTTATGCATCCAGCTCCCCATATATTCCTTCTTTTTTTTTGGACTCTATACCCTAGAAAGAATCATGCTAGCAGCTGTTTTAGATTTCGAGTGAGTCTTTGCTACAGTCAGCAAATAGCTTATCCGAAAGAACTGCAAACTGGTCAAGTATTCATCAAGTAAGACTTGAAATTTGATATGTGAATTTCTATATATATGCCAAGCAAGCTAATCGGACTTATCGATAACTTTCTCAATTCCCATAACGTCGATGTTTAAAAGCTCTTAAGCATTTGCTATATATACATGTATAAATATATATCATATCTTTGTAAATCAAGGCACATATTATCAGCTATGACTATTCCCATTTCATATGCTATCGATAAATATCGATTTTTAAATCGAGCTTTTAGACGTAGCTTAGAGTTTATAGAAGAAGACATGAAACTTAGCATTTAACCAATTCTAATATTGTATATGCAATCAAAGGGATTTCTTTTTATCAACCCTTGCTTCTGGCACGCCGATAAATATCGATTTTAAAGAGCTCATAAAAATTGTAATATATTTATGGTTATATCATTCTCTAACTAAGCAAAATAAGTTTTTCATCATGAACGTTAGATATGCTCATTTTACAGCATATCGATTAATATCGAACCCAAGAGTTAGAGGAAAGCTTCGCGTATGGGCGCTCGTTTGCTATGGTATATTTTTATCCAGGGTATTTGGTAGTCGATCAATGCGTTAGTCGACGCCCCCTTTCGTTATGTGCGGTCTGTCGTCATCTCATCAATGGCGTTAATGTCCCTCGTTTCTATTGTGGCTTCGTGCCTTTTGTTTTCGACAATGAATGCGACTTTGACATTCCGTTGCCTCGTTGCGGTCCATAATTTTTTCCTGTTTCCTTTTGTCGCAGGAATTTTAATAAAATTCTCTAGAAAAAAAAAAGAAATTGCTTGACAGCCATTTCTTTATTAATGCTCTAATGAATACCTGCAGCTATTTTTATCGGCAGGTGAGCCTCGGGTTGCAGTTGACATTGACTTTGACACGCTGTTTAATAAAGCTGTTCAACTTTTCTATGGGTTGCTGCAGCTCTCTTGGTTCCAAAGGGATAATTGGGGAGAGCGACAGAGAGAGAGAGAGAGGGGAAAAGAGAGAGTACTTAAAATTTAGTTGTAGTTAGATGAAGGTAATGAAAAGTTTAATGGAAGCCAATGAAATAGCTTCATATTATTCAGATGATATGATATCTTCAAGAAATTGTTCAAATTTTATTGGCTTACATCTAACTATAATAGAATATGATCTCATATATACATAGCAAAGTCTTCCTGTTATTAATAAAGGTTACCAAATTACTTAAAAATCTGTTAATATTCGGTTAAGTGACTGGGAACAGATACGTCACGTTACGTGACTAACAAAAATGACAGGAATGTAATATAATATATATGTATATATACATATGTAAATATGTTATATATGTATGTATATATGTTGTCACTGTCTACTGTTTGGCATTGTTGCCAAGCTATCGTGCTGGCTGCTTGCACATATTCATCTATATCCATTGGCAACTCTGGCTAACGAACCGAACCAATTACAGCTGAAAATATGTATTTACTACGCCTCAAGTCGACGACACAAAGTCCACGTAGCGTTGCCCAAATAATATCGATATTTGCGTATATATGGATATAAAAATAGGCGAAATTTAATGAAAACAAATAATAATGTTTGAGCAGGGAGAAGCGAACATGGAGATACCCTGTAGCTGCATTTCTAGAAAATATTCAATTTATTTAAAATTATATACAATATAAGATGGCATAGATAAGGCATGCATATGTATAAATATGGATATAGATGTAATATTAATATATATATTTAAATACCTGTAGAATAAGCTATCTGCTTCTTTCAATATATATATTTCCCAATAACTTTTGTGTTTATGGTGCGATTGCTATGAAACTTTGAGAATAGAAAGAATGCTTCTGGTTCAACTTATATACCAAAATTCACTTATGTAAATATTGACGCTTCTGAGTTCATTGAGACTGGATTAGCAATATTATTAAAAAATTTGTGTGTTTATGTTCCGATTGTAATGAAACTTTCAAAATGTGAAGAACGTTTATAGCTGAGTTCATATACCAAAAATCATACATATGTAATCAAGCGTTATTGAGTTCATTGAGACTAGTGGAGGAATATTATTAAATAACTCAAGTTTTTATGTTCCGATTACTATGAAACTTTCAGCATAGTAAGTAATGCTATATATGCATCTAGATACTTATTTTGGTTGCTGTAGCTCTGAGGAGCACTCAGTTCATTGGGACTGGCGAGCCGATAGATTGAGCATAAATACTTAATATATTAAAATCATAAGCATAAATATATAATATATTAAAAATACAACTCTGATAGTCTCTTACAATATTTGTTATTCTCTTAAACTTAAGATTTATGTTAGCTTTATATTATCTGACTTTTCCACTTCCTTATGATGATTATCATATAAACTTCCATAAGTCCAGCACCTGTTTACAAGTAAAATTTCTACCAAACGACGTCACTAGTCGTACTTACCCGCCTCTAAGAGGCAGAGTGAGAGTGGGCAAGCCAAGCGGACGCCAAATGTGCATTGGAAGGTAATTAAAAAAATAAAAATTAAATTAATAATCAAGAAAAACAAAAATGAATTTCTTTATTGTCTATTGGGCAATGCTCGATCAATCGAATTTTTGTTTAGTTGCGTTTGCGCTGGCCAAGCGAACGGATCGAACACAAAAAATATATCAAACAAATCTAAAATCAAAAACCGGACTCGGAGTCGGGAGTTGGGTTCCGAACCAAAGCTTACGCTGTGCGCTGCCTATAAAGCACCGCATTAGACGACAACAACAACAACAAACAACATCAAACAACAAACAACAACAACAATGCATTTACATGTGGCTTTGTGGGTTTGTGGCACGCTTCTGGCGCTGCTTTTGGGCTGGCAGCAACGCAAATGCTGGCGCCTCATTTGGCAGCTGAATGGTTGGCGGGGCGTGGCACAGCAGCCGTTACTCTGGTTTCTGCTCTGCATCAATTTGCATCCAAACAGTTGAGTAGATCAAAAGCCTTAAATGAATCTCTTCTGATATCAGCTCTCCGGCCAGGCATTCTGGACAAGGTGACGCGTCTGCGTGTGCTCTTCCAGCGGCCGCTGGCCATACTGATTGGCACGCGCGCTCTGCTCTACATTGACGATCCGGCGGGCATGGAGTGCGTCTTGAATGCGCCCGAGTGCCTGGACAAGACCTTCATGCAGGAGGGTTTCTTTGCGCGACGTGGCCTGCTGCATGCGCGCGGTAAACAATAACAAGATTTTCATCCTAGTTTGTTTTCTTTATATCTTCTTCTTCTTCTTTTGCTCTGGCTTGCAGGTCAGAAGTGGAAGCTGCGCCGCAAGCAGCTGAATCCCGCCTTCAATCATAACATTGTCATCAGCTTCTTCGATGTGTTCAATACGGTGGGCAATCAGCTGGTGGAACAATTTGCCACACAGTCGCATCTGCACGGCACGTCGGTGCGCTTCAAGGATGCCGAGGATATGCTCAGTCGCGCCGTTTTGGAGGTATCCTGCCGTGAGTAGCACACGCATACGCACACATATCGCTTAGCCCAATCCCAAGCTCAGTTGGCAAAAGTAAAAACATTCCAAGCCAGTCGACGGCGACTGCGACACGTTTGTCCAGTTTCCATGCAACTCACGTACGCGGAACCCATTGAGACAAAGCCACATAGACTCGAGGGTCAGCAGTAAGTCTTAGCTGCAAGCAAGAAGTGCCAGTGTCTGATAGTCTGGCACGCTGCGTGAGGGGGCGTGAGGGGCATTGATATGTCGATAAATTATGATTAGCCTTATGCAGAAACTAGTCGATGGGCCATTGATTGCTTCTGCATTAGCACGAAATCTGTTATGATTCGGTATGCACTCAGCATAAGCTATAACCAAATGCTCTCTTCAATGGGGTGTTTGCAGATACCCTATAACTAAGTAAGTGGAAGCTAGTCTATCGAGGAGATACCCTATAATAAGTTATGGTAGTAGGTTGTAGTATGTCAGGAGATACCCTATACTAATAAGAGTTATCTGGTTCGCATTATAGATACTCTATAATACTGTTGGAGCTACCCTATATATGAGTTATGAGCATTGTAGTTTGCTATAGAGATACCCTATAATAAGGAAAACTACTCTAGGTAGTTCTGGAGATACCCTATAATAAATAAATGTGCTCTAGTTCGACTAGCAGACATCCTATATCATGTAAGAGTGCTTTAGTTTGACTAGAAAATACTCTATAAAAAAAATAGCAATAGTTCGACTGAAACATATCCTAGAACAAGTAAAAGTGGTCTAGCAAAACTGGCAGATACCCTACTATATAATAGAGAACTGACCTCGACTAGCTCGACTATAAAATACCCTGTAGAAAGTAACTGTGTTTTAGTCTGAAATTGAGATGCTCTACAACAAATAATTTGCTTTAGTCCAACTAAAAGATACCCTATATATAATATAAGAGTGATTTGAGTCGACTGCCAGATATCCTATAACAGCTAATTGTGTCAAACTTTGATTAGAAAATACCCTTTGGTAAGTAAGAGTGCTTTAGGTCGAATAATTTGCCCTAGTCCAACTAGAAGATACCCTATATAACATAAAATTATGATCTGAGCCGACTTTGGAATATCATATAACAAGTTAGAATGCCAAAGGTTGGCTAGAAAACACCCTATAGAAAGTAGGTATCATTAAGCCCGTTTTGGATATACCCTGTAATAAGTAAGAGTGCCCTTAGTCAGACTACAAAATACCCTAGTATCAGTAGGAGTAGTCTAGTCAGTCTAGAAGCTAGTTCGACTATAAAAATTCAATTGAATTGCAATTTTACATGAAGCTGACAACACTCAACTGATTTCTGCCATCTCTATATATCTCTATAGAGCCATGTATAAGAGCCTAGTGTAACTCGGGCAATTGGCAACTAAACTTAGTTAATTCACATTTGGTAGCTTCGGAAACCTTTTTGGCTTAGCAACAATAAATCATTATGAAATGTGTCTCAATAATACGCTTTGATCCTTTGCCTGCTATTTCAAGTGACATATTCCATTAGCAAATAGCGTTAGCTTAGACACCTCTTGCCGCGAGGCTTATGGGGCCTGGCTGCCTTGGCATCAATTTGAAGGCCAAATGTAATTACATGAGATTTGAGAATTTGCTGGCTAAAACAGTTAGCGCTGCCCATTAGCAGTTGGCTGGAGGCAAACAGGCAGCCAAATTGGCAGCTGAGCAAATGCCGTGTCTAAGGCGCTGTGAAGCTGAGCACGAAGGCAGTGCCCCTTGCCTGCTCTCACCTGGCAATATTTGAATGTCACACATGCTATCGTTGTCTCTCTCTCTCTCTGTCTCTGTCTCTCTCACTCTGTCTGTGGCTTAACACCTCGTTAACTTTTATTGCAGTCACCATTATGGGAACGCCGACGAATTTCACGCAGGCAGATGACGCACACATCGCCACCACCTACAAAAGGTGAGTGTGGCCTCCGTCCCAGCAGCTCAATCAACTCACACTAATTTCACTCTGTCTCTCTCTCTCTCCCTTTCTCTCTCTCTCTCTCTGTTCACTTTTTAATAGGCTACTTGAAATCTCGGCTATTAAAATTGTCAAGCCCTGGCTGCAAATCGATTTACTGCATCGTCTCTTGGAGCCGCAATTGTATGCAGAGGCCGCGGCATGCAACCAGCTGCTGGTCGATTTTGTGGCACAAATCGTTCAGCGCAAGCATCGCAATTGGCAGCTACGCAATGCCCTCGACAACGATGACAATGTGCCCTGGCAGCGTCGCATCTTCATCGAGCAAATGTTTCAGCTGGCCGCCAACGGCGAGCTAACCCTGCAGGACATCGAGGATGAGGCCCAATCCATGGTCCTCGTGGTAAGTGGCAGACGTTTACAAATCCCATTAGCGCCAGGCTCTCATTTATGAATTTATGAAGCCAACAACAAGCAGAAACCCGTATTCCCCTTTCTTGTTTTGCTAATGAAAGCGGCCGATATCTGGAAATCTTCTTTACCTACTACTATTTGACAATACTAAAATCTAGTTTTCAATTAAAAACTAATTTCATAATTAAAATACATATATTTAGAGCTTGAATCAGGTAATTTCGTGAGCTGTACTCCAGCTAGATCAAATGCTGTCTAATCTTCTAAGACTATAGCTCTATCTCATATCTATATGACTATAGCTCTATTCATATTTGTGCTTAACTCTACTTTGATCAGCATAAAAGTTTGCTTAACGATTTATGTTCATTTTGATATAATCAGTATAAATTTGAGTGGACTGCGCTGAGTTTTGTGAGTTGTCATAATGATTGTTGCCATTACAAACAAATACCCTGTTAAAATGGTAGTTGGGTATATCGGATCGAAGGCTTATCTTTATGGTTTTTAATTTGTTATAGTTTTTTAATCAAATTATATATTTTTGGTTTATTTGCTTTATATTTTGAATTTAATATAGAATATAGTATACCCTATATATATAGAAATTGGGTATTTCAGCTATAGTTAGTCGAGTGCTTATCGCTAATGCTATATTTATTGAAACTTTGATTTATTAGCCACATCCTCTCGCTCCCTCATTCTCTGTCTCTCTCTCTCTCTCTCTCTCTCTCTCTCTCTATTACACTCTCTTTCACTCTCTGTATTTTTCTCTCTCTATCTTTCTTTCTTTCTCTCTCTCTCTCTCTGTATCTCTCTCTGCATCTCTCTCTTACTCGCTCTCACACTCTCTTTATCACTTTCTCTCAGTCTGTCACTCTCTATCTCTCTCTCTATCTCTATCTCTCTTTATCTCTCTGTCTCTCTATCTCTGTATCTCTCTGTATCTCTCTCTCTCTATCTCTCTCTCTTTCTCTCTGTATCTATCTCTCTCTCTCTCTCTCTCTCTCTATCTCTATCTCTCTTTCTCTTTCTCTCTCTCTGTCTCCTTCTTATCTATGATCTATTCTATATCCTTTGGCTTATACTTTTTACATAATCAGCTTCATTTATTCCATGAATCCTTTTACTCTATCTTCATAAGCATAATTATTGCTATTACATCAAATACCCTATGCAACTATAAATTGGGTATATCAAGTCGAAAGCATTTTATAATGTATGTTTATTTACATACATACATATACATATAGCTATCTTTACTTCGATGCATTTGCTTTTCTCTTTCTCTCTCTCTCTCTTATCTATTCAACATTTTTTGAAAGTCGAAAACTTTTCTATTTGTCTCCATCTCTTATCCATTCTATGGTATATTAATCTTTCATATATAAATTTGTTATATATAATACAAAAACTAAAATTTTTTTATTGATTCAGAAATTCGCTTTACAAATTTGGGGTATATGAAGTCGAAAGTTTCTCTTATGCTTCATATCTCCATCTATCGTAAATCTGTTTTGTTAGCAATATCTTTAACTCTTTCCATTAAGTTTTTCATATTTATTTAATTTTTATTTTCACTTCTATTTTGGCTTTCTTCCAGTCCTTTGAGACCGTCTCCAATAGCATAATGATCGCTCTGCTCTGCCTGGCCACGCACAAGGGCGACTGCCAGCAGCGTCTGCGAGCGGAAATTGAGAGCATAATGCCGCATGGCAACGATGTCAGCTATGTGAGCGTGGAGCATCTGCAGCAGCTGCGCTATTTGGATGCATTTGTGAACGAGGCGCTGCGGCTGCTGGCGACGGTGCCGATGAATTTGCGGCATGTGAGTCGCGACTTTCAGCTGGCGGGCCGCGATGCGATTGTGCCGCAGAACACGATCATTGCGCTGGACACGTTCAGCATGCAACGCGATACCGCCTGGTGGGGTGAGAAGGCTACACAGTTCGAGCCACAGCGCTTTCTGCAACAGCAGCAGGAGCTGCAGCAGAAGGAGGACGAGCTGGAGCAGGAGCAGCACCAGCAGCAGCAAGACCAGCAGCAGCAATCAAAGCACACAGCGCGTCGACATTCTTACAGCTTTTTGCCCTTCTCCAAGGGACTGCGCACCTGCATAGGTAAGTCCAATTAGATCTGTTTGCATTAGTTGATTAGCGAATTAATATATGATATATGTTTTTGGCCAGGTCGTCGCTACAGCTTCTTCATCATGAAGGTCTTTCTGGTCAAGCTGATAACCAACTTCGATTTCAGCAGCGATCAGCAGCTGGAGCAGCTGCAGTTCGTCGAGGGCATTTCGCTGAAGTTTCGCAACGCCGACCAGATACACTTTCAAATACAGCCACGAAAGAGTTCATAATCTAGTGCGATAAGCTAACCATATTCCAGCGGAGTTTCAGCAAATCTTAAAGCTGAAGTTTGATTTAACTTCATTGGATCAATTTTGTTCGTCTGTTCAGATGCTTGGGCAACTATCGAAGAATAATATATTGTATAATATTATATTATATATTCTTAAAAACTTTTTTTTTATATATTTTTCAATATTTTTCTGTCATAAGCTTAGATTTAGTTGCTCAGCAATCAAATGTTGGGCGAGAATTGATAAGAAAATCATTTTCCATTTGCTTTTATACTCTTTTTTTTTTTTAAGAAAATATAAAAAAATATTGAAATATTTATTTTCTATTTTCCATATATATTTTCTATTCAACTTTCCCTTTCTTTCTCTCTAGATATAGATTTTGCCCTGTGCCGTAAAGTACTTCAAGACATTTTCAGTTGAACTGCCTGAGCTAAATCATCTTTTGCTTAAATCATTTTCATGTGAAGTGTCTAGGCTTCATCTTAATTTCCTTTTGTTTTTTTTTATAAAAGCTAGAAAAACAAATTAGCTAAATTTTTTTTTTAGCTCAAGCCACGGTCCGGAAGGCCTGTCGTCGAAAATTGCGATAAAATCGCTGAATTGATCGAAAGAGACCGGCATAGTAGCAGCCGTAGCATCGGCCAAGAGCTGGGCATGAGTCATCAAACCGTTATAAACCATTTGAAGAAGCTTGGGTTCAAAAAGAAGCTCGATGTATGGGTGCCACACGACTTGACGGAAAAAAACATTTTTGCCCGTATGGATGCATGCGAATCGCTTCTGAATCGCAACAAAATCGACCCGTTTTTGAAGCGGATGGTGACTGGCGATGAAAAGTGGGTCACTTACGACAACGTGAAGCGCAAACGGTCGTGGTCGAAAAGCGGTGAAGCTGCCCAGACGGTGGCCAAGCCTGGATTGACGGCCAGGAAAGTTCTTCTGTGTGTTTGGTGGGATTGGCAGGGAATCATCCACTATGAGCTGCTCCCCTATGGCCAAACGCTCAATTCGGACCTGTACTGCCAACAACTGGACCGCTTGAATGCAGCACTCATGCAGAAGAGGCCATCTTTGATCAACAGAGGCCGAATTGTCTTCCACCAGGACAACGCCAGGCCACACACATCTTTGGTGACGCGCCAGAAGCTCCGGGAGCTCGGATGGTAGGTTGTTTTGCATCCACCGTATAGTCCGGATCTCGCACCAAGTGATTACCACCTATTTCTGTCCATGGCGAACGAGCTTGGTAGTTGGAAGTTCTCCACAAAAGAGTCCTGTGAAAATTGGCTCTCCGAGTTTTTTGACAATAGGGAAGCGAGCTTTTATAAGAGGGGCATTATGAAGTTGGCATCTCGTTGGGAACTCGTCATCGAACAAAACATGTTTCGATTTGATTTATCGATAGTTCACGTTCAGTTGAATTGTTTGCATGCCTTAAATGCTTTAATAGCCTAAAGAAAGTATTTGATCTCCGCTAGGCTGTTAAGAGTTCGTCCTGCCGCAACAAATAATTCACTTTGGTTTTTACCCATTTTTTGGGGTTTTTTTTAATGTTATTTTGTTGTAAAACCTAAAATGTATCGTAAAACATATTATTTGGGCGATAGTTTGATTGCTAAAGTAAACTTGTAGATTTTGGGGACGAGACTGGTGTGTGTGTGGGTGGCTGGAATTTATGATTTTTCTTTGGCAACGATCTGCAGGTCCATGTTGTCAAGCTTCTGGCGCAAGCGATGATCGAAACGCTCCTCGAGGCGCCGCTCCAGCTTGACGGAGGCGAGCTGCAGATGCTCGGCATTGAGCTCGGCCTGGTGGGCGCGCCGTTCGCTCTCCTGCAGCTGCTGCTTCAGCTTGGCCATCTGCCGATCAAAGTCTTGCATCTGCTGTGTGGAATGCTCGAATGCCCGCTCCACGCAGTGCAGGTTCTGGGCGGCCGCATCCAGCTCCGACTGCAGCAGCGCCTGGCTGGCCCGGCTGGCCTCCAGCTGCTGTTCGCTGCGCGTCAGACGGCGGCAGAGCTGCTCGGCCCGCTGTCCGCTGTGCTGGGCCGTGCGGTCGGCCTCCTTGGCCTGACGCTCCATCTTGGACAGCTCCCAGACGAGCAGCTCGATCTTCTCCGACTGCATATGGTCGCGCTGCTCCAGTGCCTTGCGCTGGCGCTCGCTTTCGTTGAGGGCATCGCGCGCCTCGCGCACCGACTCCTGATGGCTGGTCACATGGTTCAGGGCCAGCTTCAGCTCATCCTCCAGCTGCACATTGCGCTGCTGCAGCTCCGTGAAGCTCTCCTCCAACTGATTGCGACGGTTCAGCTCGCGCTGCAGCATCTGCTGGCAGTGGCTATAGTCCTCCTTATAGCGATCGAGATCATTCTTCGCAAGCTGTATCTTTTGCTTGAGCGTATCTAACATGAGACTCTGCTGGCTTAGTATCGACATCTTTCACACGATATTTTGCTATATATATTGATATATATTTGTGTGTACGTATCGCTGTATGTTGCGTGCGTTTGCTCTTCCTGCTGCTGGTTTAACTGAATCGTTTTATATTTTTAAATATTTATTTATATAAATATAAATATTTTTTTATAGACAGTCTTTTCGTATGCTTGTGTTATATGACTTGAACAATAGTGAAAATTCTAGGCCTGCTTGAGCACAAGGATATTTCGGCTACAAAATCCTTTGCACAAATTTCCCTGCTATTTGAATTTGTGTGCTTTGTTGAGGAGTTTAGCGCAGACTTGAACCACACACACGTTGGCCGCTAGATGGCGCTAAAGCGCAGCTTTCGCGTGCGCAAGCTGCCGTCAAGCTTTTCCAAAGCTTATTTAGCGCAAAAATGAGAATGGGAAAGCATAGCTGTGAAACTTTAAATTTTTTTTTGGTTTTTGAAGAAAATATTTGTGAATATCGGAAGGGAATTTGTTTTAGAAATTTGCATTTTTAAATTATAATAAATTAAAAAGTTTTTTTCGATGGAAAAATTTATTGTAAAATTTATGAATCGGCAAATAAAAAAGCTTACATTTTGGCAAAATAGTCAAAAAGATCTTAAATTTATATGCTCACATTGAATATGGAAATTCAGTAAGAATTAAATATTTTTATTCGATAAATCTTATCATTTGCTTATTATCGATAAATATCGAGAATTTGATTTCGTTTCTACTAAGCGTAGCTCGTATGCCACAAAAGCTGCTAAGGGTAAGGGTAAGGTAAGGAACAAAGAAAGTGATAAAAAGTTGGGTACATCATACATTAGATCAGTTATTAAAAGTAGTAGGGCAGCAGAAGAGATACAAACTTGGGTATATCAGTCATCGATATTAGATCATAAATCTGAAAACAGCGGAAAGATTTACGCATAATTTCAACACATTTATTGCGCTCATTGTTGTCGCTTTCAGTATGCATTTAACTATTTAAAAATTTTGATCATCTAACATAAAAATATGAAATTGGAAAATTATTCTTGCTTCTTTGGTATCGGTGTCGGTGTCGGTTTCGGAATGACTTTGGGCTTTCGTAGTGCGGGGTCCTCGTCGGCGTCAGGTGTAAAGTTCTCTCTGATGAATTTGGAGAACTCTTCCATGGATTCATTCATGTTGACTGGCTTGAAGATTTCCCTCAATTCCGAGCAGTCCTTGACGGTAATGACCTCCCAGCCGCTTTCCTTCATGTGATAGAGACGCACAAGTCCGCCCGTATAGGCATCCAGATAGGTGGCATGGTAGACGCTGCGTAGTGCCAGACAGTATGCCTCCTCATCTGTCATATCCGGTTTGTAGAGCGTTTCCAGGATGCCCAATGCACAGCAGCAGCCACTGCCTACCGAGAAGAGATTGCCCTCGATACTCTGACCATTCGAGTCCACGTTGACGAGCTGCGGACCATCGTCGTCGTAGCCGGCCAGTATCATGCCCATGCATAGGCCCATTCCCTTGAACTTGTAGACAATGTTGCATAGGATGGTCGCCGCCGCCCTAACGGACAGCGGACGGCGGTAGGTCAGCTCGTAGAGACGGCACTCTACGGTGAGCACGCGATCCCAGTAGACACAGTCGGCGGCACCGCCAGCAATGGTGCCCAAGATGTGCTTGTCCACCTGAATCACTTTGCGCATGCTCTGCGAGGCGATGAAGTCGCCGTTGGTGCCACGCGAATCGGCGCACAAAATAATGCCGCCCTTGTACTTGAAGCCCAACGTGGTCGTGCCATGCGTAAACTCCAGCTTCATGTTGCCCCGCTCCTCCATCTTATCGATTTTCTGCTGCGCATTTTTAAATGGCGGCGCGAATAGCGAATAGGGACTGTCGAACACTGTCTTGAAGCGATTGATTTCTATTTCAGCGTACTCCTCGTTCTTGCCGACAAAGCCTCTGACAAATGGCGCTTTTTGTATGCCGCAAATTCGTTCTAGCGCCATCTTTTGGTCGATTTGGTAATCTGTAAATTCTCTCTCTCTCTCTCTCTCTCTCTCACTATAATATATTTAAGTTCGAACTTTTAATGTGATTTTTGTTGTTGTCTTGAGCTCTGTGAATTATTAAATGAAATATTTTATGTATTTATTTGAGCTTCTTTGAGGTGGACGTTTCGAAGCCTACTATAATTTTTTGAATGCTGAAATTGAACAGAGCTACTCCATTTTGCAGCCGGCCATGATAGCTACGCCATGGCTTAGCAAAATGGAGTCAAACCGGTTAAGCCCCTCCCAAACCTGTCGTCATCGTCGTCAGGTTGTGTTTTCATTTTTCATAGAACTTTTAGTATAAATAGCTGAACAGCTCACAGTGGAAGAGATTCTCGATACTCCAGAGGAGGATCAGAATTTGATGATGGATGTGAATACTCAGAAAGTGAAGGAAATTCAGGTGAAAGAGAGGAAGAGGAAAAGCAATCAATTGACAAGTCAGAAGTCAAATATAAAGAATGGAGTAAAAAGCGACATAAACTCGATAATACAGCAGGCAATGAATCCAGTAGAAGGAGATCTGTATTCCCTTCTAGGATGTGTGACTCTTCTTTAGACTCCTCAATTTCTATTCGTTAAGCTCTTGTCAAAAACTCAATTCTAAGCTCTTAACTAAGCCTTATGCATTTTATATATATTTAGAGAGCCTTGCTTTGGCCACGCCCCAAATGGACTGAGCGTTTAGTGTATAGCTGCAGCTGCAGCAGAGCTCAACTGCTATAGCTGATAGGTACTAGCTTAAGATCTTTCTTATCGATTTGATGTGTTCGCTTTGATCTGAAATATTTGATTTGAAATCTATTTGAAATCTATTAAGAAGGAAGCTATGAACCTGTTTTAAAATATATAGATATAATTTCTATATATTAAGCGAAATCCTTATAAAAGTTACGTTTATCGCTTGCCAAAACCAGATTGTTTGTATGAGAGTTTCGAACTATTGTCAGACTTTTACTAAATACGATATATATTCTGTCAAATAAGTTCCCGGAAATTCTCATTTTAAATTTTCCCTTTGAGAATATTTCTAAACAACTTTTTTCTTAGGGTGGCACAACTGTCAGCCACTATTCTGTGAATTTTTATTGCTATGTGTCATTTAGTTTGGTTACGGCGTCATTAGGAACAAGTCAACCTTTTGTGTGCGTTGCGATTTTTACTATGTATAAAAATATCGAACAAAGAGTTTGTGTGAAATTTTGTGTTTCAAACGAAATTTCTTGTGCCAAAACGTTGGAAATGTTGAAAAAAACATTTGGTGATTCAACCATGTCGAAAACTTAAGCTTACGATTGGTATAAATCTTTCAAAGAGGGGCGAGAAGAAGTGAACGATTTACCACGTTCAGGACGACGAAACCGAAAAAACCGCGCCAAAGCAAATCGAAAATCCAGGCGATGCTGACCGTTTTCTTCGATATTCGTGGTGTTGTTCATTCGGAATTCTTACCGGAGGGCCAAACCGTCAATAAGGAATATTATCTTGGCGTTATAAGGCGTTTGAGAGAGAATGTTCGTCGCAAAAGACCTGATTTGTGGCGGAACAACAGTTGGATTTTGCACCACGATAATGCACCAGCGCACAAAGCGATCATTGTGAACGAGTTTTTGAACAAAAATTCAACAAATACCATCGAACAACCACCGTACTCTCCAGATATAGCCCCGTGTGACTTTTTCCTGTTTCCAAAACTCAAATTACCACTTCGTGGAGCCCGTTTTGAGAGCATTGAAGACATCAAAACTAATTCGCAACAAGAACTGAAGGCCATCACGGAATATAGCTTTAAAAAGTGTTTCGATGATTGGATTGTTCGTTGGAAGAAGTGTATTGCCTCAGAAGGGGCCTATTTTGAAGGGGATATAATAAATTTAGATGATTGACAAGTTGTTTGTGTTTTATATCCAATTTCCGGGTACTTATTTGACAGAATGTATATAGCAAATTTTGAGTTTACCCGGGTATGCGTAGTATCGATTTTCGATATTTTTCTGGCCTCATCCACTCATGTTCATCAGTTAGTTTTCAACACTTAAACGTATTTCGAATGGTCTTCGATTAATGCCTAAAAAAAGTATAAAAATTAAAGAAAATATAAAAAAATACGGAAAAATATATTAAATTTTAAAAAATTATTTAGATTAAGTTTGTATAACATAAATATAAATATAAATATATAAGACTCTCTGACTCTGTAGACTCCCTTGAAACACGTTTGTTGTATTTAAACAAAAGCTTTTGAGTGTTTGCATAGAGCACTTTGCTCTTAAGTGCTTCAATGCGTATCTTAAACTATGTTTCAAGAAAAGAAGTCAAATTTGTTTTTCTGATATTTGTTGACTGCGAGATTTGAGCGCATAGCCCTGCAACTTGAGTACTTTTAAATAAATGTCAGAGTCGCGCTCAGTCATTGAAATTTGCAAACAATAATTGGCAAAATGAGTGGAGCATTCATAACGACGTGGAAGTACGCTCCACTTTCTTCTCAAGTTGCTCTCGTCTGTGAGCGTGTGTGTGGGGTGTGTGGTGTGTGTGGCGGCTACAAATGCTGAGCAATTACGTGACGCGTGCCTGGGACACCGCCGTATGATAATATGCCACAACTGTCAACAATATTTCCGGTGCAAAGTGTCTCCAATGTGATCTCCCTACTCACTCTCTCTCGCTCTCTTCAGCAACGGCTGTTTCGCTTAGCGTTTGCATGTGTGTGTGGCCTTGACAGCAATTGTAATTGTGTGTGTAGGTGTGTGTTTGTGTGTGTGTGTGTTTGTGTGTTTAGTACTCTCAGCTCGGGCACATATCATTGTCAGTGCAGGGCCGTGACTCAACTTCAGTTCGCTTGAGTTGTCTAAAGACTTGGGTCCAACTGTCGGCATCGTCTTAGCAACTAAACGACAGTAACAGCAGCAACAGCAACAGCAGCAGCAACAGCAGCAATAGCAACAGCAGCAGCAACAGCAGCACCAACAGCATCATTATAAACTAAGCATGCACTGAGCGAAATATGCGTTTGATATGCTAAACTATGGCTGCGATAGTTCCTCGAAGTTTGAGCAAAGCTAAGATATTGATGTCGTGAACTGGAATTGATGTTTGATTAAGAAAATCTATGATGGCTCTGAGATATGCCTTGAGGCAATGGTTTTTAGCGAACTAACTCTGACTCCAACTAGATTTAAGCATGCCCTTAGGGAAATTTTCTAGCAGCTGAAGTCTAAGTCCACAAAGATTTGTAGCTTTGTGAATCTTTTATATAGTAAAAAGCCTATTGGAAAGTAAACGAAATAGCAAAAAGCTAAAACTTAAATGTATATGAAATAATCCAATTGGATGTAGGTTGCTTTTAGTTGGGAAAATCTTTGTTTTACAAAGTTTATATGGAAAGTTACATAACTCAAGTAATTATCACTTATCTCATTGGAATTTTAAGCTATTTGTTGGAATTGGAATCAGATTTCTTTAGATTTCTCTGACTAAAGCCAAACGCAGCTAATTTTTATTATAGATATTTAGAGTCTATTTGAGTTTTCTGCTTGTCACTTGATAGATTAAGATATAATTATATTAGGGTATCGTAGGCATTAAATGAAATATGAGTTTGCTAACAAGAGAGGCTCAGCTAAGATCAGCTTCATTCGCTATCGGAATGATCTTACTATAGTTCTTTATGGAGCTTTGGCATTTCAACTCTTTTGTTGCCTTGATATGAAATTCTAGATGAATGGAAATCCAGCTCATATAGTTACTATATAATCTATGGCAGCTTAAGAACAGCTAACAAATATTTTTATTTTAACTAGTGTAAGTCGAGTATCAAATCTTTAACAGCTGAATTCTTGCCAAAACTTTGTCAAAGTGCAAAAAAAGTTCTAACTGTAGCTATGCGAGTGACTAACTCTACCCCTTCTCACACTTTCTCTCTAGCTCTGCCTCTCCCCTTTCACTGTGTGTTGCGTTTTTTGCGAAGCAAATGCGACGTCAACGCAGTCATTAGATGGTTGGGTAGCTGCTCTTCATTGCCACGCCCCCACTGGCAGGCATAGGCGGCATGTCTGCTATGGTGTTGCCTTTGCTGCTGCTGTTGTTGTTGTTGGCATTAACTTGACACTTTCCCCATTGCCGTGTGGCATGCCTGGAGTCGCCTGCAGACACACAGTGAGCGAGCAAGCAACTCCACACAGTGCCTGCATGCATATGTGTGTGTGTGTGTGTGTGTGTGTGTGTGTGCAAAAATGTATAACTGTAAAAGGCACTTGAAACACATTCGCCTGGAAATTTGCCTGCATTTTGTGCTTTTATTAATGTGACGGGCGAAGAATCGCAACGCGATAAAATATTGTGAACCATCCTGTCGGCCCCAGCCTGAAAGGACACGAAAGGACTCGCCGTTAAGGCGTCCACTTAATTATTTATCCAAGAAAACAAAGGCGAAACAAAAGAAAACAATTGCAATTGCCACAAATGCTTAGCTTTAACTCAGATTCAATTCACATTAACCCTAAGGACGTTGAGAAGTCCTTGATGAATGCCTAATTTCAGATTGAGATTAATATTTAAAAAACAAATGTTAAGCTTATTTCAATTGCTGACTTCTTATAAACAGTGTTGGTTAATTCTCTTTGAGATATTTCTAAGAAAATGTATTTCATATATATTCCAAATTCTTTTATAGCTTTGGGTAATTGCACCCAACTAATGGATAGACGAAGTGATAATCTAAGCAACGAAATTTGATGGCTTACATCACATTAGATTAAACACGAATTTGATTTATATTATACTTAAAACAAGTCCATGGCCAGTGATATAAAATGTTTGCAGCAGTGTTGATAAAGAGCATAATAATCATACTCAGCAAAAACTCTAGACTATGATTTTAAAACAACTTATATTGTATTATGTACATCAGGAAAGCTTACTTTATTTTGTCTGAATTTAATTTGTGTTTTTTTTTCTTACTTTGGCTGTGAAAAGTATGAAAAAAGTGTTTACATAGTGTTGATAAATGTCAAAAAAGTCAGTTTCTTATATGTTCTGCATTATTAAATGGAATTATTACTAGAAAGTCGAAATTAAAACCAAGGCATTGGAAACTAGAAAGAAGAGGACTACAAACTAGAAATTTAACATTATAAGTGAGATAATTATAACTAGAAACTGGAAATTTAAGACAAGAAACTGGTGACAAGGAACTTAAAACCAACAAGTAAGAAAACTCTAGTTGGTGGTGCCCGACTAGAAGAAACCCTGAAGTCGGTATCCAAAATATAACAAAAATCAAAATTGTATTAAATATAAATGAATTTTAATGAAAATTTTTGAGATTTTAGCTCCAAAGATGTATGAGGTATAATCTAATACCTTGATTTAGATAAGGGTTTTAACCGATAACAATTAACGGGAATTGTTATCGATTTTTTAAAACAAACTTGATCTGCGCGTGCTATGCAGGTACCTACAAAAAATTTCAAGTCTCTAGTTCTTATAGGTTTCGCGATCGACGCGTTCACATATACGGACGGACGGACAGACGAACAGACGGACAGACGGACAGACGGGCAGACGGACATGCGGACATGCCTATATAGACTCAGCTCGTCATCTTGATCAAGAATATATATACTTTATAGGCTCTGCCACGCCTCCTTCTGCCTGTTACATACATTTGATATTTTAGCAAAACCATTATACCCTGATTTAATATTTTCAATAGGATATAAAAGCTAGAAAGTGGAAGCTGGAAACTTGAAACTAGAAATTAGAAACTATAAATTAGAAAGTTTTGACTAGAAACCGGAAACTAGAAATTTGACACTTAGAACTGGAAAGAACTAACTTAAGCCTCGAAACTAGAAGCTGGAAATTTAAGATCTTAAACTAAAATGAGCGAATTTAAGTCTAGAAACTAGAAACTAGAAACAATCAGCTAGAAAGCAAATACTTAAGACACTGCACAAAAATCTAGAATCAATAATCTCAAAATTTAACCTGAAACAAACATTAGTTTATTGATGAAGTCTAAGCCGTCTTTAAGTCAACAATTACTTTTGTCAAAATGCAAGTTCATGTCAATACTATTGCCAGCTATATAACATGCATGTTAAAGTAACACAGCGAGCAGGAAAATTGTTTTGTCTGCCAGTCGAACTTTAATCGGCTGATAAAAGCGAAACATGAACTAATTGCTCGCTTCAATTTGCATTAATAGCCGACTTAATCAACCTATTTTTTTTTTTAAGCCGATGATGCACATTGATCGTTGTTAGAGGACAATGTTAGTTGGGACCGCCCTGCACTCGGCACGCGCCATTCAGTTGTTGCTGAAGTGTGGTCCAAGTAGCAGCAGCGGTTCATGGCCAACAGCATTGTAGTTGCGTCCTGCACCCCGATCTTCGCCCTTCGACCGGAAAATGCAAATCGTGCTGAATTGCATTTTTCGCAGCAGCAGCAACAGCAGCAGCCGCAGCAGCAGCAAACAGCAAGCAAAATTCAAACTGCACATTTTTATAGGCAGGCTGCTTGAATAGCTGCACTGGCGCCAGTCGCTGCGGCTGCCCGGCTAAACCCCGGCTCCAACTACAGTTGCTGCTGCTGCTGCTGAACGAGGCGTTGATAAATGTGGCAGACGCCAACGCCAGTTACAGCCAGGACTAAACCAGTGTCACTTCGGCTGCTGCTGCTGTTAAGTGTTGCAAATCCACTGAGCGGCATAAAATGTTGCGTCATCCGGCGTGCAAATGCTGGTTGGAGCTGCAGCTAATAGAGGACGACCTCTGGTGAATGACCATTTTCGGTCGTAGACCAACTAGCCCCAACCCTCCCCCACCCCTACACCTTATGCCCAAAAACTGAATTTTCTCCCAATTTTTTTTCACGAGTTTTCTTTCATTTTCATTTTTGTTTTTTTTTTTGCTTTGGTTTTCTTTCATAGGGTAAACGCTGCGGCAGCCTTGTTGACAATTTGTCGACGTGTCAGAAGAGTCAACGTGAATGTGACAAGTGACGGCAACGGCGACGGCAACGTCGACGTCGACGTCAAGCGCGGATGCTGACGAGACAGGCGAACTGGGCCTGGAGTTGTTGGTTTCGTGGTCCATTGGACAGTTGGACACAGCAGCGGCTGGTTTTTTGTCTCGCTTCTGTTGTTGTTATTGTTGTTGCTGTTGTTGTTGTTGTAGCTGTCATCATTTTCGCTTAAATATTGATATGCGCTACGCCACAGTGCGGTTGCAGCTCTCTGGCCATAAGCCTTCGCATTACGTCCATTTGTACATTCCATTCCATTTAGAGAGTGGGAGAGAGAGAATGTTTCAAAAGATTCAAGTGTTCCGCAAATCTGATTAAATTCTAATGAAGTATCGTTTAATGATTGCAATTTGCTCAACAATTGATCTTGAGGAATGCTGGAATGGAACACAGAAAAGTAGCAAATGCTCAGTTAATAAATTTGAGATGTAGAACATTGAAAAATATCAAATTTGAATCAGTTCAATTGCGTATTATGTCATGAAATGAAATGGAATGGAACAGAACAGCAGATAATGTATTTTTTAAATACTCTTTCAACATTTACAAACATATTTTGGTATGGAATGCTGGAATGGAACAGCAAATATGTGCAAATAATGTAGTTTGTAGCTAGAAATGATGCAATAGAACAACAACTATATATGGATAGTAGATAAACTGTATCGCTTAACATGGAATATGGAAATGAAACAATAATTGGAAGCATATATTAGGTAAATATTTACATATGATGTTAAGTATTTGTGTATCTCTAAATATAAAAAAAAGAATGAGATTAGTGGAAATTTATGGAAATGAAACACCAAAATGGAACGCTGAAATGGAACAATAAATATATATTAAATAATATTATTATAATACAATTATATATGTATATTAAATAAATAAAAATCAGAATATAAATTGATGTGCGCTAAAATTGATTCAATATTAAATACCTTTTAATGATTTGGAATGCTGGCATGAAACAATTTCAGTTTCGTTTGTAGGTGCTTGTGAGTTCGTTATAGATTTCTGATTGCATAACCGAAAATTAATTTTAACCCAAACGAAAAGTCAGAGTTGGCTGTTAGCGAGGACGTAAACGGCATAATTGATATACATATGTATGCATGCATGTAGGCATCTCTCTCTCTCTCTCTCTCTCTCTCTCTCTCTCTGTCTCTCTCTCTCTCTGTCTCTCTGTGGAGGTCATCAGGCAAACAGCAGTCGTTGGCATATAGCGATCCAGATGCAGATGTCCTTATGTCACTAATTACATGCATGTCAATTTTTCGCTCATCATTGCGCCCGGTGCGGCGGTGGCAATGCCGTTCCAATTCCATTCCATTCCGTTTCGTTTCGAATCGGACAATTCACTTGGCACTGTGCGAATGGCAACAAAACCAAAACATATTTGGACAGTTTGTGGACAGGCCGGATGGTTTTACTGTGGTCATCAGCATCGCACTGATGTCCAACGAAGCCCTCCTCGACACGTCGAGCGCTCGTCCTTGCGCTCGTGCGTTCATGTGTGCGTATCTTTTTATTAAATTTTTCATTATTTGCTGACAGCTGTCGGTAAATGGAATTGTTTATTACCTGAACCCGCACCAGATGAAGTTCGCTGTTCCGTTATCCTATTGGTCCTTCTGCCTCTGTTGCTGCTGCTGCTGACGCCGCATCGTTGTCGGTGATTATCATAACGTTTGCACTGGACAGCCCGGCCTGCCAGCGTGCCAGCCTGACCGGCTGCAAATGTTGACAGTTTTGGGCAACACAACAAAACACAATTGTGGGTTAGCAGCAGCAGCAGCAGCAGCTCCAAAGGGGCGGCAGGCCGAACGGGCGCTTCTTTATACACGAATACATTGAGCGAATCGAGAGTTGAGTTTGAATTTGAGAATTGAAATGCATTTTATAAATGCATTCTAACCCACAAACCGCAAAACATAATGAGTAGCAGATGTTCTCTCACCATTTCTAACTATCTCTCTTTCTCTCTCATTCTCTCTGTCTCTGTGTGTGTCCCACTAAACTGTGATTATATTTATATTGAAAATTAAATTCATTTGTCTTTCATCATCTATATTGTAACTTCTGACTTCTATCTTCCATCTTTCATCTTCCATCTTCCATCTTCCATCTTCCATCTTCCATCTTCCATCTTCCATCTTCCATCTTCCATCTTCCATCTTCCATCTTCCATCTTCCATCTTCCATCTTCCATCTTCCATCTTCCATCTTCCATCTTCCATCTTCCATCTTCCATCTTCCATCTTCCATCTTCCATCTTCCATCTTCCATCTTTCATCTTCCATCTTCCATCTTCCATCTCCCATCTTCCATCTTCCATCTTCCATCTTCCATCTTCCATTTTCCTTCCATCTTCCATCTTCTATCTTCTATCTTCCATCTTCCATCTTCCATCTTCCATCTTCCATCTTCCATCTTCCATCTTCCATCTTCCATCTTCCATCTTCCATCTTCCATCTTCCATCTTCCATCTTCCATCTTCCATCTTCCATCTTCCATCTTCCATCTTCCATCTTCCATCTTCCATCTTCCATCTTCCATCTTCCATCTTCCATCTTCCATCTTCCATCTTCCATCTTCCATCTTCCATCTTCCATCTTCCATCTTCCATCTTCCATCTTCCATCTTCCATCTTCCATCTTCCATCTTCCATCTTCCATCTTCCATCTTCCATCTTCCATCTTCCATCTTCCATCTTCCATCTTCCATCTTCCATCTTCCATCTTCCATCTTCCATCTTCCATCTTCCATCTTCCATCTTCCATCTTCCATCTTCCATCTTCCATCTTCCATCTTCCATCTTCCATCTTCCATCTTCCATCTTCCATCTTCCATCTTCCATCTTCCATCTTCCATCTTCCATCTTCCATCTTCCATCTTCCATCTTCCATCTTCCATCTTCCATCTTCCATCTTCCATCTTCCATCTTCCATCTTCCATCTTCCATCTTCCATCTTCCATCTTCCATCTTCCATCTTCCATCTTCCATCTTCCATCTTCCATCTTCCATCTTCCATCTTCCATCTTCCATCTTCCATCTTCCATCTTCCATCTTCCATCTTCCATCTTCCATCTTCCATCTTCCATCTTCCATCTTCCATCTTCCATCTTCCATCTTCCATCTTCCATCTTCCATCTTCCATCTTCCATCTTCCATCTTCCATCTTCCATCTTCCATCTTCCATCTTCCATCTTCCATCTTCCATCTTCCATCTTCCATCTTCCATCTTCCATCTTCCATCTTCCATCTTCCATCTTCCATCTTCCATCTTCCATCTTCCATCTTCCATCTTCCATCTTCCATCTTCCATCTTCCATCTTCCATCTTCCATCTTCCAGCTCCCATCTCCCATCTTCCAGCTTCCATCTATACCACTTCAATATCTCCTCAGAGCAGTCTCTATAGGACTTATTGCTATAATTCTCAACTGGTTGAAGCGCAGGTCTTACCGCTGGCAAACTACTTAAAGAGTAGTTGATATAGTTAGTTGCCAGACCTTATGGTTCACACACAATTTGCATTAGGTTGGCGGAAGCAGTTGCAACACTTTTTTGGGCGGCTGGCTTGCCCGGTGTAGCTGGGGTGTAGCTGGTGTAGCTAGACTCAAATTGCGGCTGCTTTGCTAACAATGGCAAATCAAATAAGTTGCATGCAGTTTGCACTTAATTGCCAGTGCCAAAGTGGCAAGAAAAAAGGAGGCAGCAGCGACGACGGCGGTAGCGGCGGCGGCTGCAGTTGCAAGTGCCAAGTGGCAAACGGCAGCTGCAGCACAGAGTAGAAAGATGCTAGTTACTAGATGCTAGAGAGTGTGGCATGGGTGGGGGTGCGGCTAGTGAAGTCTGGGCGATGGGCAACATGAGAACCAATTAAAGACATCGTTGGCAGCGGCGCTGTCGTCCGGCGTTGTTGGCAAACGTCAACGTCGAAAACTAATTAGCATAACAAGCAACAAAGCGTACCAAAAGCTGGGCCAAGGGGGTTGCTTGTAATAGTAAAGGGTGTGTGAGTGTGTGTGTATGGGTGGGTGTGAGTTGGTGTGTGGAACGCAGCCAAGTGGTGCTGGCAACCTAGTTACTCGCTGCATGTGTGTATCTGTGTGAGTATTTGAGGCTTCCGGAGTCTGGGCACAGCAACAGCTTCCAGCTTGGCTTGTGGGCGCAAATCAAAAGTTGCGCCATTAAAATGAGCAACACAACTACACACACACACACACTCATACACACACACACACACACTCGCACACCCACATAACCATAAACAAATACAATTACAAGTCAAGCAAAGCTTTAGAGTTTGCAACTGGAGACTGAAGCTGGTCGTCCTTGCAGCGTTAATAAACTGTCGGCATAAATAAAATGTAAGAAGCAGCAGCAGCAGCAGCAGCAGCAGCAGGACACTGGCTTTCAAAGCCAAGCAAAATAAAAATAGAAGGCGCGTTATGATTTATGCGCCGCTGCAGCCAAAGCTAAAGGACACTCTCCAGAAGGCAAGCGGCAGGATGTGACTGTGGGTGGTTGCCTGGCTGGCTGGTTCGCTGGCTGGCAGACTGCTCCACATTGACGCCGTCTTCCGGCGTGCAAATAAAATTTCGGGCATTGGCGGTCGGCGCATGTTTCTGATGGCGACGAGACAGCAGCGAGACAAGCTCAAAGGGATTAAATTAAAATGTCCTTTGAGTTGTGTTTTAATTACTTCCTCTCTCTCTCTCTCTCTCTCTCGCTCTTTCTCTCGGTCTGTGGCAATGAAAACGTTGTCTGTGCCAAACTCCTCAAGTCACAGCCAGCACGCCCACAATCTCGCCCACACAGCTGCCGTCACAGCCGGAGACAGCATCGCATCGCATCGCATCGCAGCGAAAACTTAAGACAGTTCCACAATTTCTGGCCACAAGCCCAAAAGTTGCCAAAGTTTTTAACCTCAACAACGAATCAAATTGTCGAACAGACCAACGAGAAACCACGGAAATCTCTTTCAACTGTTCACTGAGATATATATATATATATATATATATATATATATCAATCTTGCACAACTCTGAGTAGTAGAGCTTCTTTATACTCTAAACCAATTACAAATTTGGAAAGTGGGTATATTGGCTTTGTTAGGATCAACAGCTGAGAATGCATATAACATGCTTAATGAGTTTATGAAAATAAATGTGACAGGCAGAAGGAGGTATGGCAAACCCCATAAGGTATATACATATGTATATTGTTGATCAGGACGACGAGCTGAGTCAATCTAGCCATGTCCGTCCGTCCATCTCTTGGTCCGTCTGTCAGTCCGTCCGTCCTTTCGTCCATCCCTCCGTCTGTCTGTTCGTCCATACCTCTGCCCGTCTGTCCATCCCACGGTTCATCTGTGAGTCTGTTAGTCCGTCCATCGTCCATCTCTCGGTCCGTCTGTCAGTCCGTCCGTCCGCCTGAATGTAGCGGTTGAATCGACAGTGATCTACAAAAGTTAGAGGCTGGAATTTTAAATGTAAATTCTTATATACCACACGCACAAAGAGCTTATCATTGCTTTAACAAAAACTCATCCCATTACCGATAATAAATCGATAATAATCGATAGTTTGATTTGGTCTCTTAAGCCACAACAGCTACAGATTTCAAATTTACTATCTAGATTCGTTCTGCTGATGAACACACTGACTTCATTTTATTATTATTATTATCGCTGTTATTATTATTATTATTATTATCATTATTATTATTATCACTATTATTATTATCATTATTATTGCAACCTAGAATCCCATTGTTTTAGTGCCCAAATAACTGGATCACTTCGACTAAGCTCATCTCTGGATGATTTCAATTCGCTTGAAATGTTATTCAAGTAAGCCGCTCAAGTATCTCCCCAGAGCTGACGTCACAAATAGTTGCACAATTACAATTACAGGTAAAACATTGCTGAGCAAACCAGCTCAAATGCTTTGCACACGCACACACACAGACACACATAAGTGCTTAGAGCTTGTGAAAGCTCACCAATACACAGACACGGACAGCGTCTAAGTCAATGGCTACAGCTGGCTGGCTGTAGTGGACAGGTTCGCTGGCTTTAAAGTTGGTCAATGCTTGGGGCCAACAAATGGCAACAGTCAGAGCCAGATAGATATACGGAGATAGTACATGTGTAACTGCATAGAGGGGCGATAGGGGGGATAGGGGAGAGTGGGAGCACAGCTCATTCATTCTCATCAGCGTATTGGGGATTTGGCGCCTTTGTAGCGCCTGTCAAGTGTCGCGTGCGTGAACCAAGCTACGTGCGTGACTGCAACAGAGAGTGAGAAAGAGAGAGAGAGAGGGAGAAAGATAGAGAGAGCGCCGCAGGAGCTGAACCTGAAGCTGGGCTGCGAATATCGACGCCCCAAACAAATGGCCAATTAATTGCCAGAGCCAGCAGCAAACAGTGCTAGACAGGCCCCGGAATGCCACTCGCTGCTGGCTGCTCTGACTGCTCTGGCTCTGTGTGCTGTGTGCTGTGTGCTGTGTGCTGTCTGTTGTCTGCTGTCTGCTGTCTGCTGACTGCTACTGCAATCGATTATTTATTTATTTATGCCACGCTGTGCCGCCTTCAATTGGCTACAATTGGCGCTTATCTCTGACGGGCTTAGTGGGCGTTGCGCCTGGACCGAGCCTTACAAATGTTTTGCATATCACTGACAACAGGGCAGCGCGAGAGGGCGGGGGCTGCTGACTGCAGACAGTGCCTTAGAAAAATCGTTGGACATAGTATGTCCCCAGCCATTGGGGACTTTGCATACATTTTGCCCAGTGGCTTCGGCTCGGGCTTGGGCAAATATTTTAGGCTCTCGCACTTGGGCGCTCTGCATGGGAATTTATTTGAGCAAATTTGCAAATTATTGCGTTTCGTGCCGAGTGCGAAAGTCCTTTCGTGGACATCTATTACGCTAGCCCATTTACATTTGACAATTGCCTTGTTGGCATCTTTTTAATGGGCCGCCTTTCGCTCCCGCCCACCGCAACTCCTTCTCCTGCTCCTTCTCCGCCTCCTGCTGTTGCTGCTGCTGCCTCCATTTCCATTTCTAGCCGGCGTCAAAGCTCATCGAGCTCAACACGAATTTGGCACGCTGGTTTTTTATGGCCTTTGAGTGGATTTCGCCACGACAGCGCACAAATTGGCGACATGCATTAGAACAATGGCCAGAGAGAGTTGAAGGTTTTCGTCTTTTCTGGTCTCTTCAAGATTTCAACAGATTTTCATGGACATTAAAAGCGGAAGTGAAAGTATTTTTTGATACTTGTTAAAAGCTTGCAAAGCTTTGCAGTTATTTATAGCTGTATAAGCACATATTGGTGTTAATATTAAAGCTTCGTAAAGCTTTCGTAGAAGCTGCTGAAATGAGCTTTAATCCTTATGAAGAGCTTTTGATTTTTGTTTTGATTGAAGCAAAGAGAAAATGAAAAAAATGAAACAAAATCTTTTTAAATGTAAAGTTTTTGCTTATGAAGCAGCTTTGGCTTTGATAAAAAGCTTTATAGATTAAAAACTATTCTAACAATTTGAATGAATTTTCTTGATAAACTTATAATATGAGCAGTTTGCTTTATCTTTCATGCAGCAGAGCTTTTGACGCTTTTGTTGCTTTAAAACAAAAATAAGCTTAAATTGTTTATTGGCAACCAACTTGAAGTGGAATGGTTTCATCAAGTAAGAGCTTAAGCTAACATGCAGCTTGCATTATTGAAAGCTCTGTAAGCATGTGCTTTGAATCAAAAGCTTTAGATAGTTGAGCTATTGGAATAGCTTCATATATTTCTATATTGAAAACTATTATGAAACAGGAACAAAACAGTTTGATTTTGAAGAAGTTTTAAAGCTTGCGCTCTCAGTTTCAGCTGGACTTGACGTTTCCTAAACAAAACCAGATTTCTGACTTCATTTCGAGCCTGCCTTGCTGAATTCTTGCACTCATTTATTGGTAGATATTTTGTGAACAGCAAAAAAGGTCTTAAATTTTTGGTGCAATCAAAGTCGGAAAAGTAAATGTGACTAAGCAGAAATATGCCAACAGTATAGCTGCATGATATGGTAGACATTTTTGAAGGCTTTGGTTCATTTGTTGGACAATTAAAACGTAGTCAGACCTACGAGTTGTGGGGATTGGCTTCAATTTTTATGCAAGAATTTAGGTATTTGCTATGGTTGCTTTGCCAACTGTCGGTTCTACCATAAAATCATCTATGTCAGTCAGGCAGTCGGACAGGCAGTCAGCATATGCACTGAATTGATTAGAGTTGTCTAAGCTTAGCTGCAGCTTCAACCTGGTCGAGCCCTCTAGCCCACATCTCTCACAGCTCAGTGGCATTTGTTCAACATCAACGAACCCGTTCTGGCTGGTCTCGAAAGATTGGGCCGATGCTTCGAGTGGAAGCAGCAGCGTAGGCACATCAAATGAAACTAGAAATCGAACAACAAAACGAAACGCCGTGCGTCAGCCAGAACAATTCAATTGGCCGAGTGCTACACACGCACCTGCAACTGCCAATTGAGGGACCTCTCGTTCTCTCACTCTCTACCTCTACATCTCTCTCTCCATCTCTCTCTCTCTCTCTCTCTCTCTCTCGCTCTCTCTGTCTCACTCTCTCTTTTACTATAGCTCAACCTCTGCTAGAACTTCACATACGGTACGTCAAGCAGTCGTGGCTGTCCAATCATCCAGCGCCAGCCAGCAGATGACACTGCATCATGACGCACTGGACCAGGCGACAACAACAATAACAACTACAACAACAACAGCAGAAACAACAACAAAAACTGCCAATTAAGTGAAAAAAGCCGCTGCGATGGCTACGCTAACCGAGGCATTAGAAGTGCCCAGACCCATCGAACAGCGACGTAGAAAAACAGAAAATAGAATAAAAGGGGGAGAAAATGGTTTCGCAAGCATAGAAAAAAAAAAAAATGAAGAAAACACAATTTGATAGGGCATGCTGGGCTAGCTGAATACCCTGTGATATGATGTAAGCATCTAAATTTAGTTAGAAATTAAAAAAAAAAATATGTTAAGCTAAACTTGTAGCTAAGAGTTTTGATATATGTATATATATTTATATAGGATTGTATGATCTGATATTTCTTTTGCTATATTGTGACATATTGTGTAAATTTTGCCAAATTGCCAAATCTTAAGACTCTTGCAGTGAAACTAAATGATATGCTGGTGCAATTCATCTGGATTTGTTATAAATATTTACAATATTCCACAACGTATTCGTAAACCAAATTTCTTAAGCTTAGCCCATGGAAGAGCTGAGTTCATATGGAAAGCTGAAGAGTTAGAACTGCTCCACGTCTAAGTTAATGTTAGCAGCGCTCAATCCAAAATCAAATTGCCTATTTGAAACTCTAGGGTATCTAAAAAGGAAAAACTAATGTAAACTTTTGCAGCGCTGCGTCGACGGAATCAATTAAAAATTCTATGATTTTACACTTGATTGCCTGCGTTTTGGATCGCCAGGGTAACGTCTACGACAATGATTGTGATGCTAGAGCTGGGGATTTGCAGCTGGTATCTTTCTCCTGCTACACTCACTCACTCCCCCTCCCACACTGTTCGGTGTGCTCAGTTAAGCATTTAAAAGCGGCTCAACTTTGGTTGAAAACATGACAAAACAAGCGCATCATATGCAGAAGCATATGCCCAGTGCCAGTGAGCCAAATGCAAAACATGTCAAAGAATCATTCAGCTACCAATTAGCTATTGAGCCGTCTTAAAAGCAATCTCCGACAGAACAGTATAGCACTAAAGAGCACTATCGTTCGTATTAGTACAAAGCTCAATGCTTGCACAACATTTTGCCTCGCCTCACGTACAGCTGCATACTCGCATACTCGCCTTAGTGCAGAGAGCTGTTCAAGCTTTCAAGTAGCTGAATGTGTATTAATTATCAGTTGATTAACTACAAATATAAGCCTATTAGTTGTCATTTTAGTTCCACTTGTTACACAAACCTCTTGCATGTGTAATGAAGGATGCTTATATCTGTTCCTGATTGGCAAGCCATTTGCTAGGCTCCGCCTCTTGAGTCAAGTGCCAAGAGTTTCACAACCGAATAATATTTCTAATGTTTTCTGTTCAGCGTTGTGGCTTCTATTATGGCGCCATCTATGGGGCTTATTTTGTTTTACAATTTTTTCGAAATGTGCATCGCTGCATCTCTTTTACTCACTCTCTTGCTCTCTGTCTCTGTCTCTTCTGTAACTTCTTTATTTTCTCTATCTCTTTCTTTGTCATTTTCTCTTACTCTCACCCTCTTTCTCTGTCATTCATCTTCTTTTCTTCTTCGTCTTTCTCTATGCGTCTCTTATTGTTTTCTCTCTCTCTCTCTCTCTCTTTTGCACTTCACTTCTCTCAACATCTATTTCTGTTCTTCTCTTTATCTCTCTTTCTTCCTCTCTATCTCTCTCTCTCTCTCTCTCTCTCTCTCTCTCTCTCTGTCTCTCACACACACACACTCCCTTCCTCTCACTCCCTCTCTTTCTCCTACTATCTCCGTCTCTCTCTCTCTCTCTCTATCTCTGCTCTCCCTTTATATCCCTTCTCTCTCCTTCTCTTACCACTCTTGCACCTTCTTATCTCTAACTATCTCCCTTTTATCACACTCCCTCACCCTTTTCTTCTCTCTGTCTCTCCTCTTCTTTTTCATTTGACTTTTCTTCATCATTTTTTATTTCTCTCTCTCTCTCTCTATCTCCCTTTCTCTCAATCGCAATTGATTGATTAGTCTGTCGAGTTGACTTATTAATCATAATCTGCTTTAACCCAACATTCCTGAAAGGCAAGTACAGTTGTGTGTGCTTTTCAATAGCAGCGAGCCGCGCAAATTGTAAGCTTAATGAGCACTCAGCTACAATTGTATCTGTATATATACTATATACATACATATATAAAAGTATCGGATCAAAGGCTTTATGGGCTTTATAATGTTTGCTGGCTTTTTCGGCGTCTGTTGTTCATCTGGCCGACGACTGTGGCTCATTCGCTTTAATCCCTATAAATGTGTTCGACAATGTGTTAATTATATGCCCGATGCAAAAGTGGGTAGCCAGCCAAATGGCGTAATGCACTGCCAAAGGTGGGGCAGTTAGAGATATATAATATGTATACATACATCTATAAAATATATATATATATATATTTATGAATATATATATCTGAATATGAAGTTAGGGCTGTGTAAGCATGAAATGTGATTTTGCTTATGAATTTTAAAATTTATTTCATTTTCTTTTTAGAATTTACCCGATAGATTACATGTTGAGATAAAAAGGATTTAAGTAAGCATGGTTCAATATTAAATTTAATTAAACAAAACTTGATAAAAAATAATAAAAGAAGTCATTTTTATCATAATTTTAGGAATTTGATATTTTTAATACTTTTTACTCCCAACTTGGACTATAGCAAATTTAGATAGATGAATAGCAAAAGCCATCGAAATTTAAATTGAGTTTAGAGCGCATTTCCAGGTTGAGCTTAGATTTGAGTTGAGGTTAAATCGAAAACCGAGAAATTGTGAAATAATTATGGTTGATAATACGCCCGGATTTGCATAGCTTAGCTGAAAATGAGACTAGAGCTAAAAAGCACATAATTCTGCATTTGTTTTCTAATTTTTGTTACGTTTTTTTTTTAATCTAAGATTTTAAGCTGTAATTAAACAAAGCAAAAATTGCATGACACATTTGTGTGTATGTGTGTGTGTGTGTGTGCAAGTGTGTGTGTGTGTTTATAATGCCCCAAAGAATTTAACACATTTTAGTACAAATTAAATATTTAATGTAACAACAAATTGATATTTGAATTATTAAAATGGAAAATAATGCGCCGTCATGTACAGCCAAGTGACGTGATGTGTGTGTGTGTGTGTGTGTGTGCGTGTGTGTGTGTGTGAAATTTAACAAACACATTTGCGTCTGGCTGTCGGCTGACATTTTTGTTTATTTGTGTGGCGGAAATATCAGCGACAAAGCTACCAAAATATTGAAAACAAATAAAATTAAATTTGCATAAATACATGAATGCTTTTTATGTGTACGACTCTCTCTCTCTCTCACTCTTTGTGTGTGTGTGTTAGTGTATGTGTTTTGCGTGTTTTTAATCCCTAAAGCACTGCATTCAAATAGCAACAAGAACAAAAACAAAACAAAACAAATGCAACAACAATGCACAGCTGCAACAAATTAACAACATGCATGCCGCCAAGCTGCAAAAAGCCAAAAACATGCAAATTGTTTAAGCACACACACAACAATGCACACACACACACACTCACCTGTGACCAGTCCTAATATATTTATAAATACATATATATATCATATATATATCTGTCAATGTGTTGCCAGTCTGAAGTCCAGCTCATGTCATGAGATTAAACACAAATCTTTGGATACATTATGTCGGCTTGTGACTCTGAAAATTGGCAAAAACTGAAATATTTATTTATTTTTTATATTTTTGACAGATTTTGACCGGCGGGTTGACCGCAACGGATCGGATTATGCATATATTGTATATGTGTACACAAAACAATATATATCAAAGCGCATAAAAATAAAGCATATGGTAAGGTTGTTTTATGCTCTATATCTTTTGGCATTGAAGAGAATCTAGTCAGTCTGAATGCTTGATTAGTTGGAGAGAGAGAGAGAGAGAGAGAGAGAACCAGAGAGAGAGAGAGAGAGAGAGAGAGTGAAAGAGAAGGAGAAGGAGATATATATATATGGAGAAAGAGAGAGAAAGAGAAAAAAGGAGCGACATATGAAGAGTGACACAGAGTGAGAGAGAGAGACACAAGCAGAGTGAGGTAGACATAGAGCGAGAGAGAGAGAGACAGAGAGAGAGAGAGGGATAGAGAGAAAGAGAAAGAGAGAGAGAGAGTGATAGAGAGAGAGAGAGAGGGAGAGAGTGTGGGAGAAAGAGAGAGAGAAAGAGAGATTGATAGAAGGGTAGATGGAGGGATAGATGGAGACAGCGGCAGCTAAAAAGAAAATCAGAAAGAATGAGAGAGAGAGAGAGAGAGTGTAAGAGAAGGAGAGATATATATAGATAGGGAGAGAGAGAGAGAGAAAGAGAAATAAGGAGCGACATATGAAGAGTGAGACAGAGTGAGAGAGAGAGAGAGAGAGAGAGAGAGAGAGACACAAGGAGAGTGAGGTAGACATAGAGCGAGAGAGAGAGAGGGAGAGAGAGAGAGAGAGAGAGATACAAAGAGTGTGAGGATGGAGAGAATAAGATGGAATATCCTTTTCCACAGATATCTACATATATACTAAATGTATAAGTACTCAGAAGAAACTACAACGATATCGCTTTTATGAAAGGAGATGAGAGATGAGCAGGACAAAGTTATCGATAACTTGCAACAAGCTTGAACTGTGAAATCTGTGGCTATTTTAGATTTTTAGTTCCTGAGAATGTGCTTAGCTTTTATAGTTCGAAAGATGATGTGTATCTACAGACTTTAACTAATATTAGCTAATATTATTGGGATAGATAATTGGTTATTTTATGAATGCTGCCAAAGTTATCGATAACTTGAAAAAAGCTTTGGCTTTGCTTATCAAATTATGTATATAGCTGAGCAGCTTCTGAAGTCAAGAAAGTCTACAGTTCAGCGATGTTGAATTTGTGACAGATTATGTTATCGATAACTTAAAGTGCATATCTACCCTTAATCAGCACTGCCTTCATATAGGGTATATGTATATTCCATGTAAAATATATTATAATTAGATAACGATTTAAAAATTCGCACATTGATTGGCTGTTAAATATTTTGCTTGCCACATGGAGTGGGAGCATGCGGCTCTGTTGCAAACCGCTTCATCCTTTATGCAGAGCCAGAGCCCATAATAAATGCTGAAATAATGATGTTGATCTATTCGCATTCATCAGTTTGTTCGAGTCGCTTTGTGTGTGCCTTTGGCAGATGCATTGGTTACAATTAAAATCTATCCAGGCAGCAATCAGTGCTAGGACGGAAGGACGGAAGGATGGAGGAAGGTGGAAGGTAGGTAGGGAGAGAGCAGAGAGGAAAAGCCTCAGACACTGTGCAGCAGTTGCAGATGGTTTGGATTGGCTTTGGTGTGACGGGCATTAATTTAGTTGAAATAATTTATTAAATTATAGAAATGCAAACAAATCAATGGAAATGAACATGAATAAATAAATCAATTTTAGAATATGTTGTGCGACCAACAACAATAACAACAACAACAACAACAACTATGACAATAACAACTTTTACAACAATAGCAAAAGAGAAACAAATTCAAATATGCAAAACATTTTCATATTTCGCAAGCAAACAATTCCTGTGTAAATAGAAAGTTTTTGGCCATATATTGGATTTGCGGTATTTGATAGTTTATCAGTTATAAATTACCTATATACATTCCAACAAAATTCTGTAAAATAACAATGAGACATATGTATGTACATACATGTATGTATGTATGTATTTATGCTCAACTGTGATTAATAGGTAAACTGACAGTAGCTGTAACAATTGTATATTTTAATTAAATATTAGCTGGCAAAAAGTTACACTTAAAGCTGTATTTATAGAAGCAAAAACTTCAAGTGAACTAGTTGGAATCAGTGAATATCAAATATCTTTGTTCATTTGAGCTGCGTTCGGCAAGAGTGAGCTGTTGCACAACTGTTGACTGATCAAAACAATTGAGATCAAGTCAAACATAACTCGTTTAACTGATTTTTAGCTATCATTGTAAGCTGGCAGTTACAGCAATATAAATTTATAATTAAACCTGCTAACTAACTCTTTGCTATGATACAAACTAAAGCAAGTGTAAGGCTAACAAGTTCATTTTGCATGCAAGCAGCAGCTCGCTGCCGAACGGCTTGCAAGGCAAATGAACTCGATTTTTGTGCTGAGCTTATGCAAATCAACAAAATATTCAGATTAGCCCACATCTAAATCGAATACAAATTGTACTCATGCACTTACTTTATGCCTATCAGGGTATTCACTGTTTAGTTTGCAGCTCCAACAATGAAAAAACTTATACATCATAACGAACTAGCAAAAGTTCATTTTGCACGCAACTGCTCACAGCAGAGCGGCTTGAAGGACAAGTGAACCAGTTATGAGCAAATCAACAAAGTAACTTTGTTCATTTGCGCTGCGTTCAGTGGGAGTGAGCTGTTCCGCAACAGTGGCTTAAACGAATTAATTGAAATCAAGCCGAAATGTAATTGAAATGTAAATTCGGCGCAATTGTCTGTATTTTTTGTTTGTTTTTTTGTTCGTTTTTGTCTTTTGTATTTCCATTAAGGTTAAATCACTAGAAATACGTCTATCTGGCAGCAGTCACCTGGAGCTATACGTTTTGCAGCAATAATAACAAAGCAATCGGAAGCATCGGAAATCAACAGCAAACAAAAGCCAAGCACAGAGCAAAAGCAGCAAAAGCAAAAGCAACGCAACGCAACGCAATAGCCGCTTCGCTGCATTCATCTACATCTTTATCCCATAGCCCATAGAAACGCCCACCTCCCCCTCCCACGCAGCGAATTTGCTTCGTCTACCGTTTGCCACACCCCCAGCTCAACCATATTGCAATCTCCTGCCAGCGTCCGCCTGTTGCTGACAGTTTTCTTTTCTTTGCTTTTTGGTTTATATTTCTTTTTTTTTTTTGGATTTTCTTTGGTCGCGTGCACGCGCGTAAATTAGGAAAATATTGTTTTGCCTCTGCCTCTTTCCGTCTCTCTCTCACTCTCTCTCGCTCTCTATCGCATAGTTTGCTGCGCGCATTGATATTTATTTATTTCTGTTGTTGTTTCGCGTCAGAATAAGCGGATTTCAATTTCAATGTTGAATCAAAGTGCAGCCGTTAGGCGTTGTTCACTGTACAGTACACAAAAGCACAGCGAAATGCCAGCAATTGTATATTTTTGTAGGCTGTTAGTTATTTTTGGAAATGTAACGATCAATTTGAATGCATATCGATATGCATATCGAGAAGCAAAAGTTCAAATATATCGATTGTTATGGCAGAGCTGCCAGAGTTGTTAAGGAGCGCAATGACAATTGCCAAGTGATGAGCGTTCATCACTGAGTCGCCGAGTTTCTTCAACACAACTGTTTTTATTTTTTAATTAAGACGTCAGATATTTTATGATTAAATGGCAAAACATATTTAATACTTCATTAGCTGCGTATTATATATAGCTTAAGCCGTTGCTAAAATATAATCCATAGAAATAGTATCAGTCTTGTTGGGTCCTCCTTGATAGTTTGTAATTGCAATTTATCTGTTTATATAAATAGCTATCTAACTGTAACTATGTATATTAGTAATTAGCTGTTGAATAGCTGCTCTTATTTAAAATATTTAGCAGACAAGCAGCCAAACTACACTCCTTTAGGCCGACACGAACTAAAGGTCGAACAACCATTTAGTGTAGCACATACAAGTTGCCACACACACACACACACACACACATCTATACACTCATATATACATGCATATATACACACATATATTCATATATATTGTATATACATATATGCATTTATATGTATTTTTACTACCCACTCAAAAGCTCAATTCTGTGTAGTTCCCCCCTTTGGAACTGGGCCCTGTTCATTTTTTATGTATTATGCTTTATTTGTATTTTGATGTTGTTGTTGTTGCTCTTGTAGTTTTTTTTTTTGTGGCAAGTCGTCGTCGTCGTCGTTGTTGTTGCTTTAAATCCATTAGGATATGACAACCCCTGCTTAAATTCAATTAAATTGTTTTCTCTTTGGGTTTACATTTCTTGGTAACTTTATAATTGTTTCATGTGTTTAAGCCACCAACTAGAAGCAACGTATACGACATTGCCTCGAGTGTGGAAGGCCGTGAATCATTCGTAAGGGGCGGCGGGCCGCAGGAAAAGGGCAGAACGAATCCGCCAAGGCGCAAAGCTAAAAACCAAGCAGCATAAGAAATAACTGGCCAAGAAAAATACAAAACCCCAAACCTTGTCGAAACACAACTGAATGAATGCCACAGAAAACGCAAGAGTGAGCGAAAGAGAGAGAGAGAGAGAGAGAGAGAGAGAGAGAGAGAAAAAACACAAGCAAGCAAGCAGAACCGGAGTTTTTAGTAGCCTCGAGAGATTCTTTTTCCATTTGCCTCACCAGAACATCTCCCGCCCCCAACCAAAAACTCCAAGCCCCAGCCCAACTCCAGCTGCTCTGGCCACCTTCCTCAAAAGGGCGCTTGGCATTCGTTAGCCATTGTTGTTGTGATTGTTGTTTTGTAAAACAATCAACAAAATAAAAAGTGAAATAAATAATAAAAAAGCGAAACGACATCAGCCAAAATACTAAAAAACAAAGAAAGAAAATATTGTAAAAAAAGTGATGCCAGTCAGTTACAAGAATGGAAACAAAATCACAGTAGAAATTTGAATGCGCTGCAGTTTAAAGTGACGGGTATATCGATAGCGATATATCTATATCTATATCTATCCTCTATCCTCTATCCTCTATCCTCTATCCTCTATCCTCTATCCTCTATCCTCTATCCTCTATCCTCTATCCTCTATCCTCTATCCTCTATCCTCTATCCTCTATTCTCTATCCTCTATCCTCTATCCTCTATCCTCTATCCTCTATCCTCTATCCTCTATCCTCTATCCTCTATCCTCTATCCTCTATCCTCTATCCTCTATCCTCTATCCTCTATCCTCTATCCTCTATTCTCTATCCTCTATCCTCTATCCTCTATCCTCTATCCTCTATCCTCTATCCTCTATCCTCTATCCTCTATCCTCTATCCTCTATCCTCTATCCTCTATCCTCTATCCTCTATCCTCTATCCTCTATCCTCTATCCTCTATCCTCTATCCTCTATCCTCTATCCTCTATCCTCTATCCTCTATCCTCTATCCTCTATCCTCTATCCTCTATCCTCTATCCTCTATCCTCTATCCTCTATCCTCTATCCTCTATCCTCTATCCTCTATCCTCTATCCTCTATCCTCTATTCTCTATCCTCTATCCTCTATCCTCTATCCTCTATCCTCTATCCTCTATCCTCTATCCTCTATCCTCTATCCTCTATCCTCTATCTTCTATCCTCTATCCTCTATCCCTATCTCTATTTATATCCCTATCTCTATCTATTTATATCCCGATTTCTAAATCCTCCATCCTCTATCTTCACTTCTATCTATATCTCAATCTTCTTTCAGCTATTGCCAACGTGTTCGTCGCTTCGTTAGAGCCGCTTTGTAGCGCATTTGGCTGACATTTGAAGACAGTTGTAGCCCCCATGTTGAAGGCCGTGGTACTCTCTGCATAAACCCAATATAGACGAATCTTTCCATTGCCACTCACTCAACACTCCGCGACATATGTATCTCCTGTCACTCATGTGTGTGTTTGTTGTGTGTATAGGCTGCTTCAACGGCCGACGCCCTCTGCATGGGGCGCTATCTTTGCAACAGCCCCAGCTGCAGCAACTCGTATTTTATACCATTTCATCTTTATCATCAGATTGTTTTGCTTTGTTTTCTCTCTACCATTTGTTGTTGTTGTTGTTGTTTCGCGTCCTTTTGGCCAACGGTTTTGCCACGCCTACCGCATGCCTCCCCTTTTTTAGATCGCGAAATCACGGCACAGCTCGCGCAGCAGCCCCACGCTCAGCAGGGGCCAGCAGACCTCAGTCAACAGGCATACAGGAGCTGCAGGTAAATCTGAGCCGAGTGGGTGGGCGGTTTGGGCTGGGTGGTTGCGTTGCGTTAGGTTGGGTTGGGTTGGGCTGGCTAAGGTGGGTAACATTTTTACATGTGGTGACTGTGACGTCGACATCAGCCGGCGGCTGACGGACCAGAAAATAAGCATTCACCTTCTCGCCGTTGATGTTTTTGGCGTGCGGTAAATGGCGAGGCTGACATTGTGGGCGGTGGTTGGGTGGCTGGGTGGCTGGGTGGCTGGATGGCCAGGCAGACTGTATATACGTATGTGTGTGTGTGTAGTATACTTTTGGTTACTTGAGTGGCGGCAGCGGCAAATGTTACAAATATTTGAAATATTTAAAATAGCACGCACACATATGCAAACACACACACACACACTGTCACATTCCGCGCGTGTGTAAGAGTGTGTGTGTGTGTAGTGTGCCATGTGGGTGGACCTAAAAGTTTCTCACCGAGACCTTTTTGCATTATTAATGGCAAATTTCAATTAGCCTTTTGCAGTAAACGCAACAGACCAAGAATTCAAATTACAATGCGAGGGTCCAGCGAGAAGTTGCGGCAGAGCGTGCCAGCTAATTGCAGGGCAAATGCATGTCAAGTATAAAGTGACCAAACGGGGTTTGGGTGAGTGCTGAGTGGTGAGTCGACTTGACTTGGACTTGGACTTGGGCACAGACTAGATTGAATAATAAACTAAGTGTGGAGGAGTAATTGGAATTAAGTTAATGCAGCGGAGTATGCAAAAGTGAGTTGTGTAATAGATACATTGATATGAATATGGAGATAACAAATAGAGAGCTAACAAAACAAACATAGCGCAGGACACTCCTAACTTCTTATATTACCTCCACATTGCACAGTGGTCCAAATGCCAAACATTTTGGCAGAAATTAGAAAAATGTAGATACAGATCTGAAATTTGGTACAGTTTATGGTGTCAGCCTTTATAAAGTCTGAGCAAAATTGTAGGTCGATTGAAGCACGCCTTCTCCACCTCATATACATCAATATCCTTGAAAACAAAATGTATTTTATTTCACTTTTATTTATATTTTATTATTATACTAAATTACAAATCCTTTAAGTTCTATAGTCAACATCATGTGCATTCTTTTATGAAATATATGTAAAAGAAATATATGTATTCCAGATCCGTACTATAAAAATAGTCTAGCATACTTTTGTGATTAGATTAGATATACATAGATATAGATAAATACTTTTTTTTTTTGGATAAGTCGCATTTTAAAATAAATAGTTATAAATTATTTTGCAGGTAGGCACTTTAAACAGTTTGATCTACCCTCGGGCAAAGGCAATTTTGTGTATGTTTCGCTTTGCACACAAGTCAAAAGCTGAAAGTCAATTCCAGCCCCCAGTTTCAGCCTCTACACCTGTGGACATATTTTAAAGCTCACTTGACTGCATATGCGTGTGTGTGTGTGCGAGTGTGTGTGTGTGTGTGTGTGTGTGTGTGTGTGTGTGTGTGTGTGTGGCAGTCTACCAGCAGAGCCGGCCGACCATGCCCCTCTGGTCGCGAGTTTTGGAAGCACTTGAAGGCGCAGTAACATTTTTTGCATGCCATGTATAATAATGTATGCCTGGATAGCCGACCATGTGTGTCTGTGCATGCATGTGTGTGTGTGTGTGCTAAAGGTAAGCACTTCCGTTTCCGCTTTCATGATGTTCAGCACACGCACATACACACACATACACACACACACCACACACGGCTCTGTCCTTTGCCCAGCAAAAAGTACAAAAATAAAAAGCAGAATCTGAAATCATCAGCAAAAGTTTCGCCGAGTTGACTTTGCATTTATGTTATGGCCAGCAGGCCACGCCCACTCCACACTCCACACTCCACACTCAAGCGTCGCCCACGCCCCCACACACACAAATCTAAATTATTTAAAGATAATTTGACTGGGCGACCGTTTGTAGTTGTCGTTTTGTTATTGTTGCTCGTATTTACATAAATGAAACGTCAAAACAAAATGCAAACTAACAAAATGCACAAAAAGAAAACTTCACAAGAGAATGGGCGAGAGCGAGAGAGAGAGAGGGGGGAGTGAGCGAGAGAGGAAATGAAATATGCTTTGCTTGTTTGCGGTTACATTGTGCCTGTGCCTGTGCCTGTGTGTGTGTGTGTGTGTGTGTGTGTGTGTGTGTGTGTGTGATTCTTTCCCTTTATTTAATTCGACTGATCCAATCCTTTGTTAGTGCCTTGCCCAGCGACTGGCGACATCTTCTTCTTCTGCTGCTGTTGCTGTTGCTGTTGCTGCTGCTTCGCCTTGTTCATCGTCGTCGTCGTTGGCTGCGGCTCCTGCGGCAAATTAAAATTAGTTGTTTACTTTGTGCAACATAAACAAATAAGGACTACCATGATGATGATGATGATGATGACTACAAGGCGAACGAACTACCAAAGTCCAGCGCTGAAGTTCAAGCTGGATGCTGCAGCCGTAACTGTAGTATCTATTGAAGCATTATACACGAAATTCGTTTTTAGTTGCTCGAATGCAAATTGAATTGAGTGGGACATTTGGCTGGCGGGCAGGCCAGGCCAAGGCCATTGCACTCACTGCAGTCCATTCAACGACTCCGCACTGTAAATGAGTGAATTTCAATATTTTCACACACTCCAAATCAAGGTAAAACAATATTAAGCTTTAGTTGACTATCGTTAGCTGGTCACACTGATATTAGTCAGGTGATAGCGATCGCTAAAGAGCGCCAGATTTAAAATGACAGATGATTATGGTAGATCTTTCATTTACAGCTACAAAAAAAAGCACAATTTACATTGCAAACTAATTGTATAAGAAATAAATCCAATTAAATGCAATATTAAAAACAAGAAATAAATCCAATTAAATGCGAAATTATCAACAAGGCAAGCACTTTGAATCGCATAGAATCAACTTATTTACATATATTATACTAAGAGCTGGCTTATGGTGCTTAGTCTAATTTATGTGGAGATTCTATACGTTGCATAAGCCCTTTTAAAACACTTTTTATCTTAGCAAATTCTTTGACTTAAGCTAAATTTCTATACGAAAATCTATAACTTAAGCCAGCAATTGCATACTTAGTATAATATTATATTTTAAAAGTGAGTGCTACGCTTCATACAACTTATTGAGCCACCCATCATACACCTCCCCACCAATCTCATGCTAAATATACGCATTACCAATTCCACTTGGCTTGACTAATGAGCCTTCTACTGCACACACTTGACCAACTTTTTGGGCACACCCTAATATACATACATTTAAGAGCGTGCGTGTGTGTGTGTGTGTGTGGTTGTGTGTGGTTGTGTGTGTGTGTGTGTGTTTGTATGTAAAATGGCGCCGCAGCGTCATGGGATTAACTGGCACTGGCTGCTTGAGGGATAATAAGTGCATTGGAGCATCAAATCAATAAAACGCTCACATTGCACATGGTGGACAACACACACACACACACACACATGGGCACACACACATGCTTGATGTGCGGGTAGATTGGCTTGGGCTGGGGCTGGCTGGTTGGTCACAAGAATTCGCTGCATCAGTGGCTGCAATTGCGAAACATTGTTAATTTATGCAAATTTAGCCACCGCCGCCCGCTTTGTGCAACGCCAATGAGGCACGAGCGCTGCACTGGTAGCCGCAGCAGCCGCCGCAGCCGCGGCCGCAACGCCAACAACATTAACGCGATGCTGCAGCGCCAGCGACAGCGCCACCGACACGACTTGCATAATTTGGAGCCCAAATAGGTGGAGAAGGGAATTGCCGTTTGCTAGGCAACGCGCCTTTGCCTCAGTTGCAAGCAACTGTATCTGTGTGTGTATCTGTGTGTGTGTGTGTATTAGTGTGCTGGTTACATTTTTGTCGACACTGGGGACACTGACAGATCCGGCTGCCAGAGGCTCAACTGGGTGCGCAACGAATTAGCACGTCGACTGTTTGCCTGATTGCCAGTCAAAATGAGGCCGTTAGTTGAGCGCAGAGTGCGAACGAAATGCGTAGAGCAGCGTCAGAAAAGCTACAAGAAGAAGAAGAAGAAGAGGAAGAGAGCAGAAGAGTAATTTTCCATGCATACAGGTGAAAGGGTTTGATATGCACAACAGGTAGACAAACAAATGGCCAATTGAGTAATTTGTCAATGGTCAAATTTGTTTGGCAATTGGCCAAAGACTGGGTTAAGACTAGGTACTAGAGATTTGCTGTGTTTTGAGTGGGTGAAAAGCTTTTCAGAGATATTTCCAATAAGTGGATGAAACTATTGTAGAAGTGAGAGAATTGCATTGAACATGGTTCCAGTTAAGCAGTCAAGCAGAGTCTCTTTAGGTAAGTGATAAGTTCCATATTTGTGTGGATACCATTCAAGCTCTATTATATTTCATATAACTGTGAATCTTAGAGATCTTGAAAGCTGAATTCTTATGCTATAAGCTTAAAGCACAGATAGTATTTGGACATCGTCTTCTCTGAAAAGTGTAGAATCAAAAAGTTCTAACAGCAAAGGACGAACTCTTCGAGTTTTCCGCACATATTCAAGCTGAGAAGAGTTCAAAAATTTGGTAGTAAGACACAACTGAGAATCATGAGAAACATTGGAGAAGCTTACACTTAGCTCTATTCATCGAAATACTCCTTGAAATCTAAAACTTATTCTACATTCCTTAAAGTCTTCTGTGTTGTGTTTGTCTTCACTTGAAGACTGCCCAACCTAATCTCCATTTATATTCAATGAAATCAAATTTCATAGTACTTGTTTCTTGACTCTGTTTCTTCTTCTTCAGTTTCTTACATACTTCAATAAAAATAAATGCAAAAATTCGTATCTCATTTGTGCATAATGTTGCGGCACCCGCAAGCGGGCAGGCAGCCGATAAGCCAGCAAATTGACGCCAATTATAAAATATATGTATCGGTTAATGTATGTGCATATCCTCTGTGTGTGTGTGTGTGTGTGTGTGTGCATGCAGCATACGCATATTCGCCATATGATAATACAAATATATGGCTAACTGTATTTATTGTATTGTCTAGACATGAAAAACCGCAGTGCCTGCATTGCATTTGCGTTTTTATTTTATGGCTTAACCGCATTAAATGAAGCAACTGGCAAAAAAGAAAGGACAAATGGAATGCAGGTAGCTATGCTACACGTGCCGCATACCCTGTAACTGACTGTTAGAGCACATCAGATTTGATTGATGGTTAAGTTTGTTATGTTCACTGCTCGGGAGTGTACTTCAAGGAGGCTTCAAGGAGTCGGAGATGTACTAACTGGTGAAAGAGCTGGACGTAGCTAATACCCTGTAATTGATATTAATATGATGAGACATATTTTTAAAGTCGAACAGATTGAGATCTGTGCAGATTCTTAACTTTCGCGCGGCTGAGATTTGCCAACTGCTGAGGGTGGTTGACGTGACTTATACCCTGTAATTGACTTGAGCATCAGATATGACTTTATTTGCTTTTCAGTCTATGCTGTAGTCGACTTCATGTGCGTATATTTAGGATTCAAGAAGATTGACATTTACTAACAGCTGAATCTGGCTTACGTAGCTTATACCCTGTAATTGATTTTAACAGCAGTTCTGTTTATATTTCATTTGCATGTTGATTTCTTGAATGTTTTGCTGCAAAGGCTGATCCTCACTCACTTTTAGTGTTTACAGTAAAATTTATCTGCTTGGCTAATACCCTGTAATTTATCTTATACCCTGTAATTGATTTGAACAGCAGATCTGTTTATATTTCATTTGCACGTTGATTTCTTGAATGTTTTGCTGCACAGGCTGAGCCTCACTTACTTTTAAAGTTTACAGTAAAATTGATCTGCTTGGCTAATACCCTGTAATTTATATTTAGCTTTTTTTAATAGTTGTATCGAGTTCTTAACATTGTTCTTGTTCATAAATTAGCTTAATCGAAAGTAAATGTCTTGCACATCAATCAATGTTGACTGATATCGAAATCGGTTTTGAATCAGGGCACTTTGACATATACATACATATTCAGCAACATTTTATACCCTATCGAATAAAGTATATATCTATGTATGTCATCTATAGAACATGTTGACTATGCCTGGCTGTTACCACGTCTGCATCATGACCACTTTCGACTTCCTTTAATGGATATTGGGTATTAAAAAAGACGTTTAATTTAACAATTTGATGGCATTGCCGGCTTCAAAGGGCATTTACAATGCGAAACATGGCAAAGCGCCTACGAAATTGCTGTTCAATTTCTGTTTGATGTACGCGAACAACCAATAGCCGCTGCCCTGCCCACCGACCCACCCGTCCACCGACCCATTTGGCCATTTGTGTAGGGTGCCGCTGGATTTTGGGAATTGCCAGATGTTAAGCTTATGCATACAATTAGCTCAGTCAATTGTCCAGGCGAAAGGGTCTGTGGACCTTTGCCCATAAATAATGCCTAATACCACGATGCAATTGTGTGTTATACAACTCAAATGACAGTTGACTCGTCAACTGTGGGCAGCGCCACGCCCACCGCTCGTGGATTTCAAAATATAAGTAGATTTGAACTAACTAACTGACTGATTTATCTTGATGGATCGTGTAGCTGGGCGATAAGCATTACGGGGACAGCCAGCGCATATGTAATCTAGCTCTTATCACACTCGAATTCATGATCATGATCATTGCTGATCTGGCTGTGCCAGCTGCTCTTCCTCTTCCTCTGCCTCTTCCCCCTCTGCTCTGTGCTATGCACAGCCCTCGACTTTATCGTGATGCTTGCAAAAACATACGCAAAAGATACAACAAAAAAGGAACAGAAAGATCTTTTGTTTGCGTCATTAAATGGGGTTTAGCAGACCCGCTGGCAAACAGTAGCTCGCATAGATATGTCAGCATTTGTGTGTGTAAGTGATGTACTTGCCAGATAAGCCAAATAGTCTTAGTCATAATCTATGCAGGAATCCACTTTGAACCACATTTCCGGCCAGCGATGTCTCGGACTACCACAGAGAAAATGCCCATTATGAGTACATTGCTTTGGGGTATTGCAATGTTGAACATATCTAACTGACTTTCAAATGAGTGTCAGTTAAATTGGTATAGCTATTTTGCTAATTTGCTATCCACTTACTACAGGGTAATTCACATTCAATGCGCTCCATTGTTATTGTCTTTGCTGTTTGCTATTTGTCTTCAAATTTCTCATTTTTTTGGGCAAATAGCGCAAATTTGTCAAGAGGAAATGCGCAGCCTTCTCTTGGTTGATGTTTATCAAAGAAAAAAACAAAAAAAAAATAACAAGAGTTAAAACTCTAGACTAAGATTACGCACGGCAGTTAAACAAATGTGTGAAATATCATCATTGGCTTAACTTAATGACCATCGGAAGCTCCAACAAAGATAAGAGTTAGTTAGTTGGTTATATTTTTATTATTTTATTATTATTATTTGCACGAGTTGTGATTCACAGACTTGGCCAACTTACCCAGAATTTGGCACTTGAAACTCAAACTAGAACATAGTTATTAGTTTAATTACGGGGAAATTCTTGTCGATAACAAACTGCCAAGGTCTACTTCACAGCTCATTAAACTAAACTGGGGGGAATAGGTTTACAGCTACTTGTATTACTTTTACCTTGTAGTTTTTTTATGTGATTTTAATCTTTGTAAACTTTTGCTTAAGTTTTTTAGCTTAGCTAAATTCCAATATATATTTGATCTACAGTTATTGATAGGTAAACTTGGCTGACAAAAATTGCTAAGCTAAAGCTAATTATTTAATAGTTAAGTCCTTAGCTCCGATTCTTTCTAATCTTATAATTAGTTAAAAACAAAAACTTCCCATTTTATTCCATTACGTCAACGAGGCGGAAAAACAGCCAAAAAATAAATAAGCTAAAAACTAAAAATATCTGTTAGGGAAAAAAAATAAATAAATAGATTTAGCAAGAGTCGTCGAAAGCAAAATATGTAGCTCACAGCCGCAAACAGCTTTAGGCCGCTTCAGATTTTAGCTGCAATATCATAAATTGGTCGCAAACTTATCTGAGACAAACAAAGATAATCATTGGCTATTTACATAGCGTCAAGCAGATTCGCTAGAGATAAGTGCAGATGGCATAAGTTGTTTATTTTGGTTTCGAATAAAAGCGACTCGCTGCCCCATGCCAGGAATAGTAACGATTTTTAATTCGAACCAAATACAAAACGCTCCTCGACGATGGCGAACAAAATATTCAAGATTTTGATGTTATTTGTGGTAATTGTTGCATAGATTGTACTAACGCGCCACCAGAAAACCCAAAACCCGATATTCCCGTTCCCCACATCGTCATGCCAGAACCTCAAATCAAAATATGAAAATAATGAAATATTTTTTGTTTCTGTTACTGATGAGTTGTATTTTATTAACCATTTTGTGTGGCAACTTTACGGGCTTTTGGATACGCGTGACTAAAACCAAACAAACTAACAAAAGCTGCCGGGATTCTTGCTACTTTGGATATCGTTTATAGCACTCGGCGGCGACTCGAAAGTATCCTATGCAAGTGAAACTAAACCAGTGTAATTGTTACGGTCTCGAGACTCCGACTTGTGACAAACAGTGCACCAGTGCGACCGATCGCCCAGTCATACTAAATTCTTTACTCTCTCTCTCTCTCTCTCTTTCTCTCTCTTTCTCTATGTCTTACTCTTATTTCCAATAGTTAGCCGCACTGTTCGATGGCCAGCATCAGGCCGTACAGACCAGTGCGCAGATCATTAGCATCAATTGCAGCGGACAACCGGCTATCTGCGTGGGACCGGCAACCTATCAGCTCTGCGATAGGAATGTGGCCACAGGCAGTGTCCTTCAGTGCCCACTCAACACGCGATGCATTAATGAAGGCGTGGAGATTTGCGTGGCCATTAAAGTGGATCCCAAAGCGCCCTCTGCGGCGGTTGCCAAGATGACAACAGTCACCGATCATCCGATCGTTGGCGGCAGAGCATCGGCGGCTATCATCGAGTCCACAACCAGCTCTGGAGGCATTGTGGTTGCCAACAGCACTGAGGGCTTAGTGATTCTTACTACGTCTGCAGCTGTGCCCCTCACTACAACTCTGCTGCCCATTGAATCAACACCAATTATTGTTGAGACGACAAATGCGCCGGTAGAGGCAACTACTAGTGCTCCTTTGCAAACAACTGATCTGCCAATTGCCGAAACAACGATTGCACCCGCAGGTAGCGAAACAACTGTGCCTAATATACCACTGGACACTACAACTGATGCCACATGGAATCCTACTACATTCAGTGTCCCAGTTCGCCCAACAAAGCCAACACGACCAAGCTCAACATCTTCTCCTGTCGAGCCTACGTTACCTGCCGATCCCAGTACACCAGCGGATCCAAATGTACCCGTTGCTCCAACTGAGCCAATTGGCCCAGAGATAACGACATCACCTCCCATAAACCCAACTGAGCCAGAGGGAACAACAATATCTCCGAATGACCCTAATGCTCCATTGGACCCCACTGCACCTGCTGATCCAAACGCAACTGAAAGCCCAGAGGTCACAACTCTTTCACCTGTTGATCCTAATGCGCCCATTGACCCGAACGCGCCAGTTGACCCTAATGCACCAGTTGATCCGAATGCACCAGTCGACCCCAATGCGCCAGTGGATCCCAATGCTCCAGTCGACCCCAACGCACCAATTGATCCCAATGCGCCCATTGACCCGAACAAGCCAGTTGACCCCAATGCACCAGTCGATCCCAACGCCCCAGTGGACCCTAATGCTCCTGTCGATCCCAACGCTCCAGTGGACCCTAATGCACCAGTTGATCCGAATGCACCAGTGGACCCTAATGCACCAGTGGATCCCAATCCTCCAGTCGACCCCAATGCTCCGGTGGACCCGAATGCTCCAGTGAACCCAGAGGGCACAACTGTATCTCCAGTAGATCCCAATGCACCAGTTGATCCCAATGCACCCATTGACCCGAACGCGCCAGTTGACCCTAATGCACCAGTTGATCCGAATGCACCAGTCGACCCCAATGCGCCAGTGAATCCCAATGCTCCTGTCGATCCCAACGCCCCAGTGGACCCTAATGCTCCTGTCGATCCCAACGCCCCAGTGGACCCTAATGCTCCTGTCGACCCCAATGCTCCGGTGGACCCAAATGCTCCAGTGAACCCAGAGGGCACAACTGTATCTCCAGTAGATCCCAATGCACCAGTTGATCCCAATGCACCAATTGATCCCAATGCACCAGTTGACCCGAACGCGCCAGTTGACCCCAATGCGCCAGTTGACCCCAATGCACCAGTTGATCCCAATGCGCCCATTGACCCGAACGCGCCAGTTGACCCTAATGCACCAGTTGATCCGAATGCACCAGTGGATCCCAATGCTCCAGTCGACCCCAATGCGCCAGTGGATCCCAATGCTCCGGTGGACCCCAATGCTCCAGTGAACCCAGAGGGCACAACTGTATCTCCAGTAGATCCTAATGCACCAGTTGATCCCAATGCGCCCATTGACCCGAACGCGCCAGTTGACCCTAATGCACCAGTTGATCCGAATGCACCAGTGGATCCCAATGCTCCAGTGGACCCCAATGCACCAGTAGATCCTAATGCTCCAGTCGACCCCAATGCACCAGTAGATCCCAATGCTCCAGTGAATCCCAATGCACCTGTGGACCCCAATGCACCAGTTGACCCGAATGCACCAGTTGATCCGAATGCACCAGTGGATCCTAATGCTCCAGTGGACCCCAATGCACCAATTGATCCCAATGCTCCAGTGGACCCCAATGCTCCAGTGAGCCCAGAGGGCACTACTGTATCTCCTGTAGATCCCAATGCGCCAGTGAACCCTAACGCTCCAGTGGATCCGAATGCACCAGTGGATCCCAATGTCCCAGTTGACCCCAATGCACCTGTTGATCCCAATACACCAGTGGATCCCAATGCTCCAGTGGACCCTAATGCTCCATTAAATCCTAATGCACCAGTGGATCCCAATGCCCCAGTTGACCCGAATGCGCCAGTGAACCCTAACGCACCAGTGGATCCGAATGCACCAGTGGATCCCAATGCTCCAGTGGACCCCAATGCTCCAGTGAATCCGAATGCACCGGTTGATCCTAATGCACCAGTTGATCCCAATGCGCCCATTGACCCGAACGCGCCAGTTGACCCTAATGCACCAGTTGATCCGAATGCACCAGTGGATCCTATTGCTCCAGTGGATCCCAATGCCCCAGTTGACCCGAATGCGCCAGTGAACCCTAACGCACCAGTGGATCCCAATGCTCCAGTGGACCCTAATGCACCTGTTGATCCCAATACACCAGTGGATCCCAATGCTCCAGTAGATCCCAATGCCCCAGTTGACCCGAATGCTCCAGTGAACCCTAACGCTCCAGTGGATCCGAATGCACCAGTGGATCCCAATGCCCCAGTGGACCCTAATGCACCTGTTGATCCCAATACACCAGTGGACCCCAATGCTCCAGTGAATCCCAATACACCAGTGGATCCCAATGCTCCAGTAAATCCTAATGCACCTGTGGACCCGAATGCGCCAGTGAACCCTAACACACCAGTGGATCCCAATGCTCCAGTGGACCCCAATGCACCTGTTGATCCCAGTACACCAGTGGATCCTAATGCTCCAGTGGACCCCAATGCTCCAGTAAATCCTAATGCACCAGTGGATCCTAATGCCCCAGTTGACCCGAATGCGCCAGTGAACCCTAACGCTCCTGTGGATCCGAATGCACCAGTGGATCCCAATGCTCCAGTGGACCCCAATGCACCTGTTGATCCCAATGCACCAGTGGATCCCAATGCTCCAGTGGACCCCAATGCTCCAGTAAATCCTAATGCACCAGTGGATCCTAATGCCCCAGTTGACCCGAATGCGCCAGTGAACCCTAACGCACCAGTGGATCCCAATGCCCCTGTTGACCCAAATGCGCCAGTGAACCCTAGCACACCAGTGGATCCCAATTCTCCAGTGGACCCTAATGCACCTGTTGATCCCAATACACCAGTGGATCCCAATGCTCCAGTGGACCCCAATGCACCTGTTGATCCCAATACACCAGTGGATCCCAATGCTCCAGTGGACCCCAATGCTCCAGTAAATCCTAATGCACCAGTGGATCCTAATGCCCCAGTTGACCCGAATGCGCCAGTGAACCCTAACGCACCAGTGGATCCCAATGCCCCAGTTGACCCGAATGCGCCAGTGAACCCTAACGCTCCTGTGGATCCGAATGCACCAGTGGATCCCAATGCTCCAGTGGACCCCAATGCACCTGTGAACCCTAACGCTCCTGTGGATCCGAATGCACCAGTGGATCCCAATGCTCCAGTGGACCCCAATGCACCTGTTGATCCCAATACACCAGTGGATCCCAATGCTCCAGTGGACCCCAATGCTCCAGTAAATCCTAATGCACCAGTGGATCCTAATGCCCCAGTTGACCCGAATGCGCCAGTGAGCCCTAACGCTCCAGTGGACCCGAATGCACCAGTGGATCCCAATGCTCCAGTGGACCCCAATGCACCTGTTGACCCGAATGCGCCAGTGAACCCTAACACACCTGTGGATCCCAATGCTCCAGTGGACCCCAATGCACCTGTTGACCCGAATGCGCCAGTGAGCCCTAACGCTCCAGTGGACCCGAATGCACCAGTGGATCCCAATGCTCCAGTGGACCCCAATGCACCTGCTGATCCCAATACACCAGTGGATCCCAATGCTCCAGTGGACCCCAATGCTCCAGTAAATCCTAATGCACCAGTGGATCCTAATGCCCCAGTTGACCCGAATGCGCCAGTGAACCCTAACGCACCAGTGGATCCCAATGCCCCAGTTGACCCGAATGCGCCAGTGAACCCTAACACACCTGTGGATCCCAATGCTCCAGTGGACCCCAATGCACCTGTTGATCCCAATACACCAGTGAATCCCAATGCTCCAGTGGACCCCAATGCTCCAGTAAATCCTAATGCTCCAGTAAATCCTAATGCACCAGTGGATCCCAATGCCCCAGTTGACCCGAATGCGCCAGTGAACCCTAACGCTCCAGTGGATCCGAATGCACCAGTGGATCCCAATGCTCCAGTGGACCCCAGTGCACCTGTTGATCCCAATACACCAGTGGGTCCCAATGCTCCAGTGGACCCCAACGCTCCAGTAAATCCTAATGCACCAGTGGATCCTAATGCCCCAGTTGACCCGAATGCGCCAGTGAACCCTAACGCACCAGTGGATCCCAATGCCCCAGTTGACCCGAATGCGCCAGTGAACCCTAACACACCTGTGGATCCCAATGCTCCAGTGGACCCCAATGCACCTGTTGATCCCAATACACCAGTGAATCCCAATGCTCCAGTGGACCCCAATGCTCCAGTAAATCCTAATGCACCAGTGGATCCCAATGCCCCAGTTGACCCGAATGCGCCAGTGAACCCTAACGCTCCAGTGGATCCGAATGCACCAGTGAATCCCAATGCTCCAGTGGACCCCAATGCACCTGTTGGTCCCAATACACCAGTGGATCCCAATGCTCCAGTGGACCCCACTGCTCCAGTAAATCCTAATGCACCAGTGGATCCTAATGCCCCAGTTGACCCGAATTCGCCAGTGAATCCCAATGCTCCCGTGGACCCTAACGCACCGGTTGATCCTAATGCACCAGTTGATCCCAATGCTCCAGTGGATCCCAATGCTCCAGTAAATCCTAATCCACCAGTGGATCCTAATGCCCCAGTTGACCCGAATGCGCCAGTGAACCCTAACGCACCAGTGGATCCGAATGCGCCAGTGAACCCTAATTCACCAGTGAATCCCAATGCTCCCGTGGACCCTAACGCACCGGTTGATCCTAATGCACCAGTTGATCCCAACACTCCAGTCGATCCCAATGCACCAGTTGATCCGAATGCACCTGTGAATCCCATTGCTCCTGTTGATCCTAACTTCCCACTGAACCCTAACACTCCCATCAATCCTTCCGTACCCTCTGTCCCTTCAGTGCCCGTTTATCCAGGTAGACCCGGTTCTTGGCCGCATCCATGGCGCCCTAGTCATCCCATCCGCCCTGTTCATCCACGGCCACCAATTCCGCAACATCCCTTCTGGCCACACCGACCAACGCAACCGGGCAACGGCAATGGTAGCAACAGTGGTAATGCCCCGACGGGAAATCCCTTCTGGCCCAATTGGCTTGATTGGGTCAATGGATGGCGTCCATCTAAGAAGCCCGTTCCACCTACCGCAGCACCTACAACAGCACCCACATCAGCGCCGACTGAAGAGCCCAAGAAGCCAGAGACGAATGAATCAGTAGAGCAACCATCTAGTGGAGCAGTCTCCAATGAGAATGCCTCGGTTGAAGACAGCAACAAGGGTTCCAAAGATAAGAACAAGCCAAAGTCTGAAAAGGACCAGTCCAAAGAGCAGGACAAAAAGAAGTCGGATTCCAATGAAAACAGTTCTGACGAGAAGAAAAAGGAGAAGGAAAATAAACGCAAAGAACCAAAGGAAGATAAGAAGAAGGAGAACAAAAAGTCAAAAGACTCAAATGAGGAAAATGACAGCGACAAGAAAAAATCAAGCAGCTCATCTGAGGATAAGAATGACAAGAAGGATGATAAGAAACCAAAGGCCTCCAAAGAGGAGAAAGAGGAGAAAGAGGCGAAAGAGGAGAAAGAGGAGAAAGAGGCGAAAGAGGAGAAAGACAGCGAACAGAAGAAGTCCAACGAAGATGAGGACAACGACGATCTGAATTCCAAGGAAAAAAAGCAATTCGTAAAGGACGTCATCAAGAAGCTAAGAAACGAAGACGAATGCGATGAAGACGATGCCTATCCAGATGTACGCGATTGCCGTAAATATTACCGCTGCGAGATTAAGAAGTCAGGCAAACATCGATTTGTCCATTTGCGCTGCCGCAACGGGGAGCGTTTCGATTACGTCAATCTCAAGTGCGCCGAAAAGGATGTTGCCGTCTGTCTGCACAAGTAGAAAGCCCAAACGAGGTGAACGGAAACCGAAACCGAAACGAAAACTGTAGCATTCAAAATATATAATCTCACAATAAATTCAATGATATTAGCAATGATATATATATATATATTGTATATACACGCAACATAAATGTACTTACCATATTTTTTTTTTTTTTTGTTTATTTATTGTAACAATTAGTTTGCCAAATAAAATATAATTTATACATGCATTAATTAATAAAGTCCGGTGTAAATTGCTCTTTGAACATAATCGTTGGTTGACTTTTGTGGTTGTCCAATAGCAAATTGAATTGCATTGCAAGTAAGTGAGCTGATAATATTCAGCCCAATGTTATAGTCTCAATTCTCTCTCTCTCCCTCTTCATGTCAAATTGAACGCTTAATTTGGGTGTTTCACTCAGAGACTTTGCTGGCCAAATTGAACTATTTAACACTTATAGTATAGCTAGATCAATGGGTTAGACCAAGTTGGGACATAACTTTTACTGTCGTATTTGAGTTAGTCAACTTTAATAGAAACAGTCTCTGAAGATGTCATGGATAAGAGCATAACGTAAATGCAATGCACTTAAATTGATTAGCAAGTAACATGAGCTTTGCCAGGCACATGCGATTGCTGTCACTCTTTTCTTCCTCCAACTATTTGTATCTCTTTGCATCTCTTCTTTTATTCGAGCTGGTCGCAGCTGCAATCATTAAATACCAATCTCTCTAATTAGCCATGCCATAAAAAAGAAGTTCTCGATAAGTTAATGAGTAGCGAAACATTCGCTCAAGTTTTAGCTCAAGCTTTTTTTTTGTTTTTTTGTGCTCGAACATCTTTAAAGCGTTTCACTTACACTTGCAAAGTTTTTCCTATGTAAATATTTAGTGTAGCATAGAAATTTGAAGTGAAACGTAAACACAAGCAGAGAGCGTTAAGGGAAAGTGCATTGGATGACAGCGCAACGGCAAAGGCAACGGCAACGGCAACGGCACAGACCTGCCTGCAGGACATATAGTCAACAGGGTTGGGGGTGTTGGCTATGCTGTTAGGTGGGCGTTGGGAGTGTCACCGAAGCAGAGCAATACACTTAAGTTGATTCGCTGTCATCCATTGCAGCTCATTTATCATTAGATGAAGTCATACACATACACACAGAGTAAGAGACGGAGAGAGAGAGAGAGGGAGCCAGAAGAGTGTAAAAACAGGGTGCTAGGTGCAGGCTTCAGAGCCAGGAGCAGGAACAGCACCACTACCAGGACCCAGGCCCAACCCAGACAGGGAGCAGGCTCGGCGACAGTTTCAACGTCGCCTAAGTAGTGTTCGCTGAGACGCGGGCGTGAATGTGGGCGAGTCAAGAGTAAGCATAACACTTTGCAGCGACAATGCTGCTGCTGCTGCTGCTATCCAGGGGACTCGGGCCCCGACCCAGAGCCCATCAAGTCACGGATCTCGGCATGACCAGGAGGCAGACTAGAATGTGATGCCAGCCAGCCAGCCAGGCAGTCAGCGAGCCAGCCAGCTCCACGACGAAGTAATTCAATTTTTATCGTGGGTAATTTTGTAACGAGAAACGAAAGAAGCGAACGGCAAATGGCGTTGACCAGGAACCGAAGCGGCGGCTTCTCGGGGCTGATGGTAGCAGTCGTAGTAGTAGTCGTAGTAGTAGTAGTAGTAGTTGCTATAAGTGCTACATAAAACAAGTAGAGCTTTAAGCCAGGCATTGTAATTGTGGGCGTGCCACGCACAACACACACACACAGACACAGACACAAGCAGTCGCTGTGCGAGCATACGTTGAAAATTCAATTTGCCTGATGACTTGCTGTGGTTTAAATGCCGCCCCGCAAAAAGGGCGACAGCGCACATTAAACTGTGGCCAATGGTTAAAGGCGATACAAAACGCATGTGGCATGTGGCATGTGGCACTATGTGCCATGGCAGCTCCACAATAGCTGCCCCATGTCCATATTATATACTTATGCAAACGATAAAAAGAAGAAAAACAAAAAAAAAAATGAAAACTCGAACGAACGCAAAAAAATAAAAAATAAAAAAAAAATATATATATATATATATAAAAAAAAAAGCCGTAAACTTTGTTAACTTCATTTGGCAACCAGCAGCAGTGGGTGGTGCGTTGGGTGGTGCGCCGCTACACAAGGCTGATGCGCTGATCCAGGACATAGCTCTATGTGCGAGCCACTCGTTGTTGTCCCTACTTGGAGCTGGTCGTTGATTGGATTTCAGGCGCTTGAAAAATCAATTTTTATTTAATTAATGTGCCTCGTTGCATGCCACACATACACACATAGAGAGAGAGAGAGAGAGAGAGAGAGCAAGAACTATATATTCAGCTGAAAAATATTCTGGCTTTTATGCCATATAACCATTTGTATATATATTTTTAGCGAGAGCTGAGGATGTTGTAAACAATTTGCTTGGCCCGCAATTAGTTTCTATTGTGGCGTCTGGTTCTATTTGCAAGCCTGCTCAATATTCAGAAATGCTTTCAGTTAACGTTAACAATTTGACTTTAGGACTCTAGACTCTGGCTGTCCGGGCAGCAATCCAGTCGACTCCAACAACTAATCTATACCAAGTTTTTAGTTAGTTCTCAAATTTATAGAAATGTCTATTTAGATACAGACTTAGAACTACGTTTCACAACAGTTGCCAAACGTAAAGCCTTCACCTTAAAAAGGTATCAAAATCATGCCGGATATTAAAGTGAAAATCTAAAAACTTTTCACTTTTTTATGCTTTGATTTATTGTACAGCTATGACAGCGTAGATCAGGCAACAATATGCTTAAAGCATCTGGCTAAACTAATAGCCAATCTTGGTTGGAGGTGGCTGAGGGCGAGGGCGAGGGCGAGGGCGAGGCTGCGGCTGAGTTAAAGGGTAAGCAACCCGCTGCTTAACTCATGCAAATCTCAACATCAATCAGTCGTCGTGGATGCCTTCAAATGGTATTATTATTTCTCCGTTGTTGTTGCTGGCACTTGCAGTGCACACAATGACGCCGCAGGGAGTTGCCGCAGTTGAGGGCGCAGCATGGGCGTGGCGGACGACACCTGCAAAGACCGCAGCAGGAGAAAAACATCTTGTACTTGTATATTTAATATTCACATTTCAATTGTTTTGGTTTTTTTTTCTTTGTGTTTTGGTTGTGTTCAGCCCAAACCAGACCAGACCAATTCAGTTCAGTTCGAAGCCCCGCCCGCTGCTCTCGCCCCATCAGCAGATCTCGCTGTGTATCCCATTTGTTCTGCGCCGGGGAGTGCCCCAATCCTCGCCATCTGCTGCTGCCCCTTTTGGCTTGTTTGCTTTGACTTTTGAGCTCTCCTTTTGGCAATGGATTTTTTTTAGTTGTTGTTGTTGGCGCTTCACTCGCCTTTTATTTATAAAAATTTCATAAAGTTTTGTGTTATTAAAAATGGAATATATTCTCGCGCGAATACGCAATGGAATATTAATAGAAATAACTTCAACTTGTATGCAAATAAGTGGAAAGTATTCATACATTATAGAGGGTCCTGCAAAGCCGAGCAAATACAAAATGAAAGTCGACAAGCAACATTTAATATAGATTCCTTCTAGAATGCTCATAAATAAGAAGAAAAAACTAGAACGGCTTCCTTTTTAAGGAATGAAATTAACTGATTTGGCAACTGAAAGAAACATACAGTTGGGTTCAAAAAAAAATACTAGTTGAACTAGCTGAAATGTTGAACAGCAAAATTTTGTGATAATATTTTGAAGACAATTTTAAACGAGTATCAAGGCTAACATATTATAGTATATATATATATATATTCAAAAAGGAAATTATACATAATAATATATTATAATAGAATCACAATTTTCCCAAGTTATCCAACACATATCAGCGAAACGCAGGAGCAGCCACCTGTTGAGCTTCACTGCTCAGCCGCGATGTCGACTGGAGGGGCAGCTTAAGCTTGCAGCAGACATTATATCGGCGAAGATACTGATGCAGCTATTTGAGAAAATGCTACGATTGTCAGATGAAATTTACATTTGTAACTTATTTCATGAAAGTGCTGAGCCCCTCTCAAATCTCAGAATAATAACTGCAAAGCTAACGGATAAGTTTGGCTGAGCATATCTAGATCGACTCAACAGTTCAAACTATAAACCTTATAGTTCTGCAATGCTCCATCAAATGAGCTATCAAAAGCTGTTAGAGTATTCAAATCCGCTCATATACACATCGAATTTGCAACATTTATTATCGATACATTGCGGATGCTTACCAACACTATTCGTGTTGCAATTTAGTTTTTGCTCATTTGGCAGATGACCGAAACTAAATTTGTGAAAACAAAGCTATGTCCAGCAAAAATAATCAGTCACAAATAGCATATTCATTTGATCAAATTGAGTTGGAAAATCAGTTTATCATACGGCTTCCAGAGGTTAGAAAAAACAAACTCAATTGGAAATAAATCAACCGCTTTTAGCGATAAGCCTACATTTCAATATCTGATTTCAGGACTTAGCTAGCATAGTTCGCGAGGCTATAGAAGAGGGTAACGTCCATAAGATATTGGCCATTCAGATGCACAACAATATGCGTGGCGCTCATGTGTGGGTGAATGATCAGCTGTTGCTGGGCAAACTTGTTGATTTGCCCACCATAGTAGAAAGCTACAAAACAGCTGACAATACGAATTTGTATAAAACAGCTGATATCTATCAGCTGCTCATTTGCAATCGAGCGAAAGCAAAGGATGTGGAAAAGGAACGTCTAAAGCAATTAGAAAGAGAAACCCTTCATTTATTCGGATCCGGTTCAGATACAGAACATGAAAGAACACCAAAAAAAAAGAATGAAACACGGTGTGTTAGCAGAAATGGAAATCAGCTGGAGCAGGTATCAACCAAGGCGCCCGAAACACCGGCCATGACGCCCGCAACACCGACCATGAAGGCCAGAATACGGCCCATGATGCCCGTAACACCAATCATGGCGTCCGTAGCATCCTCCATGATGCCCGCAACACCGACTATGGGGGCCAGGATACGGCCCATGATGGCCGCAACACCAACTATGGGGGCCAGGATACGGCCCATGATGTCCTCAACACCGACCATCGGAGCCAGAATACGGCCCATGATGCCCGTAACACCAATCATGGCGCCCGTAACACAGGCCATGACGCCCGTAACTCCGACCATGGGGGCTAGAATACGGCCCATAAGATCCGTAACACCAATCATGGCGCCCGTAACACCAACCATGGGGGCGAGAATACGGCCTATAAGGCCCGTAACACCGGCCTTGGCGTTCCGAATGCAGGTCATGTCGCCCGTAACACACACCATCACGCCCGTAACACCAACCATGGGGGCCAGAATACGTCCTATAAGGCCCGTACCACCCTCCATGGCGCCCGTTGCACCGACCATGGGGGCCAGAGTACGGCCTATAAGGCCCGTAGCACCGGTCTTGGCGATCGTAACAGAGCCCGAGGAGCCTGTATCACCGGCCCATTCACCGACGGCGCTGGCAATGTGGAGACAAAGCGAAATGCCGATTGATAGTAAAGAAGGACCATTGAATGAGGAGATGAAAATTAGATTATCGCCACTTATAGATAGTTGTCGAGACTTAATGAAAGTGGATGAAAAATACCTGTGGCCCCATGGCATAACGCCGCCCTGTCGATATCTGCGTAAACGGCGCATAAACTACGCACTCAAAGACAAGAATAACGAGACGCCCGAACCAGATGTCCTGCGTGAACTTAAATATCTGCTGCGCATGGACAACGATGCGTTACGTGTGGACTACGAGGTGATCTACGAATCGACCCTGCTTTCTGATTTAAATTTATCCGATACCAGTAGCACCGATGTGGACTCGACGAGCGATTCAGAGGAATAATAATAGCAATTGTAAATATTATAAATTAAATTGTGAGAATTTTGTGGGGGACTCGGCACCTGACTGGAACAATCGATATAGTTGAAGCACACTCCCAGAGATATGTCGAGTAAAGGTAATCTTTTTTTTACAAATGTTAAATATTCCTTTAAGTTATAAGTAGCCAATAAAAGTGCATAAATGTTATCAATAGTACGCTAAGTGGAGAAAGGCTAACACAGGAGGGTACGAATGAAAGAAAAGAATGCGTAAGTAAAGTGATTTGCTTATCGCATTGCGATAGAGCAGGGTTGTCCATGGCATATCAAGCATTAATGAAGTCAAATACCAAGAAAGATGCACCAATGTTGAATAACAAATAAGCTATCGATCTCAAGCATAGGTAAAGCTGAATGGGCAAGAACTACTATGTACCTGCAGCAGCAATTAAGCAACACAAACTAAGAGAGACATTTACGTAAGGCAAGCAAATTGCTTAATAAAATTGATGGTGGTGCGAAAGGCTTCGACTGAGTACATGAGCAATGCGAATCACTGCATATTAATGGGTGTCGAACGGGTCAACACGCAACACCACAAACACACACACACACACACATATGACAGGAGGCTGCCATGCGAGGAGACGACTGTTTTCTCAGCGCGGACGTGCCAAAGAAAATAGCCTCAACAGCAGCAAAAGCAGGCGCACAAGCATAATAAATCACTGTGAGTGAGAAGGGGGACAAGGCGAGAGTGGAAAGGGGCTGAGCGGGCTTGTCAGCAGAAAGTTGACCCAGTAAGTGAACCCGATAAGATGATGGGACGCGGCACGGTCAAATGTGCGCCTCAAGTCAAGCCAAAATGTTGACTGCGTAGTTTTCAAGCGAGAGAGAGGGAGAGGAGAGAGAGATAGGGTAGTGAATGCGAGCAAGTGCACCTTGAGCACGGTAATTGCTTTGGACGGCCGCTGAAAGCCCAAACAAATTATAAACGACGACAGGGCGACAGAGCAGCAAGGCAAAGGCCCAGCTCAAAGGCTTACAAAAAAAAAAAAAAAATGACGAAGAAAAAGAAAAACTCTGTGTGTGTGTGTGAAAGAGGTGAAAAGTTGATGGGCCATGCTTTGGCCCACTTCAACTGGCTCATTACCCCAACCAACGGCTGTCTTATCTGTTCGGTGTTGATCCATCAACGGGATTGCTACTGCCGCTACTGCCGCTGCTGCTGCTGTTGCTGCCTCCTCTAACTGGCAACTGGCAACTGGCGTCTGGGGCAAGGAAACATTTTCTGATTGCGTGTGCATTTTTAATGTCGCCTGGCCTTTTGGCCTTTTCAGAGGCAATGTGTACGCACTTCATTCATCAATGCGACTGCCGCGACTCCCAAAACGCCAAGACAAATGATGATGCCTGCCAAAGCAGCAGCCAGGTAGACTACACCCACGCTCTCCCTCTCTCTCTTTCACACACTCAGTCTCTCTCTCTCTCTCTCTGTCTTTGCTCGCTGGCAAAAGCTACATTACTTTGATTTTTATAAATTTTATATGGTACACGCCTTTCTTTGACTCCGCCTGGCAAACCCTTGACGAGCTACAGTCGCTCCACTCGGGGGCGTCGGCGTTCACTAATGAAATATGAATAATTAATATTGTGTGCTTCTTTTTGTTTCACTTCATTTGGGAGTTCATTATTTTTGGTGCTGTTGCTGCCCAGCTGGAATTTCATCTTCTAACTCGATTTTTGTCTGCACAGGCAACAGAGAGCGGGAGAGGGGGCCACGTACTTAAAGTGGCATATTAATAAGTTAGCAAGTTCACTTAACTGTTGTATTTACATTTGAAAATATATTGCCTGCCCCGGGCGTCCATCGATAAACTTTGCTTAAGATCAATTAACTGCGCAGCAATCGCTGTAAATGGAAATTCAATTGGCTTTTAATATTCCATGTTGTTTCCAATGCATTTCAAATTAGCATAACAATCGCTATGACAGGTAGCAGAAGTTGTTTACTTATAAAGGTGATAAATGTGCTAAAAAGTGTTAGCTCACTATCTCTATAGATGTATGCTTCGACCTGTCAAATATAAGGCAAAGAAGTGTGCCAAATCCTTTTTGTATATTGTTGTCATTTGAATATTCTATAGCAATGAGTAATCATTTGTGTAAGAGCAAAAAGTCGCGAGAAAGTCGCTCTCCCTATGCTCGTTGCGCTTCCTCACAGAATAAAGGCATTGATAAATTGAAACTCAAGGCGATCGGACGTTGCTGTGACATTTATGAGTCCCTAGATCAGAGGCAGCAGGCCGAAAGTTGCTTTCGTATCCAAGCAAACTTGCTTGAACATATTTGTAAGTTAAGCTAGCAAGCAGCTCTGAGGTCTTAGTTTAAGGAAGCCCCTAGAAGAATGTAAAGCTGACACAGCAAAGCTACAACAGTCAGCAGGGGTAACCTGAACAGTTGACGCTGAGTCGGCTCGCCGGCTTATGCTTTCGAGATTCGTCTCTTTTAGCTCTACTGTGACTACTTATTTCCGTTTGGTAGATTCAGTTGAAGTTAAGGCCGTAAACATCTTATGATTACAAAACTTATTGAGCCAAGAATTGTAAGTTAACTTCCCATCATAATCTGCACTCAAGACCCCATTGGTGGTATCCAGCTAGACAGATACCTATAGTTGCAAAAACATGTCTTTAAAATGCTGTGCAAATAATTGATTTGGAATGTCTGATACGGCTGCTGCAGCAGCAATTAAAGCTGCATATCTAAAGCCAAGGGATAAAAACAATAGACAAATCAAAGCAAAAGCTTGCTCTGCTCTACGCTCACATGTGCCGAATGCAAATTGCAACAAAATGCCAAAGTGACAGAGAAAAAGAGAGGCAGAGAAAGGGAGAGGTAGAGGCAGAGTGTGTGTTTAGGGCGTTAATTTGCTAGCCGATAAGACGCAGTGCAGCAGCAAATGAGCAAAAAGAAATGTGAAACGAAAGCCACAAGAAATGCATGTGTGTGTGTGGGTTAGTGTGTGTGTGTGTGTGTGTGTGTGTGTGTTTATGGAAAACTGTAGTCCTTGCAAGTGTAGCTAGGTTTTTGCCAAGCCAACTCTAATGCCTCGTTATTTGTGTCGCACAATTTAGCAAGTAATTATGCACAGGGCATAAAAACTCCACTCTACACAGACATACATACATATATAAATATATAAATGTATATATATAAATATATATATATATATTTGTGTAACTGCTGTCTTCTTATACAATTTGAATTACAAACCCAGTTAGAAAATCTGAATCGTGGACATCAACACTCGGCAGGCAGTCAGGCAGTCAGGCAGCCAGGCAGCAGCCTGTCTGTGCGTGAGCGTGGCAAATGCATTTTGCTCTTTGAATTTTAATTGCGTTGACCCCAGCTTCGTGCTCAGCACTTGACAGCTTTAAATCCCTATTGCTCTGCTCTTTTCTTTTCAGCTCTCCCCACCTTCCCCCCCACATTTTTTCTTTTTGCTAAACAAAATTATTGCGATAGAAGCGCCAACACCTAGGGCTGCGGGCCTGGGCTAAGGGTTGCGGTCGCCCAACTCATTCTCGAACGCTTTTAGTGTCGGCCACATCGACTAATTTCTCACTTTTGTCACTTGGGCGCAACTGGATTTACCCTTTTCAAGGACATTTTGTATTCAAATAATGTTTGACGTGTTTTTTTTTGTTGTTGTTTGTTTTCTTGCGTCCCTTCAAAGTGGCAGCTACGTGCACGGCCAGACTTTATTTTTTGTATACATACATTTTTTTGGTGTTGTTTTCTTGAAACCAGTTGTTGAATTTCTTTGGTATTTGACACTCGCACGTAATTAGCTGTTAATTTGGGCAACCGACGCAATTTGATAAAACGATATCAGAAAAAAATAACTCAAATTGAAACAAGCAAATTGAAGCCATGCGAAGTAAGTCAAATTGACGGACGACTAACGAATACTCGCTCAACTTGCAATAGTAGCTAAAAGTGAGGCTTACTTTGAGTAATGTAATGTAAGGTAATGCAAAAAAATCTAAAAATACTTTTAGTACCAGTTACAGTTTGTGCATTGATTGTTTGCAAAGTAAAAAAAGTCATACAAGTTCAACTTTAACATCACATTTGATTAGGAAAGGCACCTTTTTTCATATTTTTTGTACAGTATTTTTCCTTTATGTATTCTTAAATAAAATCAATAACAAAAAAAATGATGAGAATAGCAACAAAAACATAAGAAATTATACAAAACAAGAAAAAACATCAGCAAAAATCAGCTGTCTATTAATTCTTTGCAAAATGCAAACATTAATATTAAGAGATCCGTATCTCTTTGAGATCAATATGGAATTGTCTAATAGTTGGTATGCCCTCCATTAGCTTCCATTACACTTCTGAGGCGTCGCGACATCGACAATATTAAATCATTTATGTCGTAGTATTGGGGTATTTTGAGGCACTCCTCGTTTAGGCAACGAATTAAGTCATTTTTTGAAGTAGGACTTCGTTTGGCCACTTTTTTCTTCAGTAATGCCCACAAATTCTCAATAGGATTGAGATCTGGGCTCTGTATATATATTGTTGTAGCAGTTTGTTCATAAGTTATCAGCTGTTTGGATCCAATAATCCAAAGAGTCAACGTTAGATATTTGCCCAATTAAACAGTTAAACCATTGATCGATACCAGCAACTGACATTAATTTTAGCAATAGATTGATGGATTTTGTTCGATGTTGATATATAGTGTCACTTAGCCACTGAAATATCGTTGGTATTGAAAGCTAACTTAAGAAACTCTTGCTCATGGCATTCTCATACATATGTATAGGGTGGGCCATCTATCGATTTCGATTTGAGCCACGGGATAATTTGACTCTGGCAATACTTATGTCATTCTGTTCTGTCATCAAATTCAGTATATTATCTCCGCTGAACGAAATGAATCGATTTACGCTTGAGCAATCTCAAACCGTTTTTGTTCCATTGCATTTTTAAATCGAAACTTTAAAATGGCCCACCCTTTATATTCTCACACAAACAATTTATATTCATTTATATATTTATATTTATATATATTCTCACATAACAATCTTAAGGTATTTCAATGCTGAACTTATTCATAAAACCTTTTTATGAAAAAGTCCTTATGCTAATAATGAATAAGATATATTATAAATAAAATTCCGCTGCTCAATATATTTTTTATTTTATTTTTTTGAATGGCTGAGGTAGGTAAAAATGCTTTATGCACTGTCAGTCAGGTCGTCAATCTGGCTGGTGTGTCGGCATGCAATACTGCATACCGACTAAAAAACCTCCTCTTCTAGGGCTGCCTCCTATCGTGGAACCAGTAGCTATCCCGCATTATCCTTCAAGCTGGAGCCTTGTATATGCGCTAGCTGAGTACTGCCATCTGTGTTCCTGCGTCCAGGTCCCACTTTTTCCGCCGGAGAACCTTTTCGCCATAGTCACAGCCTCTTTTCCAAGCATCTATGCTGTTGCACATTTGCTGTACTATAGTCTCTACTTCAACTTCATCGACAGTCTCTGCCAAGTCGGTTCTTTCTTCTGAGCACTTTTCGCAGTTAAAGAAAGTGTGCTCTGCGTCGTCCATTGCATTGTCGCAGTAAATGCAGCTGGATTCGGCTCTATGACCACAGAGCATTTGTGTCAGATAAAAGGACCGTTTGACCGTGTTTTCTATTTATCCACTGCTCTTGATCGGGGATGATATTTCATATAGGTAGAATGAGCTTGGAGTGTAAATAATGTATTAACATGCCTTATATAGTTTCAGTTTCAGTTTCAGCACACCACAAACTCCTCAAAGAAGTATGTTAAATGTATTACAATTAAATCAGAAATTACTATTTATTATTATATTGAAAAGGCAGTAGCTACCCACTTAAGCTGCCCTCAACTAGAGCTGAACAAAATAGTTATGCAAGTGGTTGGTTTGGCTTGCATATTTTTATTTAAGCTCAAAGCATTTGCTTTATTTGCTCATTTTCTGCGATTGTTGCTGTGTTTAGACTTTGTGGGCTATGCGAGAATGCGAGTGGAGCAGAAACTGTGTGAAGTGGCATCAAGTGGGTGCTGCGAGCTTGAGAGCTGGCTGCTGTGGAAGGGGGGGGGGGGGGGGGGAGGGGAGTGCTTGAACATCCCCTTGGATGACACTAAATTTATTTGACCCAGCCGAGCCAACCGCAAGCAAAGGTATGGCAACCGTAAACTTTGCAGCTAATTATAAATGAAATCGGATATCAAAGACGACTGGAACACGCCTTTGTACAGCACACAGAAAGAGAACGAGAGAACAAGAGAGAGAGAGAGAGAAAGAGAGGAAGAGAGAGATAATGACAATTCATTTGAAGCCGCGGGCGAAACTGAATTCCTGGCTGGAAGCAAAGTGAGCTACGCTGCGGCTCTAAGCAAACAGACAAACAATGGACGACGCTTGTTGTCCTGCCCAGCTCTGTGCAGCAGGGCGATTGCGGACATGAATGGGGGCTGGTGTCTGGGTGGCTGGGTGGCTGGTGGCTGTGGGCGTGGCTGTTCGAGGCGAATGCGAATGCTAAGCAAGAACAAAGTGGAAAATTCATAAAATGTCATTGTCGCTTTATTAAAACGCGCCAAAACGCAGGACACGCACACACACACACACACACACATATGACTAATAGGTGTTCATGTGTGTGTGTGTGGGTGGGCGTTCTTGTGTTGTCTGCCTTTCGCCATCGACAGCTGTTGGCGTCATTTACAAAAGCTTTTTGGCCGTTTTATGGGATTTTGCAACAGTTTCATTTTCATTTTGGCCCTGCCTGCCTTGCCTGTGTCTATGTGTGTGTGTGTGTGTGTGTGTCTATGTGTGAGTGTGTGAACGGTATGGCTACGCGGGCCAAATAGACAGACACGGTGGCACGGGTGGCTGCATAATGCCGCCATTAGAAGTTGGAAGTTGGAAGCCGTCGAAGCACTTGCTAACGCCAAAAGATGATGAGCAGTAGCGTATGCCATATGTATATACATATACATACATATACACATATATATATATATATATATATATAGATGTGTGTGTGTGTGTGTGTGTGTGTGTGTGTGTGTGTGTGTGTGTGTGTGTGTGTGTGTGTGTGTGTGTGTGTGCATATGTGTGTGTGTCATGTTGCGACTACGATAATAGCTTCAACGTTTGTTGATTCCCTCTCGCTGTCTATGTCTACGTTCACATCGTGCCCATCATCATCATCATTATCATTATCATTATCATCGACATCATCATCGACATCGTCATCGTCATCGTCATCAGCAATCTGTAGGTTCCCCCTTCCACCCATGCCAAACGTTTTACTTCAGCTCGTCAGCGTCATATTTGAACTTTTAATATTGACGCCATTTAACACGTTCTGTTTGAAATTTTATAAATGACTCTGTCTGTCGTTTCTCTCACTGTATATCACTATATGTGTGTGTGTGTGTGTGTGTGTGTCTTCACTAAACCTATTCGCTGTTGCCATTGACGTTGATTTTGTGGTTGGTGCCTTCTGAAGCACTACTGAATAATTGAATGCATTATGAATGCATTCCAAATCACATTACTAACTCAGGAGCTTCTTGGTTAATGCAACTAGTCGGGTGAACTGGTTCCAAAGTGACTAAGATTTCTTAATTGAAATATTACTTAAGCTCATGTGCTGCAAGTTTTTATCAGACATAAACTTGTCGTTCATTATCAATGTTTGTGAACTGGTTCACAAGTGAAGATTTCTTTAGTGAAATATTATATTATTATATTTATGTTCATAAAGTTGATAATGAAAGAATTAATGTTAGTGAACTGGCTCAAACGTGGCTCACAACTTATTAGTGCAGATTTGTTCTCTTATGAATTTCCCATATATGAACTGGAGTCAGTTTTTTTTAGTGCAAATTGCTTTTTATTCGAATATTAGCAGATCAATTTAACTATTCCAATTTCACATGTAATTTGTTCATGAACTGGTTCAATAGTTCTTCAATAGTTTTCATAGTTTGCATGAGAACTGCTTCAAAATTGATTTAAATTGTTTATTTGAACATGAATAGAGATAATTTGGCTATTTTCCATAGTGAACTAGTTCAACAGTGGTTCAAATTGTTGTGAATAGAGTTATATTGGTTAACTTTTTATCGTGAACTGGTTCAGCCTTTACTGAAATATTTGTAAATCAAGTTATAATGGGTATTGTTGATAGTGAACTAGTTCAAAAGTGGTTCAAATTGTTGTAAGTAAAGCTATAAAAGTTAGTTTTGAAGGTGAACTAGCTCAAAAGTGGTTCAAATTGTTCTGAATGGAGCTATTATGCTTAGTTTTGTTCGAAAACTGGCTCAAAACTGCTTCAGAAGACTCACTAGGATATTATTATAGTTAATTAATATATACTGAATCTATATTATATAAAATATATCCCATACGTTGCTCATGAACTGATTTCTAAGTGGTTCAAATGATTCTACTAAGAATCAAAATATATAAAAACTCTTTCAAATGCACTTACATCGCTTTAACTATAGCTTTGAATACTTAAACTATATTTTCTTCCGTTCATCTTCGAGCCGAGCCATATTTTTCATCTGGCAGCTTGACAGATGGCATATGCATGCAGTTGTTAAGCAGCAGCTCCGATTAAATTGAGGCAAATGTAAAATGTAATCCTGCCTATGGCAATTGATTGTCATAAGGCGCTTGTGGCTTTTGCTGTGGATTGTTTGTGAATTAGCTGGAGATCGAATCACTTAGAGGGAGCACAGTTCAATCACAGGCCAAATGGAAGCGACGATGCGTTATCGAATGTCAGAGTGTCTTACTGTGTGTGTGAGTGTCATATAAATCGATATGAGTGTCTGTTGCACATACTCCTATATCACATGCACAAATACATACATACATACATACATATACATATATATATATATGTATATATATATAGTTTATATATGGCTGCACAGACAGGCGCCTCGGCAACAATGTTCGATCATTACACAGCAGACGTTGCATGTCTCGCCGATTTGGGGGCAAGCGGATGAAGAAGTATGTCTATGCGTGTGTGTGTGTGTGTGGGGAGCCTGTGCCGAAGGACCAAACAGGCAGCGCGTCATCTTGTCAAATATTTCGCGCTAAATTAACACGACAGCGCGCCCAAATGGAGTAAGAAGATGTCAGCCAGGCAGACACTTCATGGCAGCCAACCAGGCAACCAACCAGGCAGTCAGCTCTGTGCCTCAAAGGAACGAAAAAAGTCAAGTGCTGCACACACACACACACACACATAACTCAAACAGCGACACGTGTGTGTGTGTGTGTGCGAGTGTAAGTGCATAATTTGTTGGCTTTGTGCTGGGCCGTGCCGGCTGCCATAGAGCTTCAGCAGCAACAGACAGACATTGCAACAGCTGCCGCTGCTGCCAGAGCAAAAGTTAAGCCCCAATAGAAAGAGAGAGAGAGAGAGAGCTAGAGAGAGAGAGAGGCGAAGAGAAATAGAGTGGGCAACACGGCATATTATTAAAAATGATAGCAGCAATTTAGGCACTGGCGTAATTAAAATTAGCCAACCTAATGATGCATCATCATCGTTATTAAGAGCAGAGAGAGAGAGAGACAGATAGAGCTAATGGGAGAGATAGAGACATAGAGAGAGAAGAGGAGAGATAGAAAGAGTGGGAGGAGAGGATAGAGTGAGAGAAGAGAGAGCAGAGGACTAACAGACGGGGCAGAGTAAGAGAAGAGGAGAGAGAGAGCGAGAGAGAGTGATCAACAGAGAGAGAGAGTGATGAAGAGAGAGAGAGAGAGAGATGATGGAAGTGAGAGAGATAGAACAGGAAGGAAGATGGATAGAAGTTGGAGGGAGAGCGTAAAGATGGAAGAGAAAAGGGGAGGAACAAAGAATACAGAGACAAAAGGCGAGAGACAGAGATAGATAGATAAAGTGAGAGAGAAGAGGAGAGAGTAAGCGAAGATAAGTCGGTGAAAAAAACAAAAAAAGGGAGATAAAGAAAGAGAAACAAAAAGAGAAAGAGAGAGATAGATAGAAAAGAAAAGAGAAAGAGCAGGTGAAAGAAGGACAGAGACAGAAGAGATGACATAAAAAAGAATAGGGAAGTGCGATCAAAGGAGATTTACAGAGAGATGGAAATGAGCACAGGGAGGGTTGGAGAGAGATCTCTTCCCCCTTCTCTCTCTCTATACCATTTATCACATTTGCTTTTCTCAAGCGAAATCTGAACAAATAAGAAAGTGAAATGAATTGTCAAACCACTTCACAAGTTCGAAGAATCGAATAGGATTGCCTCAATTTGGGAAATGGCATTATGACGACATTATTGTGACGCATATGGCACAAATGATTAAAGTCATCAAACTCGAGTCGAGTTGAGTTGAGTCGAGTCGAGAGTTGGATGCTCAATGCCAAAGGCTGAGGCAATGGCAAAGCCAAATGCGCATTAAACGCCAATAACAACAGCAGTGATGAGCAAGAAAATTAATTTACAAACATTTGATGGGTTTATTGGCAAACACACAAACACACGCATGGATAGCACATGGCTGCAAATGTTTGCCCAATAAATGAAAATCGCTAAAAATGCCACAGAAATGGAGGGCGGGAGTCAGGGGTCGCGGCTGGCGTGCTAAGGGTGTCAAATGCAACACACTTATTAATTAAGAGCAGCGCCCGAATTTCAATAGCATTTTATGCCAGACCACAAAGCACACATATGTGTGTGTGTGTGTATGTGTGTGTATGTATGTGTATATATATATTATACTATCCATTAAGCGCATGAAATCCTTGAAAACCCAAGCAGGCAAAACGTTTCGCTTAGGCTTGTTAAGCCCAGCCAAGTCGCTGGCTCATCAAACTTCGCTTCACTCTCACTCCCTCCCTCTCGCTCTCACTCCCTCCATGCTGCTCTCTCTCTCTGTGCACATGTGTCTGATTACTTAAGCCTGTTGCCGTTTTATATGTGCCCAAAAACTATTAAAACAACTTGAAAGTTGGCATTATTTTGCTTTTCTACTTAATTATAATTCATAGTATTAAAACGCAAATGCGTAAATCTCTTGAGCCTTTTAGCTGCGCTTTGCTCTGCCTCTCACAATGCCACGCCCACATTGATACTTAGCCAAAAGGCATTAAAATTAATATATATATATATGTGTGTATATTGAATGTTCATCAAATTTGGAATTGAGTCAAATTTAACTGCATAGTTAACCATTAAAATGCTCACTCTGGGCGCATAATAAATTTAACATGAGGTCTTTAGCCGTTGCAAAATAATAAATTGAACATGGGTGCTCTATGCGTGCGTTGTCAAATTTATGGCACTGTCATTAAAACTAATGAATATTAATACATAAATACTATAATAATGAAATGAAATTGCGCTTTGCAATCAATAAAACAAAGTGCTAAACTTGCAACTTAGCTGCAAACTACATTGCAAAGCTTGAGCGTCCGATTTCTGCAATTACAATAAAGCATTTCACAAATTTCAACTTACACATAAGCCATGAAGTGCTCCTAATCTGGCTGCCATTAGCTGTGGTCTTTTCTGACTGTCAGCCACACCTGCCTGATCATAACTTTGATTTTATTGGCTACTTTATGGAGAATGCTCAACTAAAGTATGCGGAACGAAAGTCAAATAATTGTGAAAGACTCAGTATTAATGAAGTTACATTTGCAGAAGAGATGTGGCTAAGTTTTATAGCGGGACGAGTTTCTGAAAAGAACTAGGAAGATTCGAATTCATAAGAGAAAAATAAGTTCTTTTCTTGTCTCTTACTTTCTCATGTCACTTCTCATGTATTTTCTACTTTTCTTCTTTTCTTATTTTTCTTGAATTTCTGTTCTCTGCTTTTGTTTTCCTTTCTTTATTTTCCAATTATTTCCTTGCTTTTCTTTTCACTTTCTATTTTTCTAGCATTTTAGCATTTCTTTCTTCATCTATTTCCTTTTATTATTTTATATTTTTTCATTCAATTTAAAATTTTTATAAAATTTTGCTATTTATTTTATCCAATTAAAAAAGTCCTTAGGCTAATCTTTCAAATCTTGTAGACAGTATTTTACAACACTTGAATGTCACTTAGCCAGCTCAGTTTTATTAAAGAGAAAACAACAATTAGACTATTCCATGCAAACCAGAAATTGGAGACTGGAATGAAACTGCTCTCTTGACCTGAGCGTATGAATAAACATGCGTTTGACTCTTTATTTACCAGCCTCTCTCTCTCTCTCTCTCTCTCTCTCTCTCTCTCTCTCTCTCTCTCTCTCTCTCTCTCTCTCTCTCTCTCTCTCTTTCTCTTTCTCTTTATATATATATAGATTTATTTATAGATGTTTCAATGATTTATTTAACTGACTTATGGACGTCGTAAGCACTAAAACAACAACTAATACAACAAATAAATTTGCAACAGCTGCATTTGATAATGCACATATACCATATGCATATATATATGTATGTAGACAGATAGATTTTTGCAATAAAAAGCTGCCTTTTATGGCACACATACACTTACCCATACCGTGGCATGATGTGCGGCTAGTTACCCTATCCTCGCACAAACACACACACACACACACAGCTAATAGTTGTCTGATCCTTTGGCCGCTCCTCCTGCCAGTTGCCCCTCGGTCTGCTTCCTTCCTGCTGTGGCCGTTCAATTAAATTTGCTCAATGCATGCGGGTCGATTGGATGACTGAACGTTGTTCTGCTCTATTTTTATGTTGCATCGAAACGGGCATATTGGTTAACTGTAGATTTATGTGCATGAAAAATTTGGTTTTAGCAATTGAAAGATTTGCATAGAAGTGGATTTTAAATATTCTGATAGACAGATATATATATATACATAATTTATAGGCAAAACTTACTTGAAGAAGATCAATTTGAATTATATTTATATCTTAACAGCTGAATATATATTTATAAATTTTTGTTACATTTTTTTTCAGATTTTAAAAAAAATTTAATTATTTTTTCCTTTACACGAGATCTTGACTGACTTCATATAGTTTATTTCCATACTTATTATAGTATAAACAATATAACGTAGATTACTATAAGCACACGTCCATTAAGGCAAGCTAAATCAATTACATTTTCCTTTGAGCATAGGGTATTGCGCAGTCGTTTATACCCTATATGTAGTTATTGTACTGAGAGTTAGAGTTCGTAGTTTGAATTTCTATCACTTCATATTTCTTTCACAATACTTTTCTATAAGCAGAAAGAGATAGCATTAGAGCGACAGAGAGAGAGTGAGAGGGGGAGGGAGAGGGCTGGGGGTCCGAGCTCCATTCACGCAGCTCAATTAATTTATTTGTTTGCCAAGTGCCCGGAGTTATTATTGTATTTCAGGCGCACAATTTAAATCATAAAAACCCCTGACAGGACACACACACACACACACACAGAGACACTCACCCACAGCCACACACACACACACACACACTCCTACTCGCACTCGCACTTGCAGTCATATCGTACATTATATGGCCTATTAATTACCAAATACCGTTAAGCCCATGGCCCGGCTAACAAGTCGCCCGCCGAGCTGCTGGCACAATGTTGTTTTCAAATTGCATTTGCACTTGTTTTTATGAGGCCAAAGCCAAAGCCAAAGCCGTAGCCAAAGCCAAAGCCGTAGCCGTAGCCGTAGCCAGGCACTGAACGAGGGCCATTGCCACGGCCAGGGCAACATCCAATGCAGCTGTCGGTCTGCATAGTTAGTCCATGGGCAGACCTCGACCCCGACCCAGTACCAAAACCATATCGAGTCCAACTACGTACGGGCTCTGCTGCCAGTCCCGGGGCTGGTCTGATTGGCTGTTGTGTCTGGCGCATTTCACATGATAAATGATGCAGCAGACTAAACGTTAAAAGGGGGAGCTGCAGAGATGGCCACTTTGTGGGCAGAGGGCCAGAGGAAACGTTGCAATGGGAACGGGCTCGGCTGCAACGCAAAACTTGGGGCTGCAATCCAAAGCCTAATATGCCTCGGCCAAGGCGTCACAGAAAACAAACAAATTGAAGAATTGCCCCAGCATCCATAAATAAGCAGTGTGAACAAAGCAAACGAGATGCTAAGATGCAGCCCAGATGAGGGAAAGAGTTGAGCGCAACGAATATATTTATGAATAACGTATGAATAAGATGAATGTGGAATAGATAAGTTAGTTATAAGAGAAAAGAACAGAGATGATAAGTTCTTGCTTGAGCAGAAGTTAAGTTATGTAGAAGAAAGAAGCTGGGGGAAAAGAGGAAGGGAAAAGTTGATAGGATTTGATATCATTTATAATATAATAATAATTATATAAGAGGTGATAGATTATGGCATTAGAGATGAATGTATTTGGAAGAGAGCTAAGAGAGAAGCAGAAGTATGAAAAGAATGGAAGGGGGAAAGGGAAAGCGTGTAGGATTAGATATCATATACATTTATGAACGGAAGAGTGTAGAGCTAACATAATGATATAAGATATCAATATATGTTGGAGATAGATAAGTATTTATAAGAAAGAAGCAGAAGAAGTATGCGAAGTAGACAAAGTAGGCAAAAGTATAAAGGATTACATATCATATACATGTAAAATGGAGAAGTATCTATAAGAAAGCAGCAGAAGAAGTATAGAAGGTCGGGAAAAGTATCAAGGATTACATGTCATCAAGGTAAAAGGATTATATAATAATAAACAAATGGATATACTTAAATGATCCATAAGAAGGAAGCAGCATGTAAGCAGTCTACAATCCAGATTCAATGATAATATTCCTTTAACATATGATTCAATTACAAAGCAATTCAATTATTTTCAAGCTGACCTTTATATTGTAGATATGCAGGTCAGAGCAAAGATGTGAACATGGAGTACAAGGAAATACTATATATATGTTACACATATCAAGCAACAGGCTAGGCGGAGGCAACCACAGAGCTGAGACGTATTTGATTTGTCAAATAAAGTGACCATGGAGCATAATAGAATATGAGACGTTGCTTGTTAGAGCTACAAATTTAGCCTAAGTGAAATGCTGCTTACACACACACACAGTGAGAGAGAGAGAGAGAGAGAGAGACATGTGAGTGTGTGTGCCTAACAATAGATAACTGGGCCAGTGAACAGGTCCTGGGGCCATTTTGTAAGGACGTGCGTCACGCTTGCTTCCTGCGCCGAAAAGCCTAAAAATAGCTACAAAATTATGAAGTGAACGATGCATGTAACAAAAGCCAGCAGGAACAGCAACAGCAGCAGCAGCAGCAAAAAAAGTGAAAGAAGTATACGTATATATATGTTATATGCACATATGTATATATATATTTTTATATATATATTGAATCGCATATTGTTATCGACATTCGGCCATACGAAATCGGATATGTGCACACACATACGCAAATTCCTACACACACACACACACACACACACACATGGTTGTATGCATGCGAAATGTATAATTAACCAAACACGCACACACTGAAAGGATATGTGCAGAATGTTACGGCCGTTTACACAGCCAGCCGCCCGGCACTGCGGCCACTCTCCGTCCGTATACCCTGTATTCTGCAGCGGCACACAAATCGGGGTATATTCACCATGCCAGTGTGAGGCGAAGTGTAAGCTGAATTTGAATAACTATCGAAAGTTCGATTCATCCGTAGATTAGATCTGTATAATACAGGTAACTATAATTGTGGCTATCTATTTCGCTCGTAGGGCGTAGATAGTAGATCGTCCATGAAAACTTCTTAGCCTCATGGCCTGATATGACTTATATATGTAAGTGTAAAGTAGAGTTATATAAATATAGGTATCAGTTTAGTTAGGAATATAAAATTTGGTATATAGAATATAGAATATAGAATATAGAATATAGAATATAGAATATAGAACATAGAATATAGAATATAGAATATAGAATATAGAATATAGAATATAGAATATAGAATATAGAATATGAATTATGGAATATGAAATATGGAATATGAAATATGGAATATGACATATGGCATGCAGAATAGATTAAGTCTTTGTATCCCCTGAATACACAACAAAAGATATGCATAAAACTATTAATAGAAATCAATCATATGAGGTAAATATTGGAATGAAAATATGCCAAAAAAAAACGTATATATGTGAGTACTGGGGACTGAGACCTGCAGTATCCTGTGAGGATATGCAACACTGCGATGTGAATGCTGCAGAGCCTGGCAACAATGAAACGAAAAATGTTGCTCTTTTTTTTTGTTCTTTGTCCTGCTGCCACATTGGACGATTGCTGCGGTTGCGGGTGCCGGAGCGTAGGGGTGCAAAGGGCAAGGGGCACGGGGCCATGGAGAGGGTGCAAAGGCGCAGGGGCGGGGGCAGGGGCATCCGGGTGCAAGGGTGCAAGGGTGCGATGTTTTGTCAGTGAATGCTGCACGCTGCTCGGGATGGTGTGGTCAACTGTGGACTGGACACCGCTCACTTGCTCTCTGCCTATGTGCGTGTGTGTGTGTGTGTGTGCGAGTATGTGTCCATGTGTGTGTGCAAAAATATGGAAACATTTGGCACTAATTGCATGTGCTCAGCAGCAACAAGAGCAGCAGCAGCCACGTTCACGTCGTCATCCACATCGTTGGCCGTGGTGGTGGTGCCTCGTTGTCGTCCTTGTCGTTCTGGACAACAGAAGAAGAGCGACAGTTATGACAGCACAGCCGCAGCACCGCACAAAGCACAAAGCACAAAAGAAATTGCGCAAAAATCGTTGTAACAAAAGGAGAGTGCACACACACACACACGCACACACACGCACACACACACACACACACACACACACACACGCACGCAGGCACAGTGGGTGCGTTGTTAAAAGGGACATTTGCAGGACATCATAAACGTTTGCAGCCAGGCCGGGAGTCTAGCAAAAACAAAAAACAAAAATACAAAAAAAGAGCAGTAACAAAAATACATGGAACAAGGCAGTCGCTGTTCGTGCAAAACTTCAAAAGTCAGCCAAAGGACAATGTGGAGAGCAGTGGATGTGGAAGGCGACGAAGTAGCAATCCTGTTGCTCCTGTTGCGGCTGCTGCTGTTGCTGCTGCTACTGCTGCTGCTCTTTTCTAATAGTTGTTACACACACGCATAAGGGCAACATACACATAAAACGACACTGAGCTTAACAACAACAACAACAACAGCAACAGCAACATGGTCTACAACAAGGACATCGACGCCAATGACAATACAAAAGGAAACCCGCGACATATGTACGTTGACTGCGGCATGGGCTTATTACGTTTTTCAATAAAAGCCATCCACACACCCACACCCACACCCACGCACACGCACCCTCATACATACATATATATTATCGCACACACACACACACGCACACAGAGAGACAGACATTTGCCACGTTTATGAAATTTGCTGCGCAAAATGTTGGCCAGTTGGTTAAATTGTCCTCTGGAGCAGCCACACAAAAAGGGCAAGCCCTGTCCGCCTCCTGCTCCGACTGCTGCGAGCTCCCTTAGCTAATTAGTTATGCAGTCAATCTATGGATATTTCATATATTACAATAACAAGTGCTCATAATTATAAGTGAATTGTACTTTTTGTCTACTGCTGCATGAGCTCTCTCTCTCTCCCTCTCTCTCTTTCTCTGTATTATTCCCAAAGCGCCACAAATGTTTTGAATAATTCGGCTTACGCGTCTAACCAAAGCTAAATCTTAAGGTGTGTCAGTTGTTGTAGCTCGCAAACTATAAGAGCTAGAGTTACGAAAAGGGTAGTCGTGACGTATAGGAGTATTATGAATATATCACTTTTTGACTAACTAATCGAGATGTCAAGATGATGATGGTGTCTTGAAAGCGGAATATAGTTTAGATACAGACTCAATCTAGAGATCAAACATAGATGAGTTCATCTAAGTTACAGATAACTTTCGATTAGTTCACTTTTACCTATGTATTATTCTTCTACTTAGTCAGTTTTCTTAGAGTCCAAAAATGGGTCAGTTGTTGTAGTTGTTGTAGCTCGCAAACTATAAGAGCTAGAGTTACAAAACTTGGTAAAAGGGTAGTCGTGACGTATGGGAGTATTATGAATATATCACTTTTAGACTAACAAATCGAGATGTTTAGATGATGGTGTCTTGAAAGCGGAATATAGTTCAGATACAGACTCAATCTAGAGATCAAACATAAAAGAACTTTTCACATAGTTATCTAGGTTCAAGATAACTTCTAGTCAAAAACTTTTGACTCATAGTCTTAGTCATTTATAACTACTTAAGGTTTCTTAAGGTGTCTAAAGTTGTGCAAGTTGTCAGTTCTCTTAGCTCGAAAACTATAAGAGCTAGAGCTACGAAATTTGGCATAAGAGTATACGTAACACATTGAAATATTTTTTTAAACTAACTAATTTAATTAATTAATTTTAATTTAATTAATTTTTTAATTATCTAATCGAGATGTTACGATATAGATGAGAAACAGCACCAATCGAGGGGCTAAACATAGATGAGCTTTTCATATAAATCATCTAAGTTCCAGGTAACTTTCGACTAGATGACTTCTTAGTCATCTATAATTACTGGAAGTTTTCTTAGTTGTTCAGTTTGTAAATGACTTCTGCTCGGGTTTCGTGTGACGCCAGTTGCCAGCAGATCGCTTCATTTCACACTCGACTTGTTTTCTGGGGGCGTGGCTAAGTGTGCTGCAGTTACGCCCATGCACAGAGATGGTGCAAGGCTCTAGTCTGGCTAACGGGCAGGTGGTTTGGCCCATCTTGTGGCAATGCTGCCAAATGGCAGCCATTTGCGTTGCCTGGCCTGTAAGTTGTTGCACGTTGCACGCTGCTCGCTGCACGTTGCCAGTTGCAAGTTGTGCAGTGCGTTAAATTTGAGTAGCTGACAACTTGTCGAGTATCTGGCTAATTGGTTTCGTGCTATATGAAACGTGTTAGATGCGTAGGCTATCTCCGTCTCTGTCTCTGTCTCACTCTCTTTGTCAGCTAACACAAACATCAAATGAATGCTGCAAATCAACTAAATAAGCAGAAACAATCAAGAAAATTGCAATTACATGTATTGTTGTTACTTGATGCTCTAGCAATAAAATAAGATATGACAATTATTATTGTTATTATAGTTGTTATTATCATAATCATTATCGGGGAATTTAAAGTGGAGCCTAATGTAGAACAAATGTGCAACAGCATAGATGCTTGGAAAGCAGTTTGTGAGTAATAAACTGGGACCTGAACGCGAGAGCACGGATGACAGTGCTCAGCTAGAGCAAATAGAAGGGTTTACTTTGAAGATTAATGCGGGATAATAACTGGCTTCAAGGTGGAAGGCAGCGCAAGAAAGAGCAGCTCTTTTAGTCGTAAGCAGTAATGCAGTCTGACACACCGATCAGAGTCCGCTAAAGATATATTTCTGCTTGAACGATTATTCCTATAATAACTAAATAACATAGTTAGCCAATCCGAATAGCTTGGCTAAGACTGTGATTCTTAATGAGATTAACGGTTAACAGTTATATCAAGTTGAAAACTAAGAGCTAACAGCAGAGCGTTCACAGAGTTCAGTAAGACATAAGACAAGTCTAGCGTAAGCCAATCTATATGTATATAAAGTATATAAATATATAGTCAAAGCATCTATCATTTGGTGTTACAAGCTGAGTGAGCACTTTGTTCGACCCTTTGGCCAGGGCATAGAAAAAATAAGAGATGTTGGCGAAAATTTATTGAAGAGCAAACTCATTTGACTATAACTTATGATTGGATTATCGGTTTAGTATGGCATTTGACAGCAGGCAGCAGCGCTGCGCGTGTGTGTGGGTGTGTGTGATAAGACATATGTCTATGCGCCTATATGCAGGCTATGCAGTCAGAGTTGTGTCTGTGTGGAAGTCATAAATGCGTCGCAGACAAGCGGAAAGACACAGCCAAAAATGCTGGCTGCCAGACAGCCAGACTTTGCCAGACTCTGCCAGACAACCGGCCAGACAGGCAGCTGGCTGTTCTTTGCTCTTCTTTTCTTTTTTTGGCTCTGAAGCTGGGCTCGAGCTTGGGCTTTGGCTAAGGCTTGGGCTTACGCTACTGCCTTTTTGGTCGCTTCATTTGGCTGGCGGCATGCAACAGCAGCAGCAGCAGCCTCACATGTGTGTGTGTGTGTGCCTGTTAGGGTCTGTTTTATTGCGCCATAAACACGCACTTAAGCACACATAGATACACATATCTACATATACATAAGCACTGCCGCCCACCCCTCCCCCACACACGCCCTTCGTCGCGTTCTCCTCCCTCAACAAACAGCCCCAAGCTCAAGCCACTAGCCTCTTACCCGACCCCCGACCCCGACCCCTGGCTACATTTACCGCTCGCTTTTGGCGTAACTTTGTGCAGCCTTTAGGAATGTGTAACAGAGCGTAAAATTTTGATTTTTCCAACCACCCACACACACACACACACACACACACTCACACACACATACAGATAGAAAGGAGCGCGCGTTGCGAATAAAAATCATATCTTGCATACAATTAGCTTTAATATTTTAGCACTTTTCTTAATGTACATCAATAACGAACCGGATAAAGAGACAGACAGACAGAAAAAGGGAGAGAGAGGGAGACTGGAGAGAGAGTAAGAAAGTGTGCGAGGCGTAGCGCATGCAAATAAATGATTTATAAATCAAATTTGTTAGCAAAAACCAAATGTGAGAAGTTTTTTATTCTTTCTGTTGTTGCTGCTTCTGTTGTTGTTGTTGTTGTTGTTGTAGTCGTACACATTCTTTACAATTATTGAGACTAATAAATCTTCCATGAATACCCTGAACAATCAAGGGAAAGGCGTGCCAGATATGTGGGCATCAAACAGTCCAAGACTTTCCCTTCAAATGCAAACACAAAGCATTTTGTTTATGAAACTTTAAAGCAACAAATTCTATCAAAAATCAAACTAAAATCAAATTTAAAAAACTTAGAAATTGAAAACAATGCACTTTGTAAAAACCATAAAATTCTGTAATAAATAAAATAAATTAAAAAAAGAAAATAAATTCAAATTCAACTTTTTTTAAAAAGTATTTTTGGAAATAAAATAATTTTTTTAAATAAAATATTTAAAAAATATAAAATAAACTAAGCAAAATTAAATATATACAATTTTGGAACTGAAAATGAATTTGCTGGGAAAAATAATCAAAATATGTCACAAATTTTAAATAAAATAAAATTAAAATAAAATATAATTTTAAATGAAAAAAAATTAAAAACTAAAATATTTCTTTATATAGTTTCTAAGCCATAAACTGTTATTTGAAGATTGAAGATTGTAAGGACTTTCCACCATGTGACAACAGGCAAGCAAAAATCTCATCATAAACTAATTATCTAATCTAATCTACATTCTAAGCATACTCATTGATAGCTATTGAATTGTTCAAAGAAATTTCCAATGGGGTCTTGAAACATGCCTCCCATACATATACATAAATACAGCTTGCTTTATATTCAACAAGTTTTCAATGCATTTGAAATAAATTGCAATGCATATGATGGAGGCTTACAATGTGGCTTACAACCTGCTTGTAGACAGTCAATGTTCATACGTTGTCAGTGTCAATCGATTTATAACATTTTCATTCTTGTTACAATCAAAATTCGCAGCAATTCTTTGTTTGGCCTGACTGCTGAATGCCTGAGTGTGGCATGTGCCGCGCACTCCCAAAAATGTTGATGGCAAGTGCTTGCTAGGTGGCATAACAGTTATGTAATAGTTAGTTAACATAACGCTCTGTTAACTTAACAGCAATCGTGAGAGCAACAGCACAAAGAGAGCCAAACGCTCTTTGCGCTCACCAAATGTTAGACAGATGCCAGTATAACAGCTGTTATATGTATAACAGACTACAGACAGCTATAAAAGGCGCCGCTTACATTTAGTTACAAATATATTTCTTATTGTTGAACAGCTATTCATACTACTTGTCACCCTCTAGTTGTTCAACCCTTATAGACAAAGTATATCCTCGCGTATCTGCTGCTCGCTTAGCCAGGACACACACCAAGCGTATAAGAGTCTGCGACTCTCTTTGTCATCAATCACAACATTTGGCATTTCATTAGCTTCATCTGCCTGTGGCCTCAACAGGAATTCGCTTTACATGCGACTTAACAGCGTTTCGCTCTTTGACTCTGTTGCAATGACGATTCGCTCTTTGAAGTTGACGTCGGCGCAGTGCTTAACAGTAGAGCGTACGGTAGGGTGTTTTATAGCAGCTCATAGAACAGTTATAAGAATAACTCTGGATTACTGTTAGAGCAAGTCTGTTAATTCGCAAACAAAGATCCTAAACTATACGACCGTATCTAGTCTAGATCCACAAAGTTGTTAGATAAAACGAGGTTAGATATTGAAGCTTATCTAAATTGTGCGGAATGCCTAGGTGTTAAGATAAATAGCTAGAAAGCGCTGGCTAACTAAAAGATAAGATAAACATTACTTAAAATAAAAGTTTTGTTTATTAATAATTACTATAGTTAGCTAGAAAATTCTATGAATACGAGAAAATACGACTGATAAAGTCGAAGTTGAATAGCGCGAAGACTTGGCTAATGGAAGTATCATGTGTATATATGACCTATAGATACTATAAAGGAAATATGATTAGATTTATAGACCAAGAATAAGATTTATATATATTCTAATATTTACTAAAGAGATGTTCATTAAAGTCAAGTTATTTAGATATCTCAGATAAGCTCAAAGCTAACTAAATCTGTCTTCATATAGCTCTGTAGGCATCTACCTCTACCATCTACCATGTAATGTCTCAGATTTGGTAAGCAAAACCCCACACTATATATTGTACCTCAAAGATCTTCGTTGAAACACAATTGCACACAGTCTGAGCTGTACGTAAAGCTCATCAAATCCATCCGATTGTTTGAAATAATTGCAATTGCTACGTCTGCCAGCTGTCAATACGTAAACACACGCGCTTGTTGTGTGAAAGGGGCTTTTGTCTTAGGGTCGGGCTGGACGAAATTGGTCGAATCATAAACGCTGCCGCTTGACAAGTTCGAGCGCCTCTAATTTGTATTCGAAATGTGGCTTAAAATGAAATTATCGACCACAGACCACGGATTGCAGACGTGGATTCAATTACCAAATACACTTTGAAATAGTAATAGTCCAGTGGTGCTGGTTGGAGCCGCCCATGCAGCGTTGCACCCATTGCGCAAATTGGCGGTGTGAAGGAATTGCCAAATGTGTGTGCGGATGTGTGTTTGTGTGTGTTATCTACGCGCTAAGTTATGCAACAAATACATATGCATAAATTGCTGTTTCCATTTACATAAAGACAATTCTCTAGCTGCTTGTGTGTGTGTGTGTATATTATGAGATTTGCTTTTGAAATGAACATCATTATCGAGATACTCAAACACACACACACACACACACACGTACACACTCAAAGGCTAGCTCTGACGTTGGTTAATTAACCATACCCACACACACTCGCACACACCCACTCATACATACCTGTGTGCTGCTCTCGCTTTGTCTCGTAACATAATTGGCCTGTATACAATTGTAATTATAAACCACTAATAAGATTCGAACACGTAACGATTTTCAAACTGCCATCAAATGGGTGTTCCCCATTGCCCAATGCCCTGCCTGCCGCATGCCCATTTCGTTTCGTCACATCAACAAGTTAATTTTGCATATTGTGGGCGTGTGGGGCGTGTGGGGCGTGGCCGCTTTACAACTGGTCGGGGCGGTGGGCGCTACGTGCATTTTAATGCGATTAAAGTGGCAAAGAGCCAGAGATTGGTCGCACACCAGGTCAAAGTTCATTTCATAATTACAAACACAACACCAAAGTCCGTTCAATTGCATGTGCCACAGAAGCTGTTGCACGGCCAACCAAAAAGAAACGCAACGCAACGGAACGGCACGGGCTTAAAACTCCATGTGTGCTAGAGCCGTTAACCCAGCCAATTGGCTCTTTGACGGTTTGTCTATTAATTAGCTAAGTACGCTATATTTGCGTGTTTTTAGAATCAATCAACATCAGCACTACGGAGATTGATTCCGCTTGTAAAGGCAATGGTCAAAGAGCAAGTGCTGATGGTGGAGGGGGTTGGGAAGTGGGTGTCCATAGAACTGTAAAAGTAATCGCAGAGATAGTTTTTTGTGCTGATAACAGATTAATCATTTATTTAAAATATAATTAAGTACAATTTGCGATGATGAGAATCGCATAGAAGTACGGTAAATTCTTATGAGCTAAGAACGAACATCGATGTTGAAACTTCTCTGTCAGCTCAGATGAAGATCACATTTAATACAAGTGTATATATATGCATGCGTTTTTGAGTAGGTATGTGTAATGTGATAGCAGTTGTTGGACAGTGTTTTTTCCATTGCGTTTGTTAGTTGTGGTTTACTTTTACATCCATTAGATACACGAGACTAACAGGGCCATGATTACACTGTGTGCATCGCTGTGTAGGTGTTGCTTGGGTTCATCGCTAAACAGAAAAATATTCAAAACTTGATCAAATTTGTATTGTGCAACTTACGTTTCGCACCCGGTAAACGTGGCCTTGGTAGTCCGTCATTTTTGTTATGGATGCTTTTTTGGATCTATGTGTAGGCTTTGTTTATTGACCTCAGGAACTAGAAGTAAGAAGAAGATGTATTTAATCACGACTTCCGCCAGCCATGCGTTACACTTACATGTCAAGTTGTGTATATGATAATCGATATAACTGAAAACTTTTAACGAATTTCGAAAATAGCCAACTTTTTCGGCAAACTAAACGCGAACGGCATCGTAAGCAACTTCAATTTATATTATATTTCACTTCACTTCACTTCATCTCACCAGAAGTGATAAAAAAAGGAAAAGAAAAAAAAATCCGAAAAAATAAACATTTCCAAAAAATTATATTTTTCACGAAAATTTAGAATTTTATTCAGCTTTGTACTGCTCTCGTTGAGCTGTGAGTACTGACTGAGGATATTTCGTTAGCTGATTTGGCTCCTTAACTAGAAACTGGTAAAAGCCTACTTGGATCAACAACAAAATCGAAGCATTGGCATGGCCCACTCGATTGGCAATCGAATTTTACTGTAGTGTCTTTATTATTATTTGTACTTAGCCATTATATAGGATTGATTTCAGCTAAAAATTATATTGTACCATATTAAGCTAATGAATGTAAAACTTGATCCTCTGCTGGCAACGATCAAACGCCAAGTTTTTCTTGCTTATTTCACTATTGAGCACTACAAAACTGCGCACTACAAATGAGAGGAGATAGAGCGCAAAACCTTCCTTCACTGCGTATGGCTCGCTGCAACTCATTTGTTAGGGATGTCGAAACATTTTCAGGGATGCTACATACACTTGTTCATACATTCATACATACCTATATGCATACATACATTCATTTATACACATAAGCATACTGCAATACTTGTCCTTATTGATGCATATGTACAGACAGACAGACAGATAATTCCATCAATACATCTATTATATATCTTACATATATCTTTACATTGAACATACGTATACAAAAATGCATATATATATATATTATATATATATATCAACATATAAATTACATAAGACATACACTTATACCTTCATACGTATGTAAATATATACATCCACATCCATTTCTACATCCATGCATTTATATATACACATACTACACACATATATGGTAAGTGCTATATATAGAAGAAGTCGATGATTAAGTTCCGCCTCTCGCCTCATACATCGATTGATGAGAATTGCATAGTAAGGCAATAGAACTAGTAGATTAATCACTCAATCACAAACACCAACAGTTAATAGAAAGGAAAACAATATAATTTTGCTAATAGCGTATAAACATATTCGTAATATCTGTTCAATTCTTGTGGCCATCTTTTATTGCTTTAACATCTTTCCATTTTTTTTGGCTTGGTTTTTCTTTTAGCAACAATTTTTCTTAATCTTTTGCGCTGCCAGAAGAGAAAGCTACTTGGAATTGCGGGGATTGCACTGCTCAACGCTTGTTTTTTTTTCTTTGCAATGAAAATGAAAATGGAAATTGACAACTGGACGGACAAGAGCAAAAAAGAGAAACAGAAAGAGAGAGAGAGAGAGAGAGAGAGAGAGAGAGAGAGAGAAAGCAAGCAAACGCATTCATATGTGAAATGGAAAAAAAATTATAATCCAAATAAGAGAATGCAAACGGAACGACAGGCGAACAGCGCAGCGAATGGGCGGGCCAAGCGGCTGTGTTGGATGGGGTAGCGACTAAGAAGAATCGATGACGGATATCTGTTGATAGCCAAGTCGTCGAAGCTGCCAGCCCACGCAGCAGCTGAAGTCAGAGCCAGAGCCAGAGCCAGAGCCAGCGCCAGAGATTGGGCTGGTCTGGTCTGGTCTGGCCTCGGACCTTTGGCTACTTCTGTAACCAATTTTTGAAAATTTCTTAAAATTCAATAAATATTTATGAGTTGATAATGCCAAAGCGAGCAGCTACACACACACGCACACACACACACACCCATATAGCTCGCACGCTTGCTTGGTTGCATTAAATAGATTACGTATACGAGCTGTGGTACACGGCTTGATGGAGCTGGCTGGTGGTGGCTAAGACCAAATGCAAACATGTTTGCCTTGACTACAGTTGGATTTCTCAGCCCTCTATCTTCCTCTCTCTCTATGTGTATGTGTGCATCTCAAGTAATGCGCATAATTCAAATATATTTATTATACTTCTCGTTAATCAGCTGAAGGACAAATAAACAGCTCAAACCCCAATTTGCAGTTGACAATTTAGTCAAATTCTATTCCCAATCGAGTTGGCTATGCCAATGCTCCGATTTTTTTATTGATCCAAGTAGGCTTTTAGCAGTTTCTAGTTTAGGAGCCAAATCAGCTAACGAAATATCCTCAGTCAGTACTCACAGCTCTACGAGAGCAGTACAAAGCTGAATAAAATTCTAAATTTTCGTGAAAAATATAATTTTTTGGAAATGTTTATTTTTTCGGATTTTTTTTTCTTTTCCTTTTTTTAGCACTTCTGGTGAGGTGAAATAAAGTGAAGTGAAATATAATAAAATATAATATAAATTCAAATTGCTAACGATGCTTCGCCGTTAAAGTCGAGTCCGACGAAGAAGTTAGCTTTTTCAAAATTCGCTAAAAGTTTCTATTTATCATTTATCGATTATCATGTACACATCTTGACAAGTAGGTGTGACTGTGCATGGCTGGAGGAAGTCGTAATTAAATACATATTCCTCTTACTTATAGGTCCTGCGGTCAACTTATATACACACATGTATCCAAAAAAGCATCCATAGCAAAAATGACGGACTACCAAGGTCACGTTTATCGGGTGCGAAACGTAAGTTGTACAAGACAAATTTGATCAAGTTTTGAATATTTTTCTGTTTAGCGATGAACCCAAGCAACACCTACACAGCGATGCACACAGTGTAAACATGGCCTTGTTAGTCTCGTGTATCTGATGGATGTAAAAGTAAACCACAACTAAAAGCGCAACGGAATAAAACAAACACTACAACAACAGCGATAATTACACAACATACACATACACATACACATACACATACACATACACATACATATACACATACACATACATAAACACATATACATACACAGAGACCTGCATTTATATAGATATATCAATGTGTATATCCAACCCCATATACATACATATATATGAACTCGCATCATCATATCATGACATACATGTAACAACGCGTTTGCCACTCCTATAGATTGCACATACAAAGCCAAAAATTCGTAAGTATTGGGAAGAGATATCATTAAATAATAAAAATATATATTTATGGTTATACCACCACAGTCTACCAGCTACTATGATATGCAAATTTCATCAATCGCTTTCGAATCGAACGCAGACGATTTCAAATAGGTTTCACATAAATTTAGGCTAATACACTTCGGCCATATTTTGATTGGCTGGCTCAACTACTGGATAACTCTTCTAATCGTAAGTATATACATACATACATATGACTGTCTCGATGTGAAGTTATTAATGCTAAGACTCTTTATTGCAGGACGGTACCGCGCTTTGCAGAGCGTTGCAGTTAGCGTCGTGCATAATACACACCTGTATATAACATACCTGAATGAGGTATAACTACAATAATTAACATGGGCGCACAACATCCGATTCTCAGTTAAACAAAAAAAAGACAAAACTAGGTTAATAATATGTAATATATATATATAGTATATCTGAAGCTGTATTAGCTTCCATCAGCCGGTCCGCCAAACGAATTGTAAGCTTGATTCGTATTCTCAAATACGCAAATTCGGGTTGGATTTCGGTTGCAACAAACGATTAGTTTTAAGGCCTTGTGTGAGTCTCAAAAGGTTTCCGTTCTCTCTATTTGATATTATATGCAGCTCTTTCGTTTACAGGACGGTACCACGTCCCTTCACTTGATGAGAGGGACGAGTAGCTGGCGTCAATTTTTAATAAAGTAGATGTTGTCAAATATTACTTTGTAAATAAAAAAAGATTATTTTATATTTTGAAAAAGACAAACAATTTTTAATTGTCGAACTTGTTCTGTGATTGTTCAGAAACGATTCGATTTGGCGGTTTCTGAATGTCAGGCAGGAGCGAAATAACTGACAAAGTCGATACGATTCACATGATGTTCTATTATGTTGGATGTACAATGTAGGACGAATGATGTAGGATGTACGATGAATGATGTAAAACGTACGATTTACAATAAACAATAGGATATACGATATACAATATACGATTTACAATGTACGATGTACGATTCACATGATACTCCATGATGTTGAATGTACAATTTAGGACGTATGATGTAGGACGTATGATGTAGGATGTATGATGTGGGATGAACGACATGTGATACATATATGATTTACGAATCACGATAAACACAATTCGATATACGATGTACAATATGCGATATACACCATACGATGAACGATATACGATACACGATACACGATATATAGTTTGCTATATATCAATGACATACGATAGTCTACTACACTAGTGGCGCCATCTAGTGTGCATCTGCTCAGGCCCAGCGTTGCTTAAGGATACTTGAGTGTGAGTGTGAGTGTGTGCGCCTGTCAGTCAGGCAACAAGCGCGATTCAATATGCTTAAGGAATGTAGTCAAAGTAATGCAAAGTAGTTCACGCATTACTTTACACGCATTCATCTGCATATTAGTTAGTCGGCGTGAGCTTCCCATCAATATCAGGCGACATTTTTGAGAGCTGGCTGACAGCTGGTTTATTGTTTATTTGCTAAGAGCTCTTATGCATTGCCATCAGAGTTCAGTTCCGTCGGCTTGAAGAGCTGCGCCAACTGCGACCAGGCAATGAATATCTCCAGCTCTCTTCCACTTCTTCTTTTTTTTCCTGTTTGGCTTACTGCTGACTTTTCTTCTGCCCTTCTTTTTTTTTTGGTGTCGTGGAAAAGAAATTCATCAAACGAATTATTAGAAAAGTTTTCTAGTTGGCACCGTTATTGCTGGCAGACGCCTTTTCAAACTATGGTTAAGATGGGTGGCACGCTGGTAGATAGATAGGAGTTTATGTGGGTGGGTGGAAGGAACAGGGGAAGAGGGCAGGGGGAGGTTGGGGGAACGGGGGTGTATTACATGCCTCATACTTCAATTGGTATCTGGGTGTAACCAGCGAAGCCGCCAATAATGTTGAGCACGTCGAACGCGACGAAACAGATGAACAAACTTTAACAAACAACAAACAAACGAACAAACAAATAAACAGGCTGGCAGGCTAGCTAGCTGGCTGGTTGGCTGCTTGGCTGGTTAGCTGGTTGGCAGGGCTGCCAACTTATTTATTTATAAAAACGAACGACGAACGCAGGCAGCGTAATGAAATTCTGTGCATATTCTGACGTACGCACACACACACACACCACACACACACACACCACACACACGCACACACTTTGCTTTTTGTGCATAACTGTAAGTTCATTTTGTGCGATTGTCTTGCTTGTATCTGTATCTATGTATCTGTGTATCTATGGCCTGCAGATGTATCTGTAGCTCTGCTTCTGAATAGTTCGTCCTGACAAGAGAGAAGGAGACAGAAGCAGAGGAAAAAAATAAAGCAGCTAAAGCGCGCGTCGTCGCGTACGTGATGTTCATATTTTCATAGATTCAATAATTTATAAATTTTATGCTCACACACACACATGCAGCAGCTAGCTCTGTGTGTGATCTCTGCGCTGATTTGGCAACACTAAAGAGCGTCTCCCCTGCCTTTCTCTGCGGCTCTCTTTGTTTCTCTCTCTATGTGTGTTGATGTTATTGCCCTGTCGACAACTTTTATTGAGATTCCTTGGCGCACCTAAGCGCAACTTTGTCTGGTTATTTCGCAGCCGCCGAAACTCTTGGCCATCAACAAATTGACCAAATCTTTTGACTCGCTTGCGTTTAATTATACAATATATAAAGCATAAAGACAATGAATAGCAGAAGAGAAAGCACGACTATACCAGACGCAACCATATGGCAATCAAAATAATGTCGAAGCAAAAGAGTTATTAACAAGCAAGAGCTATAATTATATGAAGCTCAGTCGTGCTCGCTGTAATGATAATAAAATTAAAGATATATCTGAGAAGGAGTGTACATGCGACAATAATCTGGTGACATTTACATATATAGAGTTATTAAAATTGTGTTTTTCGATGCAAAAGAACAATCAAACAAAGATCCTAAAACTCAACAGGTTTTACGACTCTATCGTCAGCCAGCTTTGCTATCGATTTAAGTCTAGTTTTGACTGCTTTTACCAGTTGCGAATTTATATATCATTTATTATTTATTACCATATTATTTTGACATTGAAAACCTTTTTATATCACAAGCCAAAGACAGTTATCAAAATATGATAACGTAAACCAAATTGCAATAAATATTTGTTGAGTTAGAATCTACACAGCTTCTACATCTTGAAGGCAGTTAAATGAATATCCACAAATACAAAATATTACACAAATTATTCATGAAATATATTTAGATAAATAATTGAAATTAGATGTTAAATTTAACAAAGCTAATTGAGCAGAAAAACTGAAACACCTGAAAAATCCAATTCATAACTGAACTGATTTCATAGAGAAAATATGTCTACTTCTGAATACACTTAAAGAAAAAAGTGTTGCTTTAAGACTATCTTTTTTTTGTTTTCCAAATATTTGCAGTTTTTATGAATGCACTTGCATAAAGAAAACAAAGCTAGGCTTGAGGAGTTAACTCTTTTTTTTTCCTCTTATTTCAAAGAGCTCAGAATTCATCAGAGTTTTATTTCTTCTTAAGAATACACTTGAAAAAAATATGCCAGTGTAAGAAAAAGTCAAGCTGCAATTGAACAAAAATGTTTGCTAGTTATGCGTTTTTTAAAATACACTTGAAAAAAAAAAACTATGTTGTTTGTTAAGACTTTTGATGGTTGCGTTCGATTTGGGCTTTGGCCAAAAGTAAACTATGAAACAACAATTTATGTGAGTGCATGCAGGCATGTGTGTGTGTGTGTGTGTGTGTGTGTGTGTGTGTGTGTAACAATTGGAAGAAGCAGCAGCAGCATGTTGAAATAAAATACAACACGCAGCAAACGACTCGTCGACGTCGACACTTTCTGTTTTTTAACTCAATTTTCAATAAAAACAGTGAACAAAACTTTTTTCTCTCTCTCTCGCTCTCTCCCACTCGCCCTGTCTCTCTTTCTCCTTTTCTCTCACTCTCTGTGTGTTGTTAACTTAATTTCGCTTGGCGCAGCTCGCAGCTCGATGCTAAAAGCATTTCATTGTTGTCCAACTCGTTGCTTCTTCTTCTTGTTGTTGTTGTTGCAAGTGTGTGGGCGTGGCACCCAAAAACCGAGCAACGGCATTTTACACGCACTGAAAGATTTCACTTACAGCTTGCAAATGGGAGGCAGCGCTGACAGACGGGCAGTTGGGCGGCAGAGCTGTTTGTTGGGGGCGTGGCTAAAAGTCTACAAAATGCAGTTAGTGTCAAAATGTGAGCTAGCAGCAGCAGCAGCAGCAGCAGCAGCAGACAGCAAAACAGCAGACAACAGACAACAGATAATAGAGACAATACACACACAGCGCACAACAACTGCTGCTGCATGTCCAAGTTGCAGGCAACTAACTTACAAATTTACCAAAAGTCGAAAACCGAACCGAACCGAACTGAACCGAATGCGTAGCCAAAAGCCGACTTTGAGCATGAAAACGGAGCCCAACTTGAATAGAAAACTTGAACCGTCGATCAGCTGAATTGAGCAATGCCAAAGAGTCAACTGAGTCAACCTTACGCTGGAAGCACTAGCAAACAAGCCAAGGCGATGCTTTGAATGATGTGTTAGTCCGCACATAACAGCTGGAAGCAGCTTCAAAATATAACCAGAAACAACGTCAAATCTCAACAGGTGTTTGTTACAGCTTAATGAATATTCTAACTGCTCTTGTTTAGTATATAATATATATAATGGATAATTTTTTTAGAGTTATACGAAACAAAATAAAATAAAATATATATTTTGCATATTAATAGAACTTATTAGCTAGAAAATGGTTCAATTACAAGGCGTATATTTGCAAGATTAATTTTCAGAAATATCACTTTCATATTCATCAACGTTTTCAAAGACCAATTACGAACCAATGACTTCGCCAGTCTATAAAGCGCACCAAACAGTAATTTTCTGTGGGTGTCAAAGTGTTTCGGCAAAGGCTTATAGGCTTCTAGGCCTCTTCACTTCAAATGCAATAATTCAGTTTATTTATATACCCATTCAACCAAAAATAGGCTTCATCATTGTGTGAGCCATAAAATAGAATATAGAATTTATACTTTCAACAATTTGGTGTAAGTCTATTTCAAATGAAATGTCAAACCAAACTCAACAAAGCACAATTATCAACTACTTAGAAAACAGACTCTGCTACTATTTTCATGGAACGTGAGTCATATTACATAAGCGATACGTCATATATGCATCAATCTCTATAAAATCGTAAACTAGATTCGTTTATAACAAGTAAGAGTGCTCTAGTCGGGACTGCCTTACTACGAGATACCCTGAACCCCGCAAAGAGCTGATATTCCAATCATTCTGCGCTTCTTGAAAGGACAGACGGACAGACGGACTGATCAAGAATATATATATATATATATATATATATATATAAACTGAAATGCCATTATCAATGAGTTCAGCGCTTATAAATGAGTTAACTTTTACTAAAGTTTTTCAACTCTTTCACACTTCATTCTCTGACTCTTTCATACAATCATTGCCATTAAGTTATAGTCTGAAATAATATCGATATTGTATTATTATTCCAGAAACTTTCCACTTCAATTGAAATTTGCACATGGATTTATTAAACTTGAGCAGAAAATTGTGCTGCGAAGCGGCTTTAAATACGCTGTTAGCTTCTGTTGGCATTGCTGGCGGACAATTTGGCGCCATCTAGCGACGGCATGTGGCATAAACCAATCAGTTTTTCCTGGAAAGCTGCTTTCAGCTGCACAGCGCTCTGCGATAGCAAATATTTGTACTTATTTGTGAATCATATCGAATAACATGGATGGGACATCATTCATGTGGCCGACACACACACACACACACACACACACACACACACGCACATAACCAATGCAATTATTATTGTTGTCATTTTTAGTCACTAATCACTCTCGAATAACGGGCCGACGCCGCCGGCAGCGTCATAATAAAAATAATGATGTGACATAAAAAAGAAGAAGAAGAAGCAGCCAATGTGTGTGTATATATATACATATATATATCTATATATATATATTATATATATGTATTTGTTGTCATAAATCTTTCATTGATTGCAAACGAAGACATCGAAGACAACATTGACAACGAGCAAAGATGAGCCGCCAATGCAGCAGTGGCTAAAGCAAAAGGCTTCGACTGTGTGGCGGGGACTGGTGTGGCTTAGTGGGCGGGGCTGGTCCACAAGGTGGTTGCCAGCACTGTGGTGGCTTTGCAAGCCGATATGCCAAAACAGAGTCTCTGCATAAAGCGGCATGACTGAAATAGATATAAGCAAATGTATCAGCGGTTGTCACCAAGGCAGCAAGACGCGACTCCATTGCTTATTCCCTGACTCTAAGCGGGTCTAACTGCTAGCAGAGACTGTTTGTCACATGTTGTGCCCTGTGATATTCATGTTATTCAAATTACATTCACTTACATTCCATATGGAAACGTTTTCTGCTCTTAAAGCAGGCAAATGATTCCAATGATTTTCTGTAATTTTCCAGATTTTTATGCTAGTTGAAATTGCATAAAAGTAAATAGAATTATAAAATGATTTTGGGTTAAATGTTTCGAGTTATTCGAAGTTATTCGCATGTTTCATTGAACTGAAATTATTTTGTAAATATTAAATTATATGTTTAATTTGCAACTTAATTAGCAGATCAAAGCCAATATATATAAGAAAATATTTTGAATACATTGAATGATTTGAATGCTTTTGAGTCACCCAATTGCTTTGAGTGCTGCGATTGCCTGCGACAACTACAACTATTGCAGCTGGAAAGAGCTAAAGTAAATTGCGAACAAATATAACTAAATATGATTCATAAATGATTCATTCCCGCAAAACTTTTAATGATTTTGAATATATGAAAAGTCATTACAAATATGCTTAAGTAGAGTATATGCTAAGCGTGCGATACTTTCTTGGCACACACGTACATAAATCTTGATAGACTGTGCGCGAGTGTGTGTGTGTGTGTGTGTGTGTGTGTGTGTGTGTGTGTGTGTGTGTGTGTGTGTGTGTGTGTGTGCATGTACTTTTTGTTGAGTTCGTTTATCTTGTTTATCATGGATTTCATTATGGCTGTGGTTGCGTGTCTTTTGCTTTGCGGTGGCTTATGTCGCCATTCGATTTTGAAAATGTAAATCTCTTGTCCTCATCCTCACGTGACCTACCCCCCGCTGCCGCCCAGCCCAGGCACGCCTCCTACTACTTTTTTTACGCTTGTATGCTGTATGCTCGCTGCGTCGTTGGCGGCGTCGTTTGTCAACATGTCAGCGGCGCTGATTGCTGACTTCGATCTGAATTATTAAGTTGCTTTTAATGCGTTTGCTTTTGCTTTTGCTTTTTGGTTCGATTTTCGATGTGGCATACTTTTCAGCGCCCAGGCGCCACAGGCGAAAACAAAGCGCCAAACAGCTTCACCGACAACAACAACAACAACAGCAACAACAACTAAGAGAAGTGATGCAACACCAACAAGAGCCATGCGGATTTGCAAGTGGGATCACTTGATTTCGCCTTCGCCTTGGTAATTGGTTCTCTGCATTATTTAGTGACATTTGACGTGGCTGCTAAGTATTTTTGGATTGCCCCGCAGATAGAGAGAGTGGGACAGAGAGACAAAGAGAGAAAGTAAAAGAAAGAGAGAGAGAGAGAAAGGAGAGACTCACTGAGGCTATATACCAGTTTGTGCTCTGGCATTAGCCAAGGCAGAGACATAAGTGCATTTGCCAGCGATTGAAGATTTATCGATAGTCGATAACGTTGATAGTTACATTTGTGGCAATAATCGTTAGTCAATTAAAGTCAACTGATTTATGATTTATCATAATTTATATCGATAAGAACCTCATGTCATGCGACAAGTGATTTGCGATTGATACTAAATACGAAGTATCGATATCGATAACAGACATAAGGATAAGTGTAATCAGCTTGAGATATATTGATTACAAGTAATGATTATTTTGGTAATATATGTATAGATACCGATAACAGACATACTGATAAGTGTAATCAACTTACGACAGTGTGGTCATAGCTAACGATAACTTTGATATTTTTGACGTTTTTTGAACTATCGATAGTCAGTTACACCCATTTGAGATTGATCGATAGTTGAGAGCATTATATAATTTATTGCAAATTATAGTTCATTCAGCTAACAGTCATACAATCTATCGATAGTCGATAGTCGATTTCTCGCTGGCTTAGATCGATAACACATTTACAAATGCATATTTGAAATTGATCGATAATTAAGATTCATATACGAGTATATGTACCTTTCGTAGCTCATACGTTGCTAATACCAATTGAACTAGTTCATTTGAACTGTACATGCCTGTGTGCATGTCTCAATCACACTTTTCAGTTAGATGCAAAGCTCGTAATTTCAAATGTTGGAATTTTTGCTATGCAAAAATCAAGAGCATTAGCTAAAAGGCCAACTGGGTGCACTCCTTCGATGGCCTTTCTCTCTCCTTTTTCTCCCTCTCTGTCTCTCTCTCTCTCTCTCTCTCTCTCTCTCTCTTATGTCTGTCTTTCGCTCACTCCTGTTTATTGCTGTTTGTGTCCTTTCAATGCCCGCTGCGTTGACTTCATAAATATGCCAAACGGACTCTATCAAAATACTTGGCAACGCCGAGAGTCAAGCAGGCAGAAGCCTTCCTCGAGTTGAACATAAACTAAGCGAGTAAATTGAGACACGACGGACACGTGAGTTTGATAGATTGAAGGATATATGGAAGCACACACAGACACACGGAACACATGCTGAGCTAGCCAACATCCTCTGTCTGAGCTGTGTGTGCGTGTGTGTTTCGTGTTGTGTGCGTATTTCATTAACGTCGCCTTTGAAAATCCATTCATTTATCAAAAGCAAACTTCAAACACGCGCGTGTGTGTGTGTGCGACAGATACTGCAACAATTTAGCCAGCATCTCTATCTCTCTCTCTCCCTCTTGTGCTCGGCTCTGTGGTGGCATCGTAAAAAGCGTTGCGGCCAAAAAAGGATCAATGAAGCATGCCTAAGAATCTGTCATTTATGACACATGACATACTTTATGAGTAATGCACACCCCTCCTTCGGTTGCCCCAGCCGCGCCCCCTCCTTAGGTAGGTATGGTCAGCGTAATAAAAGCGACGATAATAAAGATAAGACCCAGCAGCAATTGAAAGTTTTGCGCCAGACAACTTGAAGACAACTTTGACCTCGACTTGGACTTGCACTTGGACTTCGACTTCGATTTACCCTGACCAAGGTTCTTTGCTTAGCTTAGCCCCTGCCTCTGGCAGCTCACCTCCTACTACTCCCACATCTTTGTAGCCCGGGGTTAGTCTTCCCCCAGCTCTATCCCTCGTCCCTCAACACTTTATCTCCTAGCTAGCCACAACTTTGCAGACATAAATCCCAAAGAATCTCTTTAAAAAAGTGCGTATTTTCAATGTGAAATCAGTTAAGAGGAGCGAAGTAATTGGTCAACAGCCGGACAGCTGTGCGGCTACGGCGGAGTCCTGTAGCCGAATCTCACGCCAGAGTCGTATTATAAATTAAGCACAAGGCCAGCGCGCACAATAATTGCAAACTACTGAAGCATTTAATATTTTGAGTGCATTTCCGCGTTACGCTCGGCCGGAGGGAAAGGGTTTCACAAAAAAAAAATAAATAAAACAGAGTGGAATGGAAGGAAATGATTCCAGAAAGGTGCGAGCGAAAACAACAACAAGAAAATGTGGAATGAAGTGGCGAAACCGAAACCAAAGCAAATCGAATTGAAACACATGAAAATCGAAAGTCCGTAAAATGCCGCTGACCAGGAGAGACCACAGAGAGAAAGAGAGAGAGAGAGAGAGAGAGAGAGTTGAGATCCCTGCTCAGACTACGGGTCAGAGTTCGGCCAGCCGTAAAGTTAATAAAGCGCCCGGAAGGCGATAAACAATTTGCGTTGGCGAAAAAGTCGGGGATGTTGCCCAAAGGCGTGGCGTGGCCCAACGGACTGCGAACTTGAAATTCTAATTGGCATTTTATGCCGGACCACGCCTACAGCCCACAACCACACAAACACACACACACACACACACACACACTCGCTGGCGCGATTGTCGAACAGGTGTGAAATCGTTGACGAATTCTCACGAATACGTTTAATCCGCTTTCTGATTTTTGTTGCAGTCAGTCGGCGTGGCTTGGCGTGGCGTGAGGGGGGCGTGGCGGCATATTCAGGTTCAGGTTCAGGTTCAGCAGCTGGACTCCGGCTACATTTTGCATTTTGCTGTAGCATCATATCATGTTGGATTAAAAGTGAGAGAGAGCAAGAGACAGCGAGAGAGAGAGCGCGCGTGCCATGCCCTTCGTTGCAAATTAATTTCGTGTACATGTCCTGCAGCCTTTTGCATTGCCACTGTCAAAGTGTGTGTGTGTGTGTGTGCATATCGTGTTACCCACAGCTAAAAACTGTCCATCACTTGGCCCCTCGTGCCGTCCTGCCGACCGCAAATGTTAAAGCGGCGTGACTTTATTTGATTGTCTGCCCAGTTGCGTTGGCATTTCGGGTTTTCCACTTTGTTTTTAGATCCGCATACGAAATTATATAAAAACAGTGGCAACCCTAAGCTATTCTGATATAACGGGATTGTTTTACAAATTGAAATTAAAACCCATTTCACCTTTTGTTGCCGTTGCCGACTGGCAATTGTTTTGGTTCGATCCAAGGCAGAGCTAGCTGACGATGGGCTGATAATTATTGCAATTGACTCTTTGTCTCTCATTCTCTTTCTCTCTCTCTCTTTCTCATTGTCTCTCTCTCCTTCTCTTTCTCTATGCGTGTCTCTATCTATTGTTTTCTTTGCTTCTTTCGCTCGATTTCTTTCCCTCTCTCTTTCTGCCTTTCTCTCTCTCTCTCTCTGTTGTTTCCCTCTTTCTCCTTTTTTTTCTACTCACTTCAGTGATTCTCTCTCTCTCTTTCTTTCTCTGAATGTCTCTCTTTCAAATATTATCTTCCCTTCTTTCTTTTTCCCACTCCTTTTCTGTCTTTCTCTCTCTCTCTCTCTGTTCTTTCCCTCTTCCTTCCTTTTTTCCTACTCACTCTCAGTGTTTCTCTATCTCTCTCTCTCTCTCTCTCTCTCTCTCTCTCTCTCTCTCTCTCTCACTCTCTCTCTCTCTCTCGCTCTCTTTCCCCCCTCTATTAAATATAATATCAAATAGTTCAAGTGTGATTCATGCTCAGGCATTTTTTAACACGTTAATCAATTGCCGCAGCCCTCCTGCTGCCCCTTCCCCCTCTGTTGGCAGCGTCCAGCGAGGGACATAAAACACTTTCGCCTTATCAAATGCTGCTCGCAGTATATACAAGTTCGCATATTCCATTCTTTGGCTTTCAACACGGTTTCTACATGCACAAATGACAGGCTCAGCCGTTTGAAGGGTCGCTCGCTGAGTTCCATATCTGCACAAAAAAAAAAAGAAGAAAAAAGAGGAAGAAGAAGAAGCAGAGCGCATTATCATAAAAACCTAAAAATATTATACGTAAATGCCGATTAAATCTTTATTTTCCGCCTTGACGCACGCAAAGGGCCAGGGCCAAGCATATTTGGTTACGCACAATATATATATATGCAAGCACATACGAGGGTAGTTTGACAAGTTGCGAGCTAGAAATATAAAATAATATTTATTTACACTAGTCTATTTAAATATACAAAAATATGTATAAACAAATATTATATTGTTTATTTAATTCACCTAACATATTATTGCTTATTTTGCAAACTCTCCTCGTCTAAATATATATGCATAAATGTGTTTTTTCTCTACATAAATAAGCGTATATCAAATAAAAATATAAATAAATATTATTTTTAATGTATGTAGTTGCTGTTAGCCTGGCAAGTTATCAGTCTACCCTCGTATATATGTATACAAATTTTTATTTTATTTTAAAAAGCATGTAAACTATTAAAATGTTTTATAAATAGAAATAGATATCAAATTTATAATCTAAATATAATTTTATATAGACAATTTTTCAAGCCACCCTCGCAGAAATTCTTTAAAAATTATTTTTGATTAAATATGTATAATTAAAAATAAAATATATGTTCAAATATCAAATAATATAATGTATATTGTTATTCCTTGCTAAATCGCAAACCTTTCAATCAACCCTCGCATATAAATACATTTTTTTTTTGTGTCGTGTCCTTCGCTGACTGTTGACAGACATGTGACAGCGGATGGGCGCCCGATCGTGCAACCTGATGATTTAATAACTGCCGCAAAGCTGATTAGATATAGGGCTTGAGCTAGGGGTAGAGCTAGGGGTGAGGGGAGGGCGGCGGTCGGAGGGTTGTGTCCAGGCAAAGGGGTTGCAAATTTAAAGGCTGCAGCAAATTTGTAAATGTTAAGCGAGGGACGACGCTCGACAAGAGCTAACCACCAAGGATAACGCCGCTTGTTGCTTCGTGTTGTTGTACTTTTTGCTCTGCCTCTGTGTGTGTGTGTGTGTGTGTGTGCAGCGTGTGTGTGATTGATGACAACTCGAATAAGCGATGATTGATGCTTATTTTACACTTTTCGTAACAACACACGGCGACACATGTTTTATTTATGTGTGTGTGTGTGTTTGCCTCGGCGGGTTTTTTTTTTTGCTTGCTTATATATCGGGATTATTATGAGCACACGTTCGAGCGTCTCCAGACACCAACGACAACAATAAAGCCGCCGCCGACGACGATGACGACGAGCCGCAATCATCAATGTCAGCGGCGCTCTCACTCCGTTCACCCCTCCCTCCATCCCTCTCCCACTCGTTGGTAGCAATCTGTGTTAGTGTTTGTAATTGTTTGAATATGCCTGTGCATGTGTGTGTGTGTGTGTGTGTGTGTGTGTGTGTGTGTGTGTTGTGTGTGTGCGAGGTGTTCTTGTGGTTTACTTATTGCTGCGCTGCAATACATCATCGTCTGGCAGTTAGCCGAGTGGGAGAAGCTGCATGCATCCGCCCGCTAACCAGCTAACCAGCGCATGCTGCTAGATGCCAAATGCAGCAATTTTATGCCGCAATAGCTTTAAAATTTCACCTCAACTTTTACACAATTTTCTTGCATTTATTATATATTTTTGGAAAAAAATTATCTTAATTCTGTGACAGAAAAAAAAACCCTGATCTTTGGCACATTTTGCTGAACATTCGAAGGCAATTGTCATGGCGGCGCTGCTGGCTGCGAAGCACGCACCGAAAAGATGGCGGCCGGCGCTGTCGATGGCCGCGGCTGTGTGACTTCACCAGCCAATGGGAGGGGCCACAGCTGCAATTGTAAGAGAAAGCAGTGTGAGCGAGAGGGCAATAGAGTCGATCGGCTGTGTACCGTTACCTTTCTATGCGGCCGTCGAAAGCGTTGGCGAGGCGGCTGAGCCAGTTTACCGTTGGAGAGCATATTACGATTGCGTCGCTCCCAGGACTGTGTGTAATAAGAGAGAGGGAGAGAGAGGCAGACAGAGATAGAGAGAGAGGGAGTGAGAGTGGATGGATTATATTGAGATGCAAGTAAATGAAGAGGAATGTGCTGAAAGAGTGTAAAAGAGTCAGTGGAGGAGATACAAATTGAAGTGAAGAGATATATAAGGAGAGAAAGAGAGAGAGAGAGGGAATGGGAGTGTTAGAGAAATATCCGTTATTAGAATAAGCGAGAGAAATGTAAAGATAAAATAAGAGAAAAAATCATAGAAAAAAAAAGATAGTGATTGAAACAAGAGAAACATTTATTTGAGAGAGCGGATGAGATAGAAACTTGACGGGAGAGTGAAAGAGAATGAGAGGAAAAGAGAGCAAAGGAAACGAAAACAAAATAAATTGAAAAAAAAAACATAGAAAGAAATCGAAAGAGAGAGCAGAAAAGCACACCGAATCTCTCTGAGACAGGAAGAGAATAATTGAGAGAGATTGAGAGAGATAGAAAGAGAAAGAGAGACAGACAGATAGAGACAACGAACAGAAAAAGAGAGACACTCTATGAGAGATAGAGAGATACAGAGAAAGAGGGAGTGAGATAGATAGATAGAGAGAGAGAGAGAGATAGGCATAGAGAGAAAGAGAGAGAGAGAGAGAGAGAGAGAGAGCAGAAAAAGAGAGACAATCTATGAGAGATAGAGAGATACAGAAAAGAGGGAGATAAATAGATAGATAGAGAGAGAGATAGAGGCATAGAGAGAGAGAGAGAGAGAAAGAGAGAGAGAGATAGAGAGAGAGGGCAGAAAAAGAGAGACTATCTTTGAGAGTGAGAGAGAGAGGCATAGAGAGTTACAGAAAGAGAGAGAGAGAGAGAGAACAAAATAAGAGAAACTTTCTATGAGAGATAGAGAGATACACAGAAAGAGGGAGAGACACAGATAAAGAGAGAGAAAGAGGCATAGAGAGATACAGAAAAAGAGAGAGAGAGAGCAGAAAAAGAGAGACTCTCTATGAGAGAGAGGCATAGAGAGATACAGAACGAGAGAGAGAATAAAATAAGAGAAACTTTTTATGAGAGATAGAGAGACACACAAAAGGAGAGAGATGTGGAGAGAGATAGGTGGAAAGAAAAGGAGATATTGCACAAAAGCGAAAGTGATGAAGAGACAGCTATAGAGAAAGAGAAAGAGAGAAAGAGAAAGAGAAAAGTATAGATAGAAAGAGATAGATCGTAAGCACGCACCTGCATATTGACATCATATTTGATGCGCTGCTCAAGCGCTGGCGCCTGCTCCTGCAGCTGTCGCCGCAGCCAGGCCACGCCCAGTTGCAACTCCTCGCCGGCCATGTGGCAGATGTGCAGGGGGCAGCTGGAGGAGCGGCTCAACTGCTCGAGATCGAAGGCATTCTCCACATCGTACAGCTGCACGGCATCGCTGTGCCGCGTGGCGACAAGCAGGACGGGCTTGCCACGCAACGTGGCATGCTGCAGGCAGCGCTGCAGCAGAGCAAAGCTGCCCAACAGCTGCTCGTAGCTGGCACTCAGGTCGAAGCAATAGATGAGCGCATGGCAGGTGGCAAAGTAATGCTGCCAAATGCGTTGCATATCCACGCTGCCGCCCACCTCAGTCAGCAGCAGACTCGACTCCGGATCCATCACTCGATAGCAGCGAACGCCATTCGTGGCGCCCAGATCGTTGGCGTCCCGCTCCTCGCCGCTGAGCAGATGCCCCAACTGCGTTTTGCCACTGCCCGCCACGCCCAGCAGCAGCAGCTTAAAGCGCGCCGTCGCCGGCAGCTGCGGCGCCTGCTCACAGCAGCAGCTGCAGCAGCACCAACACCAACACCAGCGTGGCAAGCTGTGCAGCTGGCCCATTTAGCACATCGTTTGGCCTAAAGATCTGATTTGAATTCCTCTAATCGTTGCGACTTTATTTTGGAAGTTGATTTTCACACGGCTTCAATTGTTTTGTTTACCAGCCAGTGCGGCCGTCAGCTGATTTGGCCGTCTCGTTGCCCCGCGCAACCAGGTATGTTGTGGCCTCAACTGTTGTCATGGCTAAGACACGTAGTCGATGTTAACAACATTGCAACAAAATGGAATTTCTAATTTAGAATTATTTATTTAATATTTTAACGGATTTCTTATTTGAAAATAAACTTTTTGCTGCTGTTAATTAACATTTTATTAACTGTGTTGCTTACAGCTGCTGCACAGCATTCGCTGCTATTAACAGCTGCTGCTAACAGTGACTGCCCACTTCGAAAAAGCTACATTTGACCGAATTTGTCGCTAGATGGCGTCTTGTCCCAAATTAATTTCCTTTTTCAACACAAATCGATTTACCTTTATTTAAGGCAAAATTTCTACTTTGAAATTTACCATCTGAAATAAAACCCAGTTTTGTTTAAAAGTAAATGTTGTTGGCAAATAATTAAAGCATATTTATATGACTTTAAAAATAAATATATATAATATATGAAATAGGCAATAATTCATAGGAAATAAAGTTTATTTAATAAAAGTTGAGTTAGCCAGAAATCAAATAGATTTTTGTAGAGGCGTAAGAAAATTATTTTGAAATTTAAATATCTAAAAAATACTAGAATTAATTAACAAATGTTTTGTCAAAATGTTATTAAGATTTGAATTTTATTTGAAACAGCTAAAATTTAAAAATTTTTAAATATACATAGTTAGCTGTGCCTAATTGGACTATAACTTGCTCACAGCATTGAGCTGTCTGGCAAAATGTTTTTTAATTTAAAAAAAAAATACACTTTATACTTTTTTTGCATGTTAAGCGTCAGCTTAAGTGTTTTAAAATGTTACAAAAAAATTAATTAATAATCTTCTTTTTTTTTTAAACAAAGAAAGCAACACAAAGTATATACACATAAGCAAAATAAGCAGCTCAAACAATTTTGTAGCAACTCTCGTACTTTTACACTCTATCTTGAGCTTACAAATATATGAAATGAGGCTGTCAATTTATTCATTTATTTATAAACAATATTTATAAAATTTTAATATGTATGTTTATATCAAAAATTATTATTATACAATATAATTAATATCATGTTTACTGCTATCATCTTTCCTATAAGTATATCTAGGCTTCGTTGTGCCATATGGGTTTTTTCCTTTTTTTTTTTTTTGAGCATGTTTGCTAATCGCCTTGAAGCTTAAGCCTTGAAAGAAAGCTCTTTGTATTATTGCATTGCATTATGCTGTCATGCCCCATTAGCCCCGCCCACACCAGCTCGGCCGCCCACTGGAGCCAAACGGAGAGGCCAGCGAACGAGGCATATTCAAATTGAAAAGTAAGCAAGCTAAACGTTTACCAAACTTTGTCGCCCTGACACCCGCCTCCCGTCCCCTCCCTCTTCACTCTTGCTCTCCGCCCGCCTACCAATGTCTGTGGCCTTGAGGCTTGGCAACTCTTTTGTGCGAGCTCCTTTCTGGCCCACGCCCCGCTCCAGCTGCCCGTCTGACCTACAGGAGACGTGTGCATGAATATGATGTCAGTCACCTGAGTGTACCATCTAACTAGATGGCTCCATCTCCATGCGGCTCCGGACCGACGCGTCGGACATTTTGAAGGAGGCGGCTTAAGAAAAGTGGGCGTGGTGCGTTTAGTCTGAAGATCTGCAATTTGAAAGGCATGCATATACATGCTGATGTGTATGTATATGCAAATATCTAGTTGATTGCCTGCACCTTCGTAGCTAAAGAGAAAACATTTCATTTGACACCATGTTCAGTGAATGTTGCGAGGGTAGCTCAAGGGCTTATGTGCATTGAGGTAAACAATAACTATTGTATATGATAATATTATTATTATTTAAAGTTCAATGAACTAATATACCCCAGTAGCAACTGTCGCACGAGTATGGGTATATTTTATTATTATTCTATTGTTGTATACTTGCAGAGCAGCCCTCGTCAGCTTGGCTTGTCAAATATTTGCTCAGGTATATGCATGCAGCCAAATGAAGCGACACCGCGTAACCGCCGCCACCTTTGTCTTTGTATCCAATGGGCGCTACACACCTGCGTTTACTTGCGTCACACGGCGATTCGTGAGCATATGATTCCAGGTATGGCTTTATTCGATTATTTGTGCGCAGCAGCATCATTTCGTTTGCTTTCCGGTTGTTTTCCTTTTTAGCCTTGTGCGAGTGGCTCCTGGACTCGCGTCGAGTTGCTCTTTGACTATGCCACACGGAGACGTCATATTTCCTTTTTGCTGCGCCACCTTTATTTTTCGTACTATTTTTCTTTGGTTTTCTTCTTCAGTTTTTTATTTTCTCTGTTTTTTTTTTTGCTATTTTTCATTGCGCTTTGCTTGGCGCACTTGTCGAGTCGTTCACCGTTGGAAAAGTTTAGCGAGCTTAACGCTGGGCGCGCCAGCTTGCCTCGGATTTCATTTCCGGCATGTTGCGGTTACGTTAAGTAACGGAGATTGCATCGCTAATGATGCAATTGTGTTTAGCGGAAATGAAAGCGGTTTCGTGTGACGCCTTGCCAGCCCACAAGCCGACCACTAAACACACACACACACACACACACACACACACACACAGAGCGACACACATGACGTAGACAAGCTCTTAAGAATTGGATGCTAGTCAGGCATCTAAAAGCCAATCAAGTTTAAGAAAACTGTAAATGAAGTGCCACAGGAAAAAAAACTATTCACAAATTAATTGGATTTTTGAGCTAACCAACGGAAATGCATAATTGACTGAGACTGAGACTTTGGCTGACTGACGGACTAGCTGGTTGACTAGCTAGACTTTTTACTGTGAGTGACTCTTATTGAGTGACTGACTCTGACTGATTGACTGACTGACTCTGGATGACTGACTGCTTAGCTGGCTGATTGACTGTGACTGACTCTGACAGACTGATTGACTGTCATTTGCTTACTGGCTCTGACTGACTGACTAACTAGACTGACTAACTCTAACTGATTGACTGACAGACTCTGGTGGACTGACTACCTTGCTGCTTGGTGTTTGGCAGACTGGCAGACTTTTATAGACTGACTGACTCTGATCATTGGCTTTGAGCGATTGACTAACTAAATAAATAACTGAGTAATTCTGACTGAGTAACTCAGATAGACTCTAAATGTCTTACAATGACTGTCTTATGTGCTGATTGATATGATGCAAGACTTGGAAAGCGAGGTGGGGCACGACATTCAAGACAAAATGTATTGAATTTGTAGTAGGCCTCTGTGCTCAATTTGAGCATTTTCAAACACTTCAACTCAGCACACATTTCGATTGGCAAAGGTTCGTAATTTTTTTTTTCAGGCTAAAACTTCAGTAGCAAAATTCTTTGGAAAAATCGCGGCCATGCCGAATGCGCAGTGTAAAACGCCCAGCGGACAGTCAGTACAAAATGATTTACAGAATACGCCAGAGCATTTATATCCCGGATACTGCGGACAACCGCGTCAATATGATCCCCGGGAATTTGGTCTAACGGGCAACGAGGAATGGCGTAATCCGCGCATGTTTCGCAATATGACATGTTCGTAGAGCTGTGTAGAGTATTGAGCGCAACACTGACCAATCCCAACGATTTACAGATGAAACTGACGCTGAGGCAATGAATGCGATGCGGCTGGCCCAACCGCGTAGACCCATCTATCGTCCGGCTGAAACCCCCATTGTGAACAATTTGACAGAGGAATGTTTGGCTGATGTCTCGGCGCCGCAGTTCGAAATGAGCATGCCATCACAGATGTCTGGCTCGGGTGGAGAATTTCTAGCTAATGTAACACCGCCACAATTATGTGGCACGGCAGACTCGAGTGTGAGTGAAACTGATAGCAGTAACTGTACGGATAGCGTACAACAAAGTGTTGTGCATGATTTTAGCCAGCTGCGCGATTGCAAATCTGATCTATTGCCAGCAGTGGATAGCCGAGATCCAAATCGATATGCAATGCCCGATCAAAAGTTCGACAAATGCAGCACAAAAAAGGTAACAACAGTACAAAAGTTACCCCAAATACCATGGGTATATTGACTTTTTGTCAATGCATGTAACCGGCAGATAGAGAGAGAGAGAGAGAGAGAGAGAAAGATAAAGAGAGAGAGAGAGAGAGAGAAAGAGATAAAGGAGAGAGAAAGAGAGAAAGAGAGAGAGAGAGAAAGAAAGAGAAGGTACTCACAATTCACATATTTGTCATGTCCGTCCGTCCGTCCGTCTGGCTGTCCGTGTTGTGTGATCTAGCATTTGAACTTTGAAAGATCAGCTCTTGGCGGGTATCTTCTAGTCGGTCATTGCCAACTAGAGACATCCGCAATTTACTTCTTGACATTCACCTTAAATTCAAATCCTTTGGCATACAGAAAAACAGTGTTCTAACTACTACGGTTCGCACGATTACGACGCATCGGGATCAATCCGGAAATGTGACAAGTCGCGTCGAAGAAACGAGCACAGTGTCCAATAATCCCAACGATCAAGCAGCCAATTTGGATAACACACCTGTTGCCTGTCCGGGACAACCGCCTGCCCCCGGACGTCATCTTCATTTTTGCAATATGCCAGAGCAAGACGAAAATCTAGCCGATATCTCAATGCCGTCATTCTATGACAACAACCTGCCAGCAATGAGCACTCGTATAGCTCAAAGATCGCTGCCAAACGAACGATTGGCGGATGTGACTGCATCCTCTCTAGCGGACACATTGGAGCGGCGAATGCAAACAACAAATCAAAGCGTTTGCCTCGAAAATATAAGCGCTCCCTCTTTTCCCAAAAGCCCCGCTGGCCGTAGTGGCGCCCGACAAGATCTTTGCGATGTTACAGCACCCTCATTCGCTGACAGCCATCTAGACGATGTATCCATGCCGAGTGGCATTTGTGGTGTGAATGGTGATTCGATTCGACCATCAACACAGCAATGCACCAGTGAATGCTTGAACAATATAACTATGCCAAGTGTTATGGGATCGTCCGCTGCCTCGCGACGACAAGTTACCCAGATGTCCCATGACCGCTTAGATGATATATCAATGCCTTCGTGTGGCAACATATCCGGAGCAACGAATAGACAAACAGGCTTTATGGCAAGTGAATGCTTGAATGATGTTAGTGCTCCGTCCTTTGGGTCAAGTCCTGCCCGCAGTAGAATACATCGTAGCCAGCCCAGGGGTAATTTCAACTCAACAGCTCTGGAGGACATTAGCATGCCGTCCTTTGAGGGAGTATCGACCGCTACAGCCAGATCAATGCAACATCGTTCAAGGCCATCGCAGCCCATCTGTGACACATCGGCTCCATCTTACGTTTCGTATGGACAGGTTCAAGGTGCTGATGAATGCTTAGAGAACATATCAATGCCGTTGTATGGTAGTGTGGGCGCTTCGGCTGACCAGTATCAGTGTGTGGCTGATGTCAGCATGCCCTCATTTGCAGGTGTGTCGGCTGCTTCGCGAGGCAGATCCCCGTTCCGTCAACACCGATCGATACCTTCGCAGCATAGTGGCGACATATCAGCTCCCACATATAGCTACAGTGGACGGCGACCAATGACAAATGAATGCTTAGAGGAAGTCTCGATGCCATCGTTTGAGTGCTCCACAGCCAATCAGTTTATTGATGATGTCAGTATGCCGACTTGTGGTGGAGTATCGGGTGTCTCGCAAGCGCGAACCCCGACACGGCAACAGTGCTCGGTGCCCTCGCCAGCCATGTGCAGCACATTGGCACCGAGCTTCGAAAACGATCAACAGGAATATTTAGATCAAGTCACTATGCCGTCCATTGGAAATTCTACACGAGGACCCATGACCAATGAGTTTTTGACAGATATCAGCATGCCTTCCTTTGGCGGGGTATCCGGTGCATCGAGAGCAAGAACACCGTCGCGTCAACAGCGTTCAATGGCAGCCCAGAATATCAGTAATATCTCAGCTCCAATATATGAAAGTAGCCGAGTAGGACAAATGTCTAATGAATGCTTAGACGACGTCACCCAGCCCTCCTTTAGAAACACTGGTAGAGAGGTCTCTTATAGTCAGTTTCTGGAAGAAATTAGCATGCCGTCCTTTGGTGGAGTGTCAGGATCTTCAAGAGCGAGAACTCCAACACGGCAACAGCAAAAATCGATGCCTTCACAGAATATTTGTGATGTATCTGCGCCGTCCTATGCCAGCAGTGGACGTCAACAGCAATCGATGCCTTCTCAAAATATCTGTGATGTATCTGCGCCGTCCTATGCCAGCAGTGGACGTCAACAGCAATCGATGCCTTCTCAAAATATCTGTGATGTATCTGCGCCATCATTTGGTAGCAGTGGACGTCAGCAGCAATCGATGCCTTCTCAGAATATCTGTGATGTATCTGCGCCATCATTTGGTAGCAGTGGACGTCAGCAGCAATCAATGCCTTCTCAAAATATCTGTGATGTATCTGCGCCGGGTGAAGACGTCTCTTATAGTCAGTTTCTGGAAGAAATTAGTATGCCATCCTTTGGTGGAGTATCAGGATCTTCAAGAGCGAGAACTCCAACACGGCAACAACAACAACAATCGATGCCTTCTCAGAATATCTGTGATGTATCTGCACCATCTTTTGCCAGCAGTGGACGTCAGCAGCAATCGATGCCTTCTCAGAATATCTGTGATGTATCGGCACCATCCTATGCCAGCAGTGGACGTGGAGCAACAAATAACGAGTTCTTGGAAAATGTAACTATGCCATCTTATGAAAACTCGGGTAAAGAGGTCTCTTATAGTCAGTTCTTGGAAGAAATTAGTATGCCGTCCTTTGGTGGAGTGTCAGGATCTTCAAGAGCGAGAACCCCAACACGGCAACAGCAACAATCGGTGCCTTCTCAAAATATCTGCGATGTATCTGCACCCTCATTTGGTAGCAGTGGACGTCAACAACAATCGATGCCTTCTCAGAATATCTGCGATGTATCGGCACCATCCTATGCCAGCAGTGGACGTCAACAACAGTCGATGCCTTCTCAAAATATCTGTGATGTATCTGCGCCGTCCTATGCTAGCAGTGGACGTCAACAGCAATCGATGCCTTCTCAGAATATCTGCGATACATCAGCTCTGTCTTTTGGCAGCAGTGGACGTCAGCAGCAATCGATGCCTTCTCAGAATATCTGTGATGTATCTGCGCCGGGTGAAGAGGTCTCGTATAGCCAGTTTCTGGAAGAAATTAGTATGCCGTCCTTTGGTGGTGTATCAGGTGCTTCAAGAGCGAAAACTCCAACACGGCAACAGCAACAATCGATGCCTTCTCAGAATATTTGTGATGTATCTGCACCATCTTTTGCCAGCAGTGGCCGTCAGCAGCAAACGATTCCTTCTCAAAATATTTGCGATACATCAGCTCCGTCCTATGCCAGCAGTGGACGCGGAGCATCGAACAACGAATGCTTGGAGAATGTCACTATGCCATCAGGTGCTGGGATATCATCATCATCCAGAAGGCAGACCTCTGAATTTTTGGATAATGTTAGTGCCCCATCGTTTGGACATAGCACGATGCGCAGCCGATCGCCGAAACGTCAGCAAAGGACAATGCAAAATGAGAGCGGGGAAACGTGTCAAACGACAACGACGACTTCTGAGCTTATAGATGCCATTAGCATGCCTACCTGTGGTGGAGTATCAGGAGCCTCAAGGACACAGACTCCAATACGTCAACAGCGTACAATATCAACGAAGACGGTTTGTGAGAGCTCAACGCCTTCGTCTCGTAGACGTGGACCCATGAATAGTACGGGTGAATGTTTAGAGAATATCAGCATGCCATTGTATGGAAGTTCTGTAGCTTCAAGTGGACAAACTCCGAAGCGAAAACAGCAAACGATGAACTCTCAGAATATCTGTGATATATCGGCGCCATCATTTGGCAGCAGTGGGCGTCAGCAGCAATCGATGGCAGCTCAGGATATCTGTGATATAAGTGCCCCATCGTTTGAGAGCAGCGGAACTGGAGAAGCGACAAATGAATGTTTGAATGATGTATCTATGCCATCATATGCTGCGGCATCGATATACTCAAGACGGAGCATGTCGCGAGGGCGTTCAGCGCGTCAGCAAATGGCTCTATCGAATGCCAACAAATCGGGCACAGGAGACTACTTAATGGATGGCAGTATGCTCTCATTTGGTGACATATCGGGTGCGTCTAGGCAGTGCAGCCTCAATCGGCAACAGCAGCTGCTACAGCAGTTGCAACAGCAAATGCAGAAGCAGCGTTCGATACAAGCTCAAATTATCAGTGACATGTCAGCCGCATCATATGCAAGCAGTGGCCGTGGCAAAACGGCGACTAATGAATGTGTATATGACATAAGCATGCCATCATTTGCGGAAGTATCGGGCTCATCGCGACGACAGCAGACCATGCCCTCAGAATGCTTGAACGATGTGAGCGCACCATCGCTTACTAGAAGCAGGTCGCCTCAGCACATGCAAAGGTCTTCACCGAATCGAGCAGATCTCACACGGCTGCAGGACATGAGCATGCCCTCATTCGCGGATGTATCGGGCGCCTCGAGAGCACGAACATCGAGTCGACAACAGCGTTCGATGCCCGGCAGCCCAGGGCCCAAAGAATGCTTGGAAGATGTTAGTATGCCCTCCTTTGGTGCATCGGGTGCTGCGAGTGCTCGCAGTCCGACAATGCCATCGCAAAATATCTATGACATATCGGCGCCTTCCTACAACAGCAGTGGATTTGCGAACATGACCACCAAGTCTACTGGTCGAAGTCAATCGCAGGGTCCCAATTCCAGAGCTCAACAAATATCGCCGATTGTTAATAACTCTGGCCGAGGACAAAGCGAATGCATTCAAAATGTATCAATGCCATCCTTTGGCAACATTTCGGCTGTCAATAACTCGAGTCGGCGAGAATTGCCAATGCAGGCCAATGACTTTGGTCGCAGTGGAAATACACAGGAGATATGGAACATTAGTGCACCGATCTTTGAAACTTCGAGCAATGTGCGTAGGCCGTACTCTTCGCCGTCGTATCAAGGCGACGCTCTGGATGACGAGAGCGCTCCTAGCTTTGGGTTCAACAGTCGGGCCATGAAGAGTGTATATCAGGTACAGACGAATAGGTCGAATGCCTCGAATAATTCGGTGCACAGCGGAGCGCCGGCACGACAGGTTCGCAGCTTTCCGTGCATAGCCAGTCAACACGAGATCGGCGACACATCGGCCCCTTCAATGGTCAGTACCGGGCCCGAGTACTATTATAGCACACAAGATTCTAGAGTTGCGCCTCGTAGTCCGGATGATATATCTTATCCAAGCGAAGTGCTGGGAAATGTAACCGCCCCGTCCTATGCGAATAGCACAAATCGTTCACAGTCCAAACCGATCAACCGACTGACCAGCTGCACTTTGAAGTGCGATAACATCGATAACATAACAGAGCCCTCGATGTTGGCTAATAGCACGATGTATGGCCAAATGGCAACGGATCGACTAAAGGAGGAAAGTCAACGTCTTGCGGATGTGAGCGCACCATCGGGTATGGAGGCGCAGTTTTCGAATTTGTGCTCGACCTTAATCAACGAAGAATCCTATCCAAATGAAATGCTTCAAAATGTCAGCGCACCATCCTATGCGAATAGCACAAATCGTTCACAGGCCAAGCAGACCACCCGAATGACCACCTGCACGTTGAACTGCGAGAATATCGAGAATGTGACAGAGCCACCAATGCTGGGCAATAGCACGAGGTATGCCAAAATAGTAACTGATCGATTAAAGGAAGAAATACAACGTTTGGCAGACGTGACCGCACCATCGGGAATGGAGTCGCAATATTCGAACGCGGAGTCAAATATTATGGATGTGAGTGAGCCCTGTGAAATGTTTTGCAGCGATGTATGCGCCCAGGCTGAGGACGGCAATACATCGGAAAGGAACAGCTCGCAGATTGAGAAAAGCGAACTGAAAAATGCAAGCTCTTCGCCCAGTGTGAAGAGGGCTGAGGCGAATACCCCGTCCGGTCAGCCGAATAGTCAAGGTGAACAACAGCCCCCATCCGATTGTCAATGCCCAAGTGATACGGCAGTTGTAACGGCTGCCAAGTCTACGACTTCTGGGCAACGGACTGAAGAGGCCAAGGAAAACAGAAAGGAAAGGGAATCAATTGCCAATAAGCGTAAGCAGAGCACTCAGTCCATAAATGACATATCGAAGCCGCAGTTCGAGAGTACTGGCAACAGTCAATCTCTTGGTCAATCTTCTGGTCAATCTCCTGGTCAATCTTCTGGTCAATCTACTGGTCAATCTCCTGCTCAATCTTCTGGTCAATCTCCTGTTAAATCTCCTGGTCAATCGAATCGTAAGAACAACACTGCGATCGCAGACATCACTGAGCCCAGCTTTGGTCCCTCTTTTCAAACCACCAATAAGAGTCAAGAAGACAATGCTTCATACCATGGCTTCGACTCAATGGACAACTATGCGCCATTCGATGAGCTTGTCAATTCGAAGCCACTAAACACCGATCCGCCAACACCACAGCCGGTGCGTTGCAAACCTATCGATTGCCCCACTACTCAAAAATCGAAACCCAAAACTCCTCAGCAGAAGGCTCAATGCAGTTGCGGTGTAAATGTGAATATGCGATCTAATGTGAAACAGAGAAGTCGTAACACTAACCGATAGACTTGTATGTTTATACACTCACAGAACGTGTCCACATTCATGTTCATTCCAAGCCATATTCTCACGGTAGAGGATTCTACAATTACAATTATTTATCAATTCATACGTGTTTAGCCTGAAAAAATGAACGAAATTCGAGTAAACAATAAAATGAAAGTGGAGTAGAGAGAAGTTTGTTTCTTTTTTGGTTTTTAGCTAATTGTTAGTACGTTTGAATAACCATGACGGCATGAGATTTAAAACATATTAAATACGATATGCGATATATGAGACACGATACATCGTATCATATAATCGTATGATGCTCGATTGTGTCGTATCTTTTCGAACTTGTTTAATAGAACGGCTCATTCATCGATATACGATTCGACGCTTAGGAATTGCTTGATAACTGAACTATTTAATGAAATAAACGATAAAGTGTTCGACACGAAAATATAGGTTACATTTTACAGAATTAATTTTCCTAAGCCACACATATATCATATATCTGTACTGAACTAGTGAATGGAACTAGCGATACACAGTTCATGACTTAGAAATGAACTTATTGATATTGAATTAGTTCATTAAATTGAACAAGCTCAACAAACTGAGAAACTTGATTAAAGTTTACCAATTATACAGTTTGTCCATTAATTGTTTGCAAAGTAAAAAAAATTATGCAAGTTAAACTTTAACATCATATTTTATTAGGAAAGGCACTTTTTTTCATATTTTTTTTCACAGTATTTTTCTTTTATGTATTCTTAAATAAAATCAATAACAAAAATTATAAGAATAGCAATAAAAACTTATAAAATAATTCAAAACAAAAAAAAAACTGCAAAAATCAGCTGTTTATCAATTCTTTGCAAAATGCAAACATTAATATTATGAGATCTGTATCTCTTTAAGATCAATATGGATCCATTACACTTCTGAGGCGTCGCGACATCGACAATATTAAAGCATTTATGTCGTAGTATTGGGGTATTTTGCGCCACTCCTCGTTTATGCAAGTCATTTTTTGAAGTAGGACTTCGTTTGGCCACTTTTTTCTTCAGTAATGCCCACAAATTCTCAATAGGATTGAGATCCGGGCTGTAACTACAATAGTGTGTCAAATTGAATTGATTGAATTGAATTCCCAACTCTCATATGAGGCAACAAAAGAGTTAGTTCAACTCTTAGAATATATTAGACGCTTAATTCCCAATTAAGCTTCGGTTCGAATTGCTGCTTTTTTCCCTGACGTCGAGCTGCTTTCGAATCCATTCTCCATCCGAACAATACGTTGGCCCGTAGCTCAGCATGAAGTTAACTTCAATTGCCAATAGCTCGAGCGTATTTGCGTGGCAAGCTGTGACACCTCGATGGGGATTGGGGCTTAGTCCGCCAGCAGTAAGACAATTGTGAACGAATGCAAAATTATTCGAAGTAATTTCTACAAAATGGTAATAAAAACAAGAGCTTCACGCTGCAAACCTGCAGAGCGAACGAAACAAAAACATAGACTAAAGACTGAAAAAAGTACAAATAAAAGCGAAAAAAAAACGAAGAATTGAAGAAAAAACATAAGAAAATTGAAAACAAATAAGTTCAGGAACCAGGAAGCGCCAACGGAAGAGCCAACGCTCATTGTTAGCTTTTGTCGGTGTTTGCCAGGCGTTTGGCTGTTGTTCTCGTTGTTGCTAATATACCCTGTAAAATGGCTAAGCGGGCTTAAAGGGTAGTAGCAGTAGTGGAGTGAGTGTGAGAGTAGAGCAACGAGCAGAGCAGCTAAGATATGTCAAAGAGTAGCAAAAGCTAACAGATAACTGAATTGCCGAAAACATTTTGGACAATTTCCCCGTAGCTGGGGATATTTAAATTCTCAAATTGAGTGAAATCTGATTAGCATTTAATATAATAATAGAAATATAAAAGGTGAGGGATATTTTAGAGCCGAACATGCTCCACTCTAGTGCAGAGGCTTCTTTTTTACTGTTCGACTAGCAGCATGATGTAGAGAAGGGTAAACGCACACACACACACACACACACACACACACACACACACACACACACACACATGCACATAGAACTTTGAGCCCCGGGAGCGTTTGCACCGTTGTGAGAGCTATTTAAAAACAATTTATTTTTAACAACTGCCATGCCAGAAGCAAAATCAACCTGTCGCGGTGCCTGTGTGTGATGTGTGGTATGTGCTGTGTGTGTGTGTGTTGTATTTGTTCTTGATTTTCAGCTAAAAACATACGAGTATGAAAAAAAGAAAGAAACGAGAGAAGGGAAAAGCGAATGTGAAGCGTCGCGTCGTTTGGCGTCTGTCAGTCAGGTATGCAAAACATGAAGTGCAGATGCTTCAGATTGGTTTTCCAATTACTCAACATTTCAATGCAAATAACACAGAGCCACGGCGACGGTTAACGCCAACGTTGAGGAATTTAAAAGTCAAACACACACACACGCGCTCTAGCATATGTGTGTGTCTCTCTCTGTGTGTGTGTGTTAGATGGGGCAGCTGCGGCAGCCAAAGCCCAATTCACATACATATTTCTTCGATTTTTTACCAAAGATAAAATTTCAATCACGTTTCTTCACTTTTGCTTAACATACGTATATTCATCTCTCTCTCTCTCTCTCTCTTTCTCTCTCTGTGTGTGTGATGGTAAAGGTGTAGTAAACAACAACAACAACAAAAACATCTGCTACCCAGCCTAGGCTAAAGTAAAATCTGTGACACGGCACAAGCAGAAAAAAAATTGTTGATTTGTGTCGTGTTTTTTGAGCGGAAAAGACATTAGGCGCAGCTTGAAGACTTTAAGCATATATCTTTATGAGAACTTACAGGGTATTGCTTGAGTAGAGAAAGGACTCTAATTTTAAGTAAATATTACTATTTAGGTTACTTTTAGTTTTCGCTTATAATTGGCTAAGGAAATGTTCATAGAGTTTTTCAATTAACACTGAATACTTCTGGTTAAAAGTATTAAGTATATGTACATATATATTCTTGATCAAGACGACGAGCTGACTCAATATAGTCATGTCCTTCCGTCTGTCCGTCCGTCCACTCGTCTGTCAGTTCACCCGTCCGTCCATGAAGAGCTTAAGCTTTGACAACGAGTTTTACAGTTAATCATCTTTTTAATAACAATTACGAATTCCTGCAATATTTCCTATGAAAAGCACTTCTAAAGCAATTCAGGCTCGATCGTCAGCATGCTCATAATAAGCCGCACTTGAGTTTATAGAGCTGACCCAAATATGCTGCCGAATGTTAGCTTGTGCATAAAGCACACAACATTTATATAAAATGCCTTTTGTTTGAGCAAGCGAGAGATAAAAAGAGGGTGAGAGAGAGAGAGAGGGGGGGGGGGGTAGAGGGAGAGGGAAAGTGGCTCTGGCCTGGCTTTGGCAATTAGAAAACAAAATATTTGTGGCGCAGATAGTCAACACCAATTTGTTTGGTAGCATGGCAACCAGAAGGGCAGTAGGTGTTGTGTGCGTGTGTGTTTGTGTGTGTGGGAAGACGGCAGGTGTGTGTGCGTGTGTGTGAGAGTGTTTGCGGGCAAAGCCTGTAACCTAAGGCTCTTACCTTTTATCATGCACATCATGGACTGATTTACGTGGCGCATTTATTGCAAGGGCAGCCACTAAAAGTTTTTAAATTACAATTTACAGTTTCTGTTTTCATGTGTGTGCGAGTGTGTATGTGTGTGTATATATATATGTATGCATTTAGTTGCTGTGCTCATTGTTTTTAGCATTCAAGTGGCAGTTAAAATGGCTTCAGCCTCAATTGCTGCATCCGACTACATCCGTGAGCTCTGCTTCCCATTGCCTCGCAGCCTTTCTCTCCACTACTCACTCTCTCTCTCTCTCTCTCTTTCTCTCTGGCTCCCCTTTTGCTTCTCTGTTTTCCATCCTCTTGATCCGCGCCCTTGTCCGTTGCATTAGGAAAGTTGACGTGACGCTGTGAGCGATTTATTGTTTTTGTGTAGAAAGCGTAAAATGGAACAAATTTTGCACACACACACACTCAGTCACAAACACACATACACACACACACACACATGTACACTATGTGTGCCACGCCTGCTTGTAGGCGCTGCGGCTCAAAGCCCCAGCAAGACTCCGACTTTGGTTGTTTTTTGTAGTCCAAGCAATGCAGTTGACTAACAGCTGCTGCTGCTGCCACGCCCACGCGCCGCCCCTCGACTAGGCAGTTAATTGTAATGCTGCAAAAATGCTGTCAAAGTTATGCGAGTGCGAAAATGTCCACAGGCATATGCCATGCCATGCCATGCCATAGCATTGGCTAACAGCCTCCGCCAGCCACTTGATGAAGCTGCCAACTCGTTTCCTTTTCCTTTTTTTTTTTAGCACTCGCTGCTCATGTCCCGTTGCCTGAGCCACGTTTTCCGCAGTTATGACCAACATTCGAGTGCTGGCAGCATGTTTCAAATTGAGTTTTGGCTAGATTTTGATAACTTGAAGCAGGGTATATTGGCTTCTCGGCAAATGCATGTAACAGAAATGTTTACAGCTGCATTGATGGGAATCAATTCTGATTGATAATTGAGAAGCATTTTCGTAGTTAAAAAATGCAATTTGAAAACTTAAATCAAATTGGAGAATCGAATCGAATCAATGATATAAGTATAATAAATCTCTGAAAGACTAAAGGAATATATATATATATATATATATACATAAATATAGTAAATATTAAATAGGCAAGTTCTGATTGAAAGACAGTGAGGCAAATAATTATATGTGTAATATGTAATTAGTGAAACATACATTTAGTACGCAGTGAAACATAAATTTAAGCTTGAGGAACTGTGAACCTGCAAGTGTTCGTCCAAAGTAAAGCTTGGGTGCGACCCCGAAGTTTAGTTCCCCAGGCTGCCGGAGACGCGTAGGAAGGCCTCGACGCGACCAAAGCGCAACTTGACAATGCCATTGATTGCATCACGATAGGTGATCAATAGTGGGCCGCTAAAGCGCTGCCCATTCACACTGACTAGCCCGTGGCTGCTCTCATTGACTAGATATAAGCCCCGCTCGCTGCGTGTCAGTGTTGCGTGCAGCTTGTCCACACTCTGCAAAATGGAGTCGAGTACTTAGCTGGGTTAAACAAATACGCATATTCAAATAGTTACCTTATCATCAAGGCAAAAGTCCAACTTGCTGTCGAGGACATTGTTGCCGATGCGAAGCACCTGATAGGTGCGCAATACGACGGTTGGGTAACCCTCGAATGTGATGCTGGCCATCGCTCTAACTCTAGTTCTCTCGTGCAGACAGTTTTCGTTCTGAATCAATTACTAAATAAACAAAACTGATTGTTGATTTGCAGCAAATTGCTTTAGAATATTAATCGAACAAACTGAATTGTTTTGTCTGTCAGCAAGCAAACTAGAGGCGCTCGGCTCAAAGGCTCCTTGGATTCAATTTCAATTTGAACTGCAAGTCACTGATGAATACACATATCTGGCATATATGTGTATACGTATAGAGCTTCTTATCGATATTTGTACCAGTGTTGGAGACAGTGTTGCATAATTTGTTAGTGAACACTCAAAGCGACCGTGGCACTGACGGTGCTGCCAGATGAGAGCGCTGTGAGAAGTGGTAAAAAAGTATTTAAGATGAGAATCGCTCGGCTCAAATTCGGCTCTTTATATTCAATTTCAACTTGAACTGCAAGTCTTTGGTGTAAACACATATATGTCATATATGGGAATATGTATGGAGCTTCTTATCGATATTTATATCGGTGTTAGAGACAGTGTTAGTGAACACTAAAAGCGACGGTGTTGCCAGATGAGAGTTATGTGATGACGTAGTGCAAAAACACGAGGTGACTATTGGGAAAAAGCGCAAAAGACATGCAGAAACTCGCTGCACTTTGTCGATATATGTACATATAACTAAATACCAAATACTAAAGAATCTTAATTAGCCGATATAAGAAGAGGGATAAGCCTTGGCAAAATGGAAGAGCAATTGAGGATTCTGCTGGAGCAACACGATCAGAATTGGAACTGGATGGCGTATCGCAAAGAGAGCTGTGGTACTACAATAGGTGAACCTCTTACCAGGTGAGAGCTTTCCAATTAATTTCGATTCTGGAGCAGAGTGTTCATTGATTAGTGATAAGTAGTAAAAGGATAAGTAATGTATATTGAAAAAGATTTTATAATCAAATGTAATATTTCATGTAACAGCATGAGGATATCATGAGGAAGCCCTTCACATACTTTACAAATAAGATAATCTTCGACACTCAATATCCAATTGAACTGCACACCGATGCAAGCGCTACCGGGATGTATAGTATGTATGTATATATTTTTTTATTTTTGTATGAAATATTTTCTGTTTAGTGTCTTGCTGCCTTTTAGAAAATTATTCAAAATTAATTAAATATATTTTATAAGACTAATGAAGATAATGAACACAGAATATATGACTGAAGGGAAGACCGAGTTATGGGGTTTTATAGACTTTTTGATTTTATGATATTGTACATAGATTGCAACTCAAGAGCCGGTCCAGTAGCTCTTGAGTGTGGTGACGTCTAAGTCTTCTCCTCTAGTTCTAGTGCGTGGGCCAGCAGATTTTTGAGCTGCACTACCCTAACGCCTAGCCAGCCAGCTTGAAGTCAGTTGTCAAGCAGTTCCAAATGAAACAAAAAAGCTAAGCGCTAGGATTACAATGGATTGAAGAGTTTGCGCATATAGCAAATCTAAATCGAATGAAAAGGAAATATTACTGCTGAACAAAACAAAGTACTGCGAACACGTTTATTGTTTTATAATTTATGTCTACCTTAGATACATGCGCTCCCCCTCCTCCTCTTGCTCTTCCTCTTCTTTCTTCATGTTATCCATATGTTAACTTACATACGCATATCTCCGTATATATGTATTTGCATGATAAAATCAGAGTCGAGTCGAGAGTTTTCAGTTTTCAGTTTTCAGTTTTCAATGCTGAAAGCAATATTCGCATGCTCATAATTTACAATGCGAAAGTTTTGTGCAGCATAGGGGAAGGAAATTATTACTTACATCAAAGATTTGCATATATTGGGCACTGTGGGCGGGGGCAGCCTACAGGTTAGCTGTTTGGTTAGGCGTATGCGATTTAAGCCAAATTTGTCGTTAGCCCAACCAGCAGCGAGCCAAGCATAAAAGACAGAAGCCCAAGTGCGAAAGAGCAGAGTGGAGACGTAGAGATGGGGTATTACAAAGGAAAGTGGAAGAAAAAAACATAAAAGCAGAGGAGAAGAAGTAAAAAAATGTTATACCACACACACATACACACACGTACACGTGCACAGAGAGAGAGTGGAAAGCAAAGTAAAGTAAAAGAATTCGAAGAGAAAACTTTGCCTTCAATGAAATGAAATAAAATTGCATTACAACGGGCACAAAACGGGGAGCGTGAATGCTTCAAGGGCGCTTCTTGCCGTTAGGTATGGCTGCTGACGAAAGGGGCGTGGCGGGGCCGGTTGGGGCGCTGGGGGTAAGCCGTGCGACGCGTGGCATAAAAACTTTCGCCATGCTCCCGTTATAGTGCTGCGAAATGCTGGCTTAAGTAAAGTCAATGAACGCCATCGCACACACATGGATATCTATACATATATATAAATATATATATATATATATATATATATACATATACATACATATATATATACATACATATATGTACATATATATGTAGGAAGACGCATATAGAAGTATAAATTTGTTTAACCCGCACATGTGTCAAAGTTTTTTAACCCAATTTCCGCAATTAAGTTTATATCATTCAGCACCCACCTCAGCTGGAGCTGGAGCTGCCAACTTTATATATCAGTCAAACCAAATGCCAGGAATGTGTGCGTGTGTATGTGTGCGTGTGTGTTTGTGTGTGGTATGTCGAGATCCGTGTCCATGTCCTGGGCGTCGACAACGACATGTAAACTTTAAACGACCTGCAGACGAGCCAGAGCACAGAGAGTTCGATGCGGCTGGTTGGCTGGCTGCAAGAGAAAGTCATGTGTCAGCTGACATTTGACAGCACTGTATGCATGCATAAGACAAGTTGGCAGCACTTCATATATACATATATACATATCTATATAGCTCCCATCAAGGTGCCTTTGCCAAACAAATCAAGCATCAGACTTCAATTTACAGCTGCATTTGATAAATACATATGCATATATGTATTGAGCCTATAAGCTAAGAGTCTGATTGATTATAATCTCAATTATATAATAAAATTGAATATTTGATAGAGCCGACTGACTGTGAGTTTTGCTGATTGACTGACTGATCTATGGGCAGGATGAAAAAATGGCCAGATGCTTGGGAGAGTGGCTGAATTGAGGTATTTGTTGCAGTTGATTGACTGACTGATTGATTGATTGACTGACTCAGGCTAAGGTCTAAGTGTTCAAGCTAAAAAGTATGTACTTACGTAGTTGACTAAATTGGTAAGTTAACTTGAACTTATATTTGATTGATATGATTGATCAAATCACAAGCTGTCTTAGTGGAAGAAGAGAAATGTGACAAGATGAATGGGAGAGTAGCTAAATAAAGTTATTCGTTTGAGATGATTGATTGATGGATCGGAGTAACTAATGGGCCAGCTGAAACTGCTTAAGCTAAAGCATTTATGCACTTGACTGAATTGGTAAACTAATTTCAATTTATATTTGATTGAAAGTCTGATTGATTGATTGACTGATCAAATCACAAACTGTCTTAACGTAGGCAGTCTAAATATGGATATGGGCAGGCAGAATAGGTAGCTCAATATTGTGACTCTAAATACTAACAATAATTGCAGAATTCAAGAGGAAGACTGAAATGAAATGTATATAAACTTCATATAAACTATGTTTGAACATATATCAAGAACATCTCATTTTGTTTTATGGAATGGCTGAAATGATAAAAATGTTAGCTTAGGTAGTTGCAAAACAAAATTCCATTATGAAATCAGAGCTCAGCGAGGCGCGTGTGGAGCTAATATTTGAAATCTTAAAGGCGCATGCAGGCAGTCAGGTCACAGACCCCATTCAAAGTACACACACATACACACACACACACAGATGCACAACTTAAGGAAGGAAGGATGCGCTGCGATTGTCAAAAATTGTTCAAAGGATGTGCAGAAGGAGAACGCCGTCTAAGAGACAAACAGAGAAGGAGAGAGGGAGAGATAGGAAGAGAGAGACTGAGCTGCATTAAATCTATGCTTGTTTGTTTTTCATATGTATTTGCAAACAAGGACACACCAGGACGAACATCACATATGCAGCCAACAGCTGTCATGTGTATGTGTGCGAGTGTGTGTGTGTGCGGCGCGGCTTTGCGCTAGTGGAAAAAATAATTCTAACAGCAACTCAAACAAACAAACAGGCAAACAAACAAACCAGCCAACAGACAACATGAAAAGCGGCCCAAGTGCTACATATGTAGTACAATAGCAGCTAATCCATGCAGTTGGCCAAACTAACAGATATCCTAGAATATCGAAACTGCAATACAAAACTAGAAGTTTAATTATTAGCTACAGCTTATAACTGTTCACAGGTCTTGAAACATAGCCAACTACTTCTATCGACTATCACTAGATTATATAGAGTCTTAGTAAAAGTTGATCTGCATGTCTATGCTAGCCCAACTAGACAAATTTACAGGATATACAAAAAAGAAAAACAAATAAAATAACCTAGCATATTCAATTTCCAGCTCCCTCTCTCTCTCTCTGGCACATAAAGCATGGGGCGAGACAAAGGCTGGGCGCAGCATTTGATGTTTGTTCTGTGCAAACTTTGGCACGGAAAACTTGGGCTAAAAGACACCTGAGCGTGTGTTGGCCCACTCTCTCTCTCACTCTCAGCTATAGCCCGCCGCCGCCCATCTATGTAGTGGCGCCTCGTCCCATCTATCACTATTTGGCCTAGACGTGGCCAAGTTTTGTGTTCGGCACATTCTGCCGGAGCCCACGGCTCATACTTAACCAATCTCTATGCACAATACCCTTCCAGTCGTTGGCATCTCTCGTGCATCTGTCTAAAGATCGATCACGTGTTTGCCAAACCGCTGACAGTGCAAGAAAAACTGTATGTGTGTGGGTATGTGTGGGTGTGAGTGGATGTGTGTATGCATGTGTGTGGCTATTATTGAATGATAGTTGATAGATGCTGCACCTGCCCAGCCATCTGTACTCTAACTGCTCTCTCTCTCTCTCGCTCTCTCTCTCTTTCTCTCTCTCTTCTGTGTGTACTTTATGTCAAATTTTGTTAGCATACTTTTCATTCATTGTCATTGCTTCTCTCCATATGAAACCAGACTCAAGTCTAGATGAGCTCTGAGACAAATAGAAATATATAGAAAACCAAGTTTTATCGGCATAACTTTAATGAAAGACAAAGTCATATAATCCCATCTGTTATTATATGAAATTAAAGCTTATTACCTGCCTTAAGAAACGCATTTTCCCCCTTTTCGACCTCTGCTAAGGAAACAGCTCTAAGAGCTCAATTCTGAGCACTTTTATCCGCAAATTCGAACAATAACATCAATTTTTGTTAGTCGATTTGATTAGGCGAAGGTTCGTGTGCACGTGTTTGCTTACGTGCGTAAGCAGGTGTTCATACCACACTTTCCCCTTCCCTCCCTACACACACACACACACACACTCGCACCCGCACTTCAGTGTGTCGAAATATGAATTGTTTGAGTTGTGATGTTAGATTTTTGGTGCATTTGCTTAAAGGCTTTCAATACCCTGTGCCATCGGAGGCATGATGGATTAGTTTAGTTGAAGGCCACAAGCACGAGAGTTAAGTAGCTGTGCCAATCGATAAGTGAGAGAGAAGCGCTTTGATGAATGCTTTAGATATGTATGTAATACGTAAATATATAAAAGTTCAATGTGGAGTGGGGTAAGCGGAAGGCGACTTGCTTTGCCGTGCTATTTACAGGGTATATGCAAGTCGCGCATGCAATTTTCATAAGCAAACTTGATGTATATGTATATATATATTTATATTTAACAATATGTTTATGCCATCTAGTCGAACAGGCTTATCTTTAGCTTCTCTTCCAGCAGCTTTTGCTCAATCAATTTCCAAGTCTTAAGTGAGTTCTAATTGATCCAATTCTTTTCTTTTTCTAATGCTATTATTTCATATACATATGCTCTCCTCTCATTCTCGTCTGGTCTTATCAGCATGCGAAAGTCGAATCATTCATGCGAAAATCTTTGATAGTCACATTCCAATATTGCGCAATACATATTGCGCAAGCTTTAGCAATGCAGTTATGTCTTGCCTTAATCTCGACACCTACTACCGCCTTTTCATAGTGCTGTTGCCATTGCAGCCACGCCCCCTGCCCAACCGCCCACTGCAGCAATAAAGTGTGAAAATGTCAAAATTGTCTTTTGGTTGCGGTTCCCGAGGACGAATTTCACCCAAAAATTATTGCAATTTTCTGACTTTGGCTACGTGCAGCTGCTGCTACAACTGTGTGTACTCCATGTGTGTGTGTGTGTGTGTCGGTGTGTGTGTGTGTGTGTGTGTGTGTGTGTGTGTGTGTGTGTATAAGTACTTTTGGTATTTGCCTTAGTGGCTGCGCTGCTGCCTGAGCTGAGCGCTGAGCATTCATAAAGTTGACTTACGCTTAAGTAAACAGCAAAAGTGTGAAATGATTTCATCTGATGATGATTTGGCTTCATCTTTGCCTTTGGCTTCTGCTTCATTGAGGCACACACTTAAATTTATATATACATATATGTATGTGTGCATGTGTGTGCGTGTGTGTGGGTGTAGCATATGCCATGCAACACAATTATAAAAGTTAATATGACAAACAGTTACAGTTATGATTACGTTTACATGCCACACACATGCGGTGGCGCCACAGCCACTGCAGTTATTCCAGCCACAATGCGCCACCTGCTCGACTGTTCAAATTCCAAATATTCAGGGTTTCCTAACCTATATATATGTACATAGATATGTATTTAGATATTAGTATTGGTTAACAAAGCTTTAGGTTAACTTGGTTAGCGATTGGTTTCCTTATTGACTTTAACTTGTAAAAATAAGGGAACAAATATGAATATTCAAGAGAAAATCTTAATTAAATATAAAATATATATTTATTAAATAATCATATATTCAAACAAGCAAACATAAAGTGTTCCAAACTATATACAAATATTTATATATCTTATTTGAATAACTTTTATATTCCACATTTGATCAAAGAATATCTTTTGTTTAATAATTTTTCAGTTTCTCTCTAGTTTCTCATATCATCTGAGACTGCAAAAGCTGAATCTAGAAATATTTAAAGTTTTTAATTGATTTTTCTTTAACTTTGATCAAAGTGAGTACAGGCTGGGGTAAAAGTAATCACCCGATGTTCTTTTGCTGTCATTTTTTGTTTTAATGACAAACTTTTGTTCTGCTTGTAAAATTTGTTTCTTTCAACCATTAGAATTTCTTCCATCCAGTCGAAAAAATCATATCGGTCAAAACGCACCCGTTTTACGACATTTTTCTTCACTCTTGTCAGAACTTCGGGTGAGAGGTTCCCGCATTGCTGGCGAATGTTCTTAGCTGCTTCAAGAGTCTGAGACTTGTTGACGCAAGTCTATGACTTCAAAAGCCGCCATAAAAAGAAGTCTCGAACGGTTAAATCTTGTGATCTGCCCGGCCAAAAAACGAGGCTTGTCGATTTGTATTCTGCGTTTGTTTATTTACTTCACCAATCTCAATGCTCAACTGTCATTTGGCACCATTTGCAAAAGTAATGGCGTTTTCCAATAGGATGATTACTTATAGTTAGTTCTCGATAAGTGATACTTTAAAGGATATAATTTCGATCGAAAAATATAAAAGATTCTGGTCAAAGTCTGATCAAAAAGTATTTTGACTTTTCAAACTTTTCATATATTATTTATTCATTTATGAATATTTATTTTTTCATCTTCAAAAGTAACGCCAATATGTTTTTTAATTTCCAAAGCATTTTAAAACAAAGTTTTTTGCGAACTTCTTTAACTGCTCCTGCGATGCCTTTTTTAGCTCCTCAATCGTATCGTAGCGTCGTCCTGTCTTGTGTTACGAGAGCAACAAAAAGTCACAGGCTGACCAGGTCTAGATAATACGTTGGCTGCGACATCTTAAGTAGTCCAAAATTTTCTACAGATTCTTTGCTGCATTTTTTTTTTTGGCTTAGCCAAAACACATCCAAGCAAAACAACATGCAAAATAAGTGAGGCACATGAGTGCCAACATAACGTCACAAAAAAGTCGCTAGTCGAATATGCGTTATCTGCGTTAATCAACTATCAAAACAGACCTCGCATATGAGAAACATTACCTGAAAAGCTACAGAATGCATCTAGAATTTAATAACCTACAATTAATACTCTAAGAGACAAACACACAGACAAGTTGCCAATTGTTTCTCTCCCTCTTTCTCTTCCTCTCTATCTCTTTCGTTAAGTTTGTTTTTTAGCCAAATTCCCTTTTGGAAGGACAAAATCATTTGGCTGAGCGCTTAAGTAAGCCCCGAAACCCATGCGAGAGGCGATGCCTATCACTAGCGCCGGCTTAAGGGATCAGAGGTATTAACTATATGAAGCACGCAAATTTCACTGCCACGCGGTGATTAGCTGGCAGCAGAAAAAGAAAAATACGGGATATATATGTAGAAAGAGAGAGATAGAGGGAGAGAGAGATAGTGAGAGAGAGAATGAAAGAGAGAAAGTGCTGAAGTGGCCAAAAGAATGAACAAAATGACAATTTTCACACGTGCCAAAGCAGCGTGCAAAATGTTTTTATCTCTAACAAACTCCAAATACTCTTACGATTCATAATATAATAATAAATATAAATAAATATTTATGTTATTGAATTATAGAATATGTTAAATAAGCTTATCTCTTGATCAGCAGCTTATACACTTTAGACTTAGTGTTCAAGCACGAGGTATTGACTGTCACCTCCTGATGCCGTCAATTGGACTGTGGGAGAGCATTGAGGAATTTACAATCATCTCCAACATCAAGCACAGGGTTTTTCGTTTGTTCCCATACTCGATTATTTTGACGTTGCCGACATTAGGAGGTGGCCTTCAATACCACGTTCAGGCTTGAACATTTCCCTGAGAGCCGTCACTGCAGGAATCGCCCTACGTCGAAAACATTCCCAATCCTTTCTTTAGCGATCATTAGATCTGTCAACATGTTCTTCCTTGAACACTGTGGCTCGTCCATCTAAACCTTTCTTTGCTGTTCACATGTTGATGCTATATCACTTGTCAATAGAACTCACTTTTAAATATACCCTTAGCTAGAGTATGAAGTACTTGAGATAAGATCAAGTATGCGCCCTGTGTGTGTGTCTGCGTTTGCTACTTGTTGAGCATCGGCTGGGCAACAACTAACGAGCTGTCTGCCAGTTAAGAGACACACACACACACACACACAAGCACACATTTCCACACACACACACACACACACTTGAGAGCGTGCTAAAAAGTTTTCATAATTGACGACATGCAAAAATGTGATGCGGAGCATTTTCGGGGGCCTGCGTCTGCTGGCTGTGGAGCCGGTCTCCTGGCTTCTGGCTCGTAGTTCCTGCCTCTGACGATGATGATGATGATGAAGTGCAAATATTTTACGTCATTAATTAGCGCACGGCTGCAGACGCCGCTTGAAACTATTACGTAATGCGATAACACCCAAAAAAAGGGGCGAAAAAAAGCTGCAACAGCAACATAATAGGAGACATTCGGGCGTTGTTTCGACTGCGATATACCCTGTTTAATTAGGAACTTAACTAGTTTATATTGTAGTTCGACTAAACGATACAGTGACTTCTAAACTTACTCTTCAACTGTGATGTACTTGATTTAATTCAACCAAAGTCTCTTCAGGTAAAAGTAACTCACATTCGTGACTTCACAACTGTAACTATACTGGCTGTCAAACTGTGAAACTGTGTGTGGAAAGCACATTTAGATGACATGTGATGTGAATGAAAGGAACATTGGTTAGCAAATGTTTGTTTAAGGCTACCCAAATGACTTCACAACTGTTAACCAAAGAAACTGTAGATAGACCAGATTTCATATTTAGTCAAAGTCTTACGCTTTCGATTGAGAACATCACCCTCTTTCGTCTGGCTTATAGGAAGGAGCATGGCAAGTGCGACTACAACAACTGCATTTGAAACTATTATATGCGAAATTTTTAATGACGCTGGCAGCAGCAGCAGCAAAAGCATCGGCAGCAGCAACAGCAACTGCAACAAAAGCATACCAATGAAGCTGGTTCACAAATTTGTTCTGTTTGATTCCAAATTTTGTTCACAATTTTTTCATGATTCTAAAAGTTTTTATACTCGTTCAGTGAACTGAAGAGAGTATATTGGCACTGTGCGATGTCCGTATTGTTATCTGTCTCTCCAGCTGTCCTTCCATCCGTTCGTCCGTCCGTCCGTCCGTCCGTCTGTCCCTCTATCCTATCTCATGGGTATCCTCGTCTGATTAAGTGTTAATACAATGTCAGTTATCTCAGAAATGCCAATATTGTAGATGCTAGAGACTTGAAATTTGTTATTAATGCTTATGTAGATTGGCCAAGACTAAAACTATATAATAACCATTATACCCTGATTTCCCATTTTCAATGGGTTCAGGGTATAAATACGAGGTCTGGCTATTAAATAACGAGACTGCGCGCGCAGAAGGTGTCCTAGAGGGGAAGGGTGGGAAACGAATGCAGCATTGGATAGCTGGAAGTGTCTACTATTCCAGTACGAAAACACGTTTTTGTCGCTGTAGTAGTATTTTTTGTGTAGAGGTTAGAAACGAACGTGTTTTTTTCTCGTGCCGATTACGATGTGTGACGAAAAACACGAGCAACGGATCAATGTGAAATTTCTCGTTAAATTAAAAAAAACTCCGACTGAGTGCTATAAGTTGTTGAAAGAGGCCTATGGTGAGAATTCTCTATCTCGTGCGCGTGTTTTCGAATGGTATAAAAGGTTTTCTGAAGGCCGAGAGAACACCGAAGATGACCAACGTCCAGGTCGACCTGTCTCTGTTTCAACTCCGCAAACAGTGACCAAAATAAATGAAATTGTGCGCGGAGATCGTCGTATGAGCATTCGGATGATTGCTGAGACTGTAAACGCCGATAAAGAAACTGTCAGAAAAATTTTACATGACGACTTGAACATGAAGAAAGTCTGTGCGAAGTTGGTCCCAAAAAATTTGACCCCTGACCAAAAGCTCGTCCGTCAACAGATCTGCTCAGATTTTCTTGAGAGGTTAGATGAAGAGCCTGAATTGGTGATTTAGCACCCTGTGACTTTTTCCTATTTCCGAAGATCAAGTCTGCCTTAAAAGGAACCCGGTTCGAGTCGATGGAAGAGGTGAAGCGAAAATCGGCGGAGCTCCTAAATGCTCTTACAAAAGAACACTTCCAGCATTGCTTTGACCAATGGAAAAAACGAATGGAACGGTGTGTGGCGAGGGAAGGGGAGTATATTGAAGGGGAGCATTTGATTGTAGAATAATTTTTAAAATAAAACTCTTTTTCATAAGCAGTCTCGTTATTTAATAGCCAGACCTCGTATGTGTATGGGGGCATGGAAAATCGGAGAAAAAACTATATTTTCCACGATTTTAAAGCTGATCTTTCAAAACTTGACAGTTAAGTTGCTGCAGTCTTGCTCTTGACTCTTACCCAAAAAAAGATTCAACTCTTTTTAGTGCGTAAGCGAGTATTATGCAGTCGATGACTGCCGCGACTGCAACATTTTTACTTGTTTTGTTAAGCTGCGTTAATAATTAAATTATTTTGCGCAAATTTCTCACAGTTGTTATCTCTCACAGACGCAAGCAGATTAGATAACTTATCATTAGGTGGCAAAAGTTGGGGCAGCAGCCCGCCCGCACACACACGCACACACACGCACATGTAGAGCAAATGCGAGCGAGATAATGAGAATTTAAATCGCAATAAAGTGCTGGGAAACAGGCAAAGATATAACAAGCAAAATAAATGTTAAGCGAGACCGAGACAGAGACAGAGAGAGAGACAGAGAGAGGGAGAGATGGGGCAAAGAGTGATTGGGAGGTTAGTGAAAGTGTTGCCAACTGCACGACAAGTGTCTGAGTGGGTTCATGTGTGTGAGCGTGCTTGTGTGTGTGTGTGTGTGTGTGTGTGTGTGTGTGTCTCTCTCTCTCTTTCTCAGTGTGTGTGCGTGCGTTAATAAAATGTAATTTTGAAGCGTATTAAGGCGAATTTTGTGCCGAGTCAGACAGCGACAGCAGACGTCGTCGTTGTCGTCTATGTAACTATAGGGATTAAAATGCACACCAGCACACACACATACACTCACACACACACACACACACACACACGCATGATATATGTATATACTTTCATTATGTTCTTAAATGCAGCAGCCAAAGATTTGATCTAAAATTAAGTTTCAGTCCTGAGACACAATATTAAATCGATTTTATTACATATATATCTATATACATATATATATCTATATATACACACATATATATATATACATATAAGCTTATATCTCAATTAACCTTTGTAAATATGAGACGACTTTCACTGCGTATGATTGACAGCGCTGTGCGTGTGCTTCTGACAAGTTGGCGGTAGTTGCTAAAGGTTACCGTTCCATTCCATCGTTCCACTGCCACGTTGCGCACCTTTCAATTTATTTGTAGATAATTAATGTATTAATTAGCTGCTTTACTTGTCTTCCATGAATTTTATATGTATGTACGTAGATACACAGCCTTCCATTCCACTATTCCATGCATATCAGTGTTCAAGTTTGTTTAGTTTATTCCAAATTTTATTTGTTATTGAAACATTCAAATAATGAATTGTGCACAAAAATATATAAAAATAAATACTTATGCTCCGCTAATTAAGTGTTTCGTTCCACTGACACATTATTATTTATTTATTTATTTTTTAAAATATTTTTATTAATATTAAAAAATTTGTATATATTTTTAAACAAGTTTTCTGTCACCTTTACTGGCAACTTCATCTAGTATTATTATTTATGTCTTATATAAGCTTAAGTACTCTTTGCTTCATTCCAACGTAATGTTTCGTTGTGCACCTTGGACACCTTGGACACCTTTGCTAATTTAGTTTTATAAAGAGAAGAAAGGAAATTTGCTTCTCATACATAGAACATTATTCGACCAAGTGTTTCATTCCAGCGTTTCGTTAGCTAGCAACTACTATTGCTTAAAATTGAAAACTTTCAAATTTATTATCAGTAAAGAGAACATCTCATCCAATTAGAGTCTATAGTGTTTCATGCCAACGTTTCACATGACTATTAAAGTAGAATGCCATAAGAGTCATCAGTTAGTAAAGCTGGAAAATTCAACTTTTGTATTCGAAACTTTCTGTTTCATTCCCAAATGTTCCTTAGCTTTTCCTATATACTCTGCGTTGCTTAAATTTATTTGCTAAAATTGGAATTGACTGGCATTTCAGTTTACTATTCGTTGGGGAATACTTTTCTGGAACACACACTGCCACACACACACACACACACACACAGACACACACACACTAACACCCCCACACACACATACACACGAGGAGAGAACAACTGGCTTAGTAGCACAGAGACATAAATGTTTATTAGCATTGGGCGAGTATTATGAGCATTCATACAAATAGGTGAGGCGCGCCTCACTCCAGGCACCGCTCTGGGATATCTTTGTCTATGCATGCGTGTGTGTGTGTGTGTTTCTGCTTTTAGATGCATTAACTACACGCATACAAAGACAGTGGCTTAGACGCGCCTATCCACATACGTGTAAGCGCATTAACACTGCGCATCAAATGTCTCAGAGCAAGTCAATTGCATTTTGCTTTAACATTTGATTATTGGCTTTACAGCCGAGCACTCATGCTCTGACCTTTGCCACAGCTCGGTCCTAATCAATGTTATTGAAATATTGACCTACCTCTGTCTATGTTTATCCCCCACGCTCTCCGTGTGCGTGTGTGTGTGTGTGTGTGTGCCTTTGTGGTTGTGCGTGGGTGGATGTGGCCATAAGCCTCATTGAATCGAAATTTTGGCTTGTTAGTCGAGCAATGGTCATTGTACACATATTGCCATTGTCGATATCATATCGATCACTAATCAACTGTGAAAGGCTTTGCTTTGATTTAATTTCCAATTGGACTGCAAAGCGAGTCGACTCTTGTCAAATTGCATTTAGTTGTCAGCGCAGCATTACGAACTGCACTTCCATCTCTGAAAGGTGATTTATATTTATGGTGCTGAAAGAGTTTAGCTCTCTTCAATTGGCTTTCGACTAAATATTTCACAATACATGCAGAATTTCCATTCGAAGACATAAAAGTGGATTTATAACTTTTAATTAAAAGCAAAGTTGTTGCTGCGGCAACGCTCTGCATTGAAGCTTACACATGTGCAACGGTCGAGCTTCTCTTCTACTAATATTGAAAAGCATTTTCATGTTGCTCAGAAATAAACAATGGAAAAAGTCAAGAGCAACTCTGTGGGAAGTGCTCAACTAGCAGATACTTTAAGCTGCATATACATAGAGAGAGAGAGAGAGAGAGAGAGAGAAAGTTACTTCGTGCTGAAGTTTTATGATATGCAAAGATGTGGCTAGATATCTTTACTATTCAAAGCGCAATATATATATATATATATATATATATATGCCTAAGGTGTTTAGAGGACTAACTTTCATATAGACTAAACGTAGTAAGGAATATCGAAGTTTAAGTAAGGTCCGATATAATGAATCGATTTCATGAGAGAATCGAAACATACTAGGTCTGCTCTTGCTATGTGAGCATCTATGTATATGCTTAAAGATAACCAGATTGACGCTTTCATACAGACTGATAAATAGCTGAACAGAAGAACAAACTAGGCTCAGTTTACACCGCCGTTGATTGTAATTAAGTATATATACGAGGTCAGTTTAAAAAGTATCACTAATTTTGCTATTCGATTATTTCGTTTCATGTATTACAAATTTTTTTTTGATTTATTATTTTATTTTACAAATGTTTATAATTTAGTCGGGTTAACTTGAAGTAGAGCTCTAGTCGATGAGAAGTCTCACTGGTGTCTGAGTCCAATGTCTGAGCGCTGTGGGCCCTCAATCATTTACACAGCCTGCTTCGTTTCCGTATTATGAGGCACGGCTCGCTACTGTAATCATAATCTGCAATGCAGCATCCCAGCTCATTAAGATTTATGCTCTGTCCAGTATTAGGCGGGACGGGTGTGTTGACTTATGTTTGATTCTCGATGTACCTATTATGCTGTTATGTTACTAATCATCTTCGTCACTTATACCTTCAACTTCGGCCATTTTGAATGCTGCAGCAAAGAATCAATCTATTACAAAAACACAAAATACTTTATGAACAGACCTCGCATATACACTTTTATCACCAACATCTCCTTCAGCCTGTTACATGCATTTTCACAAAATCTTTATAGGGCATAGAAAAGTTGATATTGCATCGAGATCTCTTCAAAGTCTCTCAAATTTCTTAGGTACCTTTATGCGGAAGATACTTAATTTGAATATAATTGTATAGATATATATAGATACATATTAAGTTAGTAGGGAAAGGTATGCAAATAAGATTTTAAAAATCTTACGGAAGCAATTTCTCTCTTGCTGCGCTGCTGCTGAAACAGCTTAAGCTCTACATATTTGTTAGATATGCAAAGTCCAAATGAAAGCTAAGCTGCGATTTGTGTTTTCGTATTTTTAGTGGAATGCTAATTAGTTCTGTGTCAGGCTGAAATTAGCTTTCGACTTGGGCCGCGCGTAGATTCTCTCTTCTGGCCGGGCTGATGCAACGCATCTGTCAGTTGATATTAAAAAGCTTTTTCTTTCACAATTTGGCCGGAAATTACAAAATTCTTGTTCCTTTCTTTTCACGCTTCGCACAAGAGTGGCCCAAGAGGGCGAGTGCGGTGTGTGGAGCCTACGTCTCTGAACCTGAAAGGTGCCGCGACTGCAGTTGCTTGCGACAGTTTTTTTTTTCTCTCCTTTCCGCTCCGTTGTTGTTGTTGCTTTTTCTTTTTTTTTTGTTTTTTGCATCGAAAACAAAAGGCAGCCTTATTAGAGTGTTCCTTTATTTTAATGCCACATTTCACACCATGTGGGCGGCGGTGGCTTAGTGGGCGGGCGAGCATTTTGAAGGAGCCTTCCATTGTGCGCGTTGTTCGCCTTTTTGTGTGTATTTCTGCAGTTGCCTCCACGTCATTGTGGCAGTCACAGTGGCTCCTTTGTTTTAGCATAGATCTGTTGCCCCTGCCCGCACGCCCCTGTTGCCCCTCGATGCTTGTCAATGACCCAACCGAGAGCTAACTACTCCAGCTGAATGGCAATCGTAGGCGCGCTTTGTTGCTGCCTTCGCCACACTGAATGCCTGCCAGGCAGCCAGGCAGTCAGCCAGGCAACTTGTCTGTTGTTCTAACCCACTCGCGACTTTACTACTAACGCTATCAGTCGCAATTTTTCATTATTCGAACTCAGCATTGAGTGCCAGCGCAGACAGTGTATAACCAGCAAATATATATATATAACTACATATATATACAAGTATGTAACTTTGTTCTCAATCAAACATTGACGTCGAGCTGCTCTGAAAACGTGTCAACGCAGCAGTGCAGCATTTCATATCTCAACTCAGGGAACATCAGAATTTTCGTGTTAGTTTTGCTTGACTGAAGAGCTGAGAGCTAAGCTTGATATATATACTAGCTATTAGAAACTTGATCTTTATGCACGCAGGAATAAGCTTGGATAAGAGTTAGCTCAGCTGTGATAACTGTTTCAAGCTAATCAGACAGCAGCGCATTGTAATGCCATTCACATGTGTGCACAAGTCTCAAGTTTTTGATCAAGATGGACGGACAGACGCACATGACTAGATCGACTTACGCTTATTGCTACTTGTTACATATAATTTCACAAAACCATTATGCCTTAAATGCCCATTTCCCATGGGTAACATAAGAAATATGCTCAAATAACTAAAGTTTGATATCGTTTGCCTTCAGCTTTTTCCACAATTTGAAGTCTCCAGCTCTTATATGTAAAAAGGATGAACCAGCTCAAACCACTTCAAAACCCGATATTCACCAAAAAAAAGATTGTGTTGTTGTGTGGGATTTCAAGGGGATCGTTTATTTTGAGCTTTTGCCGGACAACACAACGATTAATTCTGAAGTTTATTGCAATCAGCTGGACAAATTAAGTGATGCACTTAAAGAAAAGAGACCAGAATTGGTCAATAGAAAAGGTGGAGTGTTCCACCAGGATAATGCGAGACCCCATACAAGTTTGATGACTCGCGAAAAGCTATTGCAGCTTGAATGGGATGTACACCATATTCTCCACTGCCACCTTCGGACTATTACTTGTTCCGGTTTCTGCAGAATTTTTTGAATGGTACAACCTTCACCTCAAATCAGAACGTCAAAAACCACTTGAACCAGTTTTTTGCCAGCAAGGATCAAAAATGTTATGAGCGTGGAATCAATCTCTTGCCCGAAAGATGGCAAAAGGTATTAGATAAAAATGGAGAATACAAAATTTCATAAAATGTTTTATAAAATAAAAAAAATCGTGTTTGAATTGCAATAAAAAAACGAAAGTACTTAGTGATCGACCCAATAGTATCTGAGCTAGACATACGAACAGGCAAACGAAAAGGCGAACAAACGTACGTGCAGAGGAACATACAGCCAGAGACGTGTTTTTCGACTCGACTAATGCTGCTGATTAAGTGAATCTATGCACTTAACGCGCCTGTCACATAGTCTTACACAAAACCCATATGCCCGTTGTTGGCATCGATATCCAATATGCCCGTTGCCCATCCACAACTTCACTGCAAGCGAACAGTAACAAATACTGTGAAGAGACGCCACGGACAACACTTTGGGTGTCCATCAAGTGGTTTGGCTTCTGATCAGATTTTTGTATTTGTATGCCCCGTGCGAGACGAGTCAGGACGTGGGCACTTTGAACGCCAAATTAAACAGAGCGTCAGTCCGTGAACTTCAGCGCTTCAACTAATGAGGGGGCAAGGCCAATGCTTGAAGCGGGGGAGCCACACGCTAAGAAATTGATGGGCCACGGACAGACAAACAGTTAGAAAGAGATAGAGACAGAGAGGAACAGAGCACACACTGAGAGAGAGAGGGAGAGAGGCGGCAGGACATCAACTAATTGAAATTGCGCGCCAATTTTGTGGCTTGTTGGCCGCATCCTTCGTCCTGCTGCGGCGTGCTTCGTTTAGCAACGATTGCGTTTCGGTTCGCTTCGGTTTCGATTCGGTTCGCAGTGCTCACGGGTCATGCGCAAGTCGGAATCGAAATGTTTTGCCTGCATGAACAGCTGTCGGGCTGTTCGTGCGTTGTCGTTGGTCCCCGAAACGTCCTGTTCGTCCTGCTCGGCTAAAGCTGGTGCGTTGCGTGTGTGCGTCTTAAATTCGCTAGCCAAAACATCAGCGAATGCAGTCTCTGTCGGTATTTGCAGCAGTGGGCAACGTAACGTATCGTTGTCGTCTTCGTCGTCCACGTTGTCGTCGTTGTCGACGTTGTCGTCGTTGTCGTTGTCGTTGGCGTAGTCGTCTCCCGACTGTCTGTGCGGCATGCATGGCGTCCATGTGTATGTGCGAGTGTGTGCCAGCGTGTGTAGGTCCAAACAACTGGCAGTGCAACTGGCTGCTTCAGTGACCCACAGAGCCGGGCAGCGACGATATCGTCGTGACTAGCGTTACGGTTGAAACGTGCTTTTAGCTAGTATTTGCCAAATACTATCAAATCTATATCTTCTTCTGCCATATTTTGTGAGTGTTTCTATTGCTTGTTGTTTTTTTTTAAGTTTCTTTTCTTACCGGTTTACCGAGTTTACGACCGCGTACCGCGTGCTTCTTGTTTGTTGTTTGTTGTGATTCCAAATTGCCTCCGCCACTCCGAGCGAGCGTCTAGAATTCTCAGAATTATTTGTGTTTCGCGCTTCTTTTTAAGTTGGTTTTTTTTTTACATTTTTGTTTCTGTGTGGCCAGCTAAATATAAATTATATCCATATATCTACATATAAATATATATTTCCATAAATCAGTTAAAAATCGCTTTGATAATTCCAAAAGAGCCACTGCTGAGTGTCAAGTGTTTGTGCGTGTTCTAAACTCATTGATGAAATACATATTTCAAAACAGAAACAAAACAAAACAAAGCAAAGCAAACGGGTTCGCGTTGAAAAATTGTTGGGATTAAGCAAATATAAACTCAAGAATATTCGTATTGAAAAACAAAACAATTTTCGCGGCTATAAAAAAGGTAAGTTATAGTTGATGAATGAATATATGAACTTAATAACTGATCAGATTTGAATGAAACTTATGAAAAATATTTGAAAATTTATATAAGAAATATATTTAAATATATTTAACATTTATGCCAGTTAAAAACTTATTTTATAGAAAATTTATGATAAATGGGGAAGAAAAAGATTTAAAAAAAATATCTAGAACTTTTTTTTTAAATTTACAAATTTCTAGAAACAAATTGAAATCATGGGAATTCTCTTAGCCAACAGCCCAATACCTGTTTAGAATTCCAAAAACTGCTCGATGTATTCAAAATTTATTATTTCCCGATTAGCTACGGCCCACTGCGTGAGCTATCTAATCAAGAGCTTGATCTACAGAGATAGATGGCTGAGCTGAAAGACTGAGTTTTCTGAGTTCTTAGACTGTAGCAGATATTCTGCTCTATGCTGCGCAATATGGATGGCTAAGTCAGCCCAAACAGTGAAGCTTAACTGACAGGTATCAAATTACACTTTAATGCCTAGCCCATGAGCTACTGGTGGGCCCACGCGGGGAAGGCACAACTCGGATAGACAGTGTTTAGCACGCTGTGCTTCTCCCGAGTCATTTAATCACATTCCGCACAAATGTCATGGTCGAGTGTCAAAACACATTGCTGTAGTTTGCATCGGTAATGACAGACAAACATGATCTTGACCGACAGACCCCATCAGAGCAAGACATACCGACGATGGCTTTGCGGTCTGTCTAACAGACATGTGAGGACGTTGAAGTCGTCTCTGCTAGTTGAAGCTATCAATCTGGTGACCGCAAAACTATCAGTTCAAATGCCATCAGTTCCAGGATGGTGCTTGGCGGAGTCTATAGCTTCAAAACGTTCATTTCTTTATACAAGGTTTCAGCGTGGCTTAACCTAGCTCTATTTTATGGATCCTGAAACTTACTTGCTAAATCTTGAAAAGCTACAATGAAATCCGAACTGCTGCTGAGAAACGAATATACATGAGTTTTGTTTAATGCATATGCCTGTTCCGTAGTAAGTCAGCTGTAAGGTTAGCCGTTCAGCTGACGTGGGCGTATAGAAGAAGTCTGAACATTTTGTACAGGAGATGCAGAGAAGCAGCTAGGCGAATATTGTACTCTCATTTCACATAGTAAACAAGTATAATGACAAATTGCTTCATTTTCCCATATTTTGATTATATTATCATTAAATATGCTTATCCACAAATTATTAACTTGATTTGATATGAATATAAATCATAAAATATAATAATATATTAAGCTTGATAATATTTCTAAATCAATTTGATTTGATTTGAATTCAAGTTGAATTTGTTTTATAGCTGCATCATTCAATGATGCTCAGCGGAAAATCTCATTTGCTTGCGCTGGGCAAAGGCATTTGCCCAAGTTCATTGGAATGTGAATTGCAATGTGTGGCGATAATTGGAGTTACGTGTGTTTGGCTTTTAGACTCATGGCTGATTAAAGGTTGAGGCTGGCTGGAAGGCTGAGAGAGTGTAGCCAACAGGCAGGGCATATTAGCGGCAGCTGCAGGCAACCAGCAACCAGCAACCAGAGGCCCCTTGCTGGGCAACTAAAGTGTCTAAATGAGTTCAACTTGTCCGCAGGGACTGCACTTGCCATGCCATCGAAATCGAAAATGTTGCACAATTTGGCCCAAGGGTCTAATTCGATTTTGAAAACTAAAGCCAAGCGGCGAGCGGCAGCCTATGTCGCCCCACCAGGGTGGCCCAAAAAGTAGGCAACGCACATAACATCAATTTATTCATTGTAAAATGGCATTCGGCTCATCGTCGCTGCTGTCGGCCTGTCTGCCTGTCGTCCTGTCGGCCTGTCGGATGTGGACATCGATAATAAATGCATGCGATATGCATTTTATTTTAATTTAATTAAAATGTGTTTATTTATGCACTTAAGTTGCAACAGCAACAGCAACAGCAACAGCAGCAGCGCCAGCGCCAGCAACAGCAGCCTAAATGTTTGCATAAATGCATAAATAGTAAAGTGCACATTTAACATGCACGATAATCAAATGCATTTTACAGATTGGCACAGCCCACATTACGCACACTAACAAGCAGCAGCTAAGTTGCAACGAAGCATCAATACTCTTTTGCTGTAAATGGCAAGACGTGGAAGACTGCTCTAGTGGGCAGTATCCGACTAGTATATGCCGTTACCTCTGCACTCAACTCTTGTTTCTATCATCTTTCTGTGCTTTAAATGTAGATTTTAATAGAATCTGTTTCTACACACCTACACATGCTAATACTCTCTCACACACACTTACACACTTACACATATTTCATACAACTTTCAAGACTGTCTGCATTGCAGTCTACGAGATCACTTCAAGCTTAGCGACGGTCAGTTGGACAGTTGGACATATCTAGATCGATTCTAGCTTCTTGCTAGCTTCTCTCTGCTCTGTTTTCAATGGGTTCTTGGACAACTTGATTATATAGGGAACAGGTTTTGTTAAGCATTGCAAATACTAATTTATGTTAAAGGAGTTCAGAGCGCAATTCTACATAAAACTTGAAAACATTGAAATGCCTGTCCAAATGCCAATCCTTTTTGCATTTTTTGGCTTACATCTTACAAGTTTTGCAATTCAAAATTATCCAAATTTTATTTTTTTTAAAGAAATTAATTAGTTATTTAACAACTCGAACTTAAAGAGCAAGATATATTTTCGTACGATATATGAACAGAGTAGCACCCATATAAAACACTTAAAAACTTTTCTTAAGTCTGCATGTCTTACATTCCATGCACAAGTAAATTGTGTCTCTTATGCATACCCTGAACTGTATTTATGAGCAAACAAGAAGTATAAATGTACAAATATATTTTCAAATAGCCAATATATATTATAATGAAATATTTTTTGAGCAATTTCATTGAAAATCAACAACAATTTTATTTGGCAAATATACATAATTGCAGCTTTGGGAGTAATTAAAGAGAACGAGAGCGAGCAAACGAAACGAATGGTCGCATGTGAAATACACTTTGTCAAGCTGGCAAGGCAACAATAACAGCAAGGCCAAACACAAACATGAATGCTATTCACAATGTGTATAAATATAAATATGTATTAAAATATATATTGTATATATTTATATATATATATATATGTATGGCCAAACTACCCAATAAATATTGAATCACTGCACACAGTGCAAGAGTTTGCAGTAAGTCTACACACACACACAGGCAATCAAAACTTAAACCTTTTTTTTTTGTGTTTAACCTTCAACGTATTCTAAACGGCAATCAGCTCTGCTGCATATTTTTATTTAGCCAAAAGACATCGCTTTTGTGGATTGGGCTGTAATTATTATACTACATCATCATACTACAGTACAAGTATACTATACTATATAGTACTACACCATTATTTCTACTACTAAACTATTATATTACATATCATAAACGATGCTATATATATACATGGATTATATCATAGTATATGTCCATACTCGATACCATATTATGCTGTATCATTTGGGGAACAGGAGCAGTCTTTATCTCATAAAGAAACTTCAAAGTACTGAACATCGCATTATAAGACACTTTATTGGATTTCCATTTGCCAGGAATGATGATATCATGACAGATTTAAAACTCAATTACGTCATTAATATTATCCAAGACACTTCCATCAAACAGAACTCTAGACACTCATCTCACCCAAATCCTCTTGCACAATCACTCACCTTTGATACTTTACATCCTTCCACATACAGACTTAAAAGAGCCCAGCTTGAACATCTACCAGACCGTACACTCCCTTTACCTTATCCACGCACACGCACATAACTCATACCTCAATATGATCCTTATTTATTAAGATAGCCCACACCAGTTACTCTTCTACACACACACTGAATATTTGTCAATGTTTTGCCAAATGAGTTTTTCTTAGAAAAATGAAACCCACATACAATAAATGATTGCCATAACAAAAACAAAAAAGAAACTAAATGTTTTCTATATTATACCCTATATCATACCATACTATACATTACTACAACATACTCTAAATTCTATACTATGTTATATTTTAGTATACTATATTTTATACTACCATAAACCATGATATGATATACCACACCTTGTACTATAGCATAATAGTGCATATAGCATATTATACTATAGCATAAGTCTTACATCATAAAGTGTATATCGTATGCTATATATATAGACTATATCATACTGTATCACTTACAATACTATGCCATATTTCATACTCTACTCTCCACCACTACATACTCTATGCTATGCTATACCATAATGTACTAATCTATATTATACAATACCAAATCGTTATTTACTCACTGACTTTTCACACTTAAAAACATTTTATTGAATTTCTATTTTATGTGGAGCATAAAACAAAGCCTTCAACATAACTGTGTAATTAATACAAATAGTTTCGTTAGTAAAGCTGCTGCAAATGCTGTTCAAATTACAAATTAATAAATGCACAATATTAAAAAAAAAAAAACAACAAATTTAAATACATTTCACATAATTCGACTATAACAAATATGTTTCAATCACAAATCAGGCATCAATTTTATAGTCTTTGACAACAACTTCTAGGCTTTATCTTCAGTTATACTAAATTTTGTCAAATTGATGAACATCTTAACTCAGGCTACTCCAACTGGTAAAGGAAATTTGAGCAGTGTCTATCTTGACAGCGATGAAACTTTCGATTAATACAACAACTCCAGACTAAAACCGATTATTATTAAATATATGCGAACATGAGGAAATGTCTTTCTAACTGTAACAAATATAAAGCTAAGCTGGATAAGACTACTCTAGTGGGGAGTGCTCGACTAACAGATACTTCGAGTCCTGCCCAGTCATTGCTAGATCGAGTCTGCCACGCCTCCTGCTGCCTGTTTCATACATCTTCACAAAATCAATCGAGCCTGCATGTCCACTTGCAATGGGTTCAGCGCATAAAAAAACTAATTTGCCATTTCTTTTAACACCTTTTGCTCGACTCAATTGTTACACTATGCTACACAATTGTAATAAAAATACTAGCTTATGTCACGCACAGTCGGTTTCTTATTCTTCGCTTGATTCTTACTATTGTTTTATATACCTAAAGTGGGGCATTTTCTTTTTGAAGATTTTGGTTGTAATGCAACGTTTGTAAACGAAACTAAAATATTTATGACAGCCATTCTATGGCTGTGTAAACCAAATATAAAGATATGCCACTGCACTGTGTGTGTGTGTATGTGTGTGTGTGTGTATGCACACTGTTATCTATACTCACACACACAAACACACTCGAGCACACACACTCAGGAGCTTGTTTCGTGTGCATGTGGCGCAAATCCCTTTGATTATCCCTGTGCATTCACAAACGAAGCAGCAAAGTCCGCACGCTTTAGTTTAGCAATAAAATTGAACAACAAATATTCATTGCAATAGCTACAACAATACCAACAACAACAACAACAACAACAGCAGCAGCAGCAGCAACAACAACAAGCAATGTAAACAAAATGCAAGTGAACAAATGCAAGCAGCAAAGTGTTTTGTTTTCCTTTTTGCTTGCCTCGTACAGCAGCTAAATAATGCACACGCTCTCTCGCACACACTCACACACAGTCATTCACACTAGTATAAGTGTCACTTGTAGAGTTTTGCTACTGTTGCTCATCATAGGGTTTTAGCCGGTTTAATTCAATTTTAAGCTCTAGCAAAAATGTCTACAAAAATATTTGTGATCAAGCATAACCGACTGCCTAATACTCGTTTGCATTTCAAAAATGGCTTATTTAAATCTAATATTATTATTTATTTTATTTGTCACAGATCATTCCATAGATTAGGTCAAAATTTGCTGAGCCTTGCTATAAAATAGTTTGAGATATATTTTGTTGTAAAGTCAAGTAACGAATCTACCTAGATACGATACTAAGTGCCAATATACTCCCTTTCACTTAGTGAACGAGTATTCAACTATGAACACGAAAAACAAATATTCTTATTTAATAGACCCAAAATGTACGACTTTAACATTTTACTTTAACATTTTTAGCCACATTTGATTCGTTATTGAACCAGTTTTGAATACTAATGAACAATTATTATTTATAAAAGCCAGAAAACTGGTTCATTTGAACTGAGTTTCTAAACATATAATAAACATTTAATACACATATAAATTACATGGTGTGAATGAAGTTTTTATCAAGATTCAAGCTTTGCACCAGTTCCGCTCAATTTAACTTAATAACGAACTAGTTCATTTGTTCCTTTGAACTAAGTCTCTAAACCTAGGCTATACATAATATGTGGATCAAATTTTGAGTCAAGACTCAAGCTTTGAAACACTTTCTCTCAATTTAACTCAATACCGAACTAGTTCATTTGTTCCTTTGAACTAAGTTTCTAACTCTAGGCTATATGTAACATATGGATGAAATTTTGAGTCAAGACTCAAGCTTTGAAACACTTTCTCCCTATTTAACTCAATACCGAACTAGTTCATTTGTTCCTTTGAACTAAGTTTCTGACCCTAGGCTATATATAACATGTGGATCAAATTTTGAGTCCAGACTCAAGCTTTGAAACACTTTCTCTCAATTTAACTCACTAACGAACTAGTTCATTTGTTCATTTGCTCATTTGTTTATTTGTTCATTTGTTCATTTGTTCATTAGAACAAAGTTTCTAACCCTGGACATATGAATGAAGTTTCGAGTCAAGATTTAGCTTTGAACCAGTTCCCCTTAATTTAACTCGCTAGCGAACTAGCTCTTCTAGCAGCAATTGAGCCAACTCTTTAAGAGTTATTCATTTGCATCAATGTCACATAATTTATGAACTAATTGTAATATTCAAATGATTGTAAGAGCTTAACAGCATGTTATGCAGCTTCTTGTCAAATTTAATCACTCTGCGAACTTGATGTGAGCCAGTCCTAAGCTGTGCTCACTGCGAATCATTTAAATCAAATAGAGCTATTTGTGTATGTAAATAATATCTGCCAATTGGACATAATTTGACGTTTGTCTGCACACAGCCCCGCATGGGCATGGGCATGGGCAATGGGACTTCTGGCTGGCTCTACTCGAAGTCTCTCGGCATAAGTGCTATAAATTGCTGTAAACATTTTGCTACGAAACGTTTGGCTCTGTGCTCTGAGCTGCTATTTGTTGGTTATTTTATGAAAATCGTTTTAAGCGTAGCTACTCGTATTTGCGGTTGCTCTGTTAGCTCTTTCAATTTCAGTTCGAATACCCTATACTCAAGTGAGGTGGCACGATTTAATTACCTTTGGGCTCATATGTGAATAGTCAAGTTTTTTGTTGAACATTTGGTCTCAGTTCTGAAAAGCAGGCTCGAAACACTTTTCAGCTCTTGATTGAGACATAAACTGAGCTAAGCTATCTTAGAAGCCAAGTTGATGTTTGAATTAGGGAAGTGACTTAGTTATGTTTGATGTATGTTTTTCGATATGAGCTGTGCATCTACATACACTTGAAGAGGAGGTAGGAAAACCAGATGCTACATCCAAAAAAGCATAAAAGTCGTGAGAAGTTAAGAAACTAGTCTAACCAAACCAAATTTCAGACAAGAAATTTCAAACTTTACCTACCTGTACTATATATCTACAATTTAGAGTATCTCAGCGTCGTTAGCCAATGGCAACTTTTTCACTATGATTCGAAAATGTTGCCCAGTGACCTACAAACTTAAATGCTATACTAAAATGTGTGCAGAATTTGCAAATTTACGTATCAGCTGAATTGTAAATGAAATTAAGAGACCAAGAATGAATATGGATGCCGGCGAGGCAGAGGCAAAGGCCGGCCAAAAGGTGTTGCCATAGGAATAAGCAATAAACAAATTGACAAAGCCACAGCACAAGCTGCTTTTGCATAAGATTATATATATATATATGTTATTATATATGTGTGTTATGGGCTGTAGGCGTTGCAGCTGCAATTTGTTGATCGCTCTGACACAGCTGGACAAATTCAAGTTGATAATTTGTAAGAAATGGTATAGGAAACTCTTTGAACAATTTAAAATCAGTAACTGTTGCGGGCATTGGAATTGAAGGGAGAGATCTTTAGTTTCCTGAAAGGAATTCATTTTCGTTTTCAATTTTATTTGCGCTTTATATATAAGCTCAATTGAGAGCAAATCATTCGAAAAATTTAACTGCTTACAAGTGCCTTAAAAAATCTTACTACAGCTGCATGAAAGAAATCCGAAATGACTTAAGAACATTCACATCACTCGATTTAATGATATGTTATCAAAACATTCACATCATTAAATGCGTGATGTAAATGTTCGAGCGCAAGATTCTAGTATGACCAAGCGATCATAGTTAATCTAAAAAGTACAATAGCTTTACTTAACTGAATGGCTTAAGCCATTCGTAGTATTCATATGATTAAATCAAGTGAAATGAAAGCTTCAAGAAAACTTGCAAGAGTCTAAGTAGAATGAATGATTTATTGCATTCAATTGAATAAATGCTTTGATGTCATCTACTTGCAGCACTTACAAGTTTCTGTTTATCAGAATTATCAGAATATACCACTCAGAGCATGCTCATTCTGTCGTCTCTCATCTACAATGAATGCTTGAAAATAACGTGGAAGCACTTGAATCCACTTGAATCATCTTTGCAAGACTCCATTAGACATGTCGCTTAAGTTGCTTAGACATTTTGAGTTACACGAACTACGCCGAGTTTCTTTTGGATTGATGGATTTGCTGAATGCATGCAAATGCCGCTTACCAGGCAGTGCCTTTCGCTGTGGTTTCTTGGCCAAGACGTGGGACACGTTTCGCTCGGCTTTAATGGTGTCACGTGCAAACGAATTGCAAGTGACTCGAGACTTGGGGCGCTCATTTGATAAACTAATTGTGGGTCCAGCTCCGAGCGCGTTCAAATTGAATTTAATATTAATTAACTAATTTCTACGCTACGTTCACTTTTAATTAAGTTCTTATCAAGCCTGCTTCTGCACTTGGCTGTCGTAATTCCATTTGATTTTGGTGACATTCTTGAAACTGCCCAACGGTTACCTGTCCCCTTCACCTTCCCCTACCCCTGCCCCTTCTACTTCTCCTTGCCCACTCACATCACTGCCGCCTGGTCATTCGCGTCGACGATTTCACGTAAATACACGTGCCGCAGCTCAAGCCAAAGCTGATGCTGAACGAGACGTAGCTAAAGCTCGACATGAATAGCTGTGTAGGAGGGGACAGGTGGCTGTGGCGGCCAACAGGGAATACATCGATGTGCAACGTGTTTTTCCGGCTTAATACCTTTCTCAACTGAATACGAATGAAAATAGCGGTACATGTATCCCAAAAAAAAAAAAACAAAAACGAAAAAAAAGCTAAAAACCCAAAAGCAAAAGAAAACTCAAGCCCCACAAAGTAAAAAAAAAAAACCAACAAGAAAACATCATGAATCCCGTATCGCGCTTACCTACTCAATGTGTGTGTGTGTGTGAATGTGTGTGTGTGTGTGTGTGTGTGTGTGTGTGTGTGTGTGTGTGTGTGTTTGTATTTGCCTTGCTGAGTGTTGCAGTTCAGCACGCGCCGCTTTACGTTGCGGGCGTGACGTTAACTGGGAGTGGAGAGGACCAGGTAGAGCGGGGATTCATGTAGACTCCAACTAAACAGGCTTAGTGCCAACTGTTCTGAAGCCAAAACTTCTATCATTTTATATATATATAAATATATATAATGAAATCCGATGCTAAATGCCAAAAAGTACAATCCGTAACAATTATCGATGCAAAGCACAACTGTACCAAAAATTAGAAAGCCAAGTATATTAATAGATAGATTTATAGATAGACATACTGGTAAGTATATGACAACTGGATCACAATAAGACATTACAAAGAAGCTCTCTAGTTAGCTTTAAAAAAAAAACTCAAGTTACAACCTGAGTTGATTTAAATATTTTTATCATAATCGATAACATAGTAATCGTTTTAAAATTTTAAACTTTCCTTTTTTCCAAATGCCTCTCTTCTTTCAATTCAAACTACGTCTATATATGAAGATCCTTCTATATTTTTCATAGCTATCGATCATTTGTTCACACTAAATCAATTAAATTTCGATAACAACATAGAGTATTCAGTATTTCGATTAGTTCAGCTGCAGTGGTCGATAAAAAAAAAAAACAGCGATAAGGCTGCACTGGGACTCAGCACTGGGGATCTCCATCCATAAAAGAACTCTTAAAGGTTATCGGATTTTTCTTTTCTCTTTGCTGTTCTGTTTATCTGTCGTTGGGTTTGTGCAACGCCCACGTTTTGGCATTTGCGTTTCTTCTTCTGCTTTCTACATTTTGTTGGCGCACAAGCAACAGCCACGCCTACACAGCCACACTAACGCCCATGTCTTGTGCCGCTACCCGCCTTGTCAGACGCCTTGTGTCTGCTTTCAGTTTTCTTTGTGTTTTGTATTTTGCCGGTATTTTTGTATACCCTGCAATGCCTTGAAAGTGGGCATATTCTTAATGGGTTTGTATGAGGCACAGGGTCAGCTTGAAGGCGATATCTATCTAGCTGCGTAGTATATATAGGAGATATGAATAGATAAAGAAATCCGCTTAAATACACTTTGCTTTGTTAATGATATTTATATATATATATATGAGGCATATATCGATAACTTTGAAGTATCTTCAATTTAATTCAATCGATTATTTGTTATTATCTATAGCATATTTTTATCGATGAATTACACTAACCAATGATTTTGCTCCGTCGATAACTTATTTATCGATAACAATCTGAATTCGATAATTTGCATTTTCTAAATAATTTGGTTTGTTCATAAGTTTTGATTTGAAAAATAGTTTTGTATCGAATAATATAATAACTTTTGACGATCTTACAAAACCAACCATCGAAAACATGCTTTCAGAATAAGTTGTTTGAGCACATATCTTGTCTACAAAATGAAAATGCTATCGACACTAACTACAGGGTATCTGCAAGTCGATCGCAGTTACATACATATTGTATTCGTTTTGCGCTTTGTGCGCGCTTTTATTTCGGTGTTTGTTTGTTTCCTATTGTTGTTGTTATGTAGCCGCTTTGTGTGTCACTGTGCTACACACACACACACACACACACACACACCCTCACACACATACACATATATATACGGCACTTGTTGTTGCTTTTACTGTTACCTGCGTGTAAAGTCGCGTGCCAAAAATCGCTAAATTTTTTGGCTATTTCCGTTTGCGTTTATGTTTTACTTAAATTCCCTTTAACCGGCCTCAACATCCGACCGACCCACGACACCAGCGAACGGAAGTGGCGCCCCCCTTTAAGCCGTATATACGCAGCCATCCACACGGCCCCACCTTTACCCACTCTCTTAGCCTCTTTTTCAGTCAGTTTTATGCTGTTGCTTTTTAGTTGCTGTTGCTGTTGCTGTTGCTGTTGCTGTTGCTGTTGCTGTTGCTGTTGCTGTTGCTGCTGGGTTTTCATTATTTGCAATATCACGTAACGCCAAATGAAGTCGTAAAACGTCCAAGTCCCGAGCCCCAATCAGTTGCTCACACAGACACAGACACACACACACACACGCACACGCACACATGCACACTCTTTCTCTCAACCTTCGACTGTTGCGAGCGTATAAAAACAAAAACAAATTGTTTAATTTATATTATAGGTATTACATTTGATTAAGCGGCGCTCATCCAGCCAGTGCCAACCTATCAGCCCTTGCTCTTGCCTTTGCCCTTGTTCTTGTGTCCTCCGATCAAGCGGCTACCCTTGCCACTTTCGTCCTACCATAAACTTGAGGCATTTAAATTATGCACAAGTGCCGACAACCGGAACCGGGTCAGGACAGCAACAGAATGGAGCAGGACGCATTGCCTAAGTGGTTTCTCATTTAGCTGAGACGCATAAATCAAGCATTAAAGCAAATAAACAAACAAACAAACAAACGAAAACACGAAACATAGCCGAAAAGCGACAAACGACGAACGACATTCAAAATAGAAAGAAATGCCGAAAAACAAACCGAAGCTCGATGCCCTAACAGCTGAGCGCTAACTGAAGAAATATATATTCAAACTAATATATATATATATATTTTACATATGTATATGTATATATATGTTGTTTTCAAAATATTATATTTATCACAAAACTTTGCTGTTGCACTACTATTTTTATGAACACAGCTGTATATGCATATACAATATATGTATATATTATTGTATATGTTAATCTTAATGCACGTTTCAAACTGTTTTCAAAATATAATATTTATCACAAAACTTTGCTGTCGCACTACTATTTTTATGAACACAGCTGTATGGATACATATAGTCTTATTGGCTGTATTTGTGACTTAAGTATATATCTTTTATTAATCAAATTCAATCTTTGAGTGGATTATCTAAAGGGATAAAGCTTCAATCACAGTTCGACTTCAAATTTGCTCACTACTATTTTCGTGTCGCTCAAACAGGGTATTCCCACGTTGCACACACACAGCCCATAAGAGTAAACTTGTTTTTTTTTTGGGCTTCTCGCAGTTGGCTGAAAATTAATTAAAAACCATATAAATTATTTCGTTGTCATTTCATATGCTGAAGCATTGCGGACTTTGACGCATATGCCGCCTGTCACTTGGCCAAAAGCCATTGAGTGTTCTTGCCACATGCCAAATTCATGGCTGACTGTCGGCCTTAAAGGCATTTCGCTCATAGCTCTCAGTTGACTGAAACTAATATAAGCTTGGACCAGCCAGGGGGAGAGTTAGTCCAAGCAAGCGATATATAAGAGAGTGTAAGCAAAACCGATAATGACTAGACTAGAAGATATCCTGTAATTGGCCCAGACGAGGTGACCTGTATACACATACTTAGTAGATGTAGACGGCTTCATTCATTCATTCTGACATTCACTCATTAGCATTGTACATGAAAATGTATAAGAGCTATTTTGGAATATTTTATATGTTCTCTCTTTGATATACCACATATGAAGCAAGTGTTAGATTGGGTAACGATATATATCGAATATTATAGATGACATATTTCATATATTTATATATGTATATATAGTATATAACATTTATTCAAAATTTTCTGTATGTTATCCACTTATAATATTAATTATTATATATGGATTGACGAATCTGGCAATATTTGATAGAATATTCACATTGCTCAATCATATTTCATGTAAACTCAGATAGTCTCGTCGGTCAGATCTTCGAGAGGTGGTAGACTGCGCTGCTTTGGCAATGCATATGACTTGGGAAAATGATCCAATTTGTGTTGAACGTCCGCAACGCGACAACACTGGGCTAGACCATAGACGGGATATTCCTGAAGTTTACTGAACAGGCTCTGCCTCAGCCAAGGTACCTCGTGGCACATGCTCTCGCATAGACCGTTGCGCTCATTGATCGTCAACTGCAAAGTATATTGGGAATGAAATCGAAATTGGTTAACAATTCAAGGTGCTTAACGCTTGTGTTCGTGCACTCACAAAGGGCGAATTGTGGGCAATGACGACAAATTCGTCCGTCTCAGTTACATTTGGCACCACTGCACGCACATGTGCCCAGATGAGAGCCGGCACGAAGGCGATGTCGCCGGAGTCCAGCTCAAGGGACAGTAGGCGGCTATTATTACAAGCTATTGGCATGGGCATGCTAATGGTACCGGAGACACCGACATTAACATCAAATTTGACATCAGCACTTGCAGCCTTGAGAGCATTCAGAAAATGCCGCCAATTGCCATTGCGAAGAGCGCGTAGCCAAATAATTGAGAGCATTTCATTAAACTCATGTAGCACACTGCTGAAGATCTCGTCCTGTATAAGGTTGGCATACTCAAACGTCTCGGCGCCAAGCAACGACTTCAGCTGCCTGTCGGTGCGGAACGCTTTCATAATGCTTTCTGACCTGCAAGAATGTCAAATGTCAATTTGATTAGCTGGCGCCATCTTCGGCTTCAAATAGCCAGTATGCCAGAGCCGGAACTTACTTGAATGGCTTGAAGACATGTTGGCTATACACTACTTCAATATCTAGACCCAATCGGTTGAGCTGGCCAACTTGAGTCTGTTGGCAAGAGAGTCTTAGCACATTTATGATATGGAAAGTTATTGAGAGCTGCTCTTACCTGTTCGAGTAACATGGCTGGATATGCCGTATAGCTGATATACTTAAGCTGGTGCCTAACAATATCGTAGCACATGGCGACACTTTTTAATGAGCCATATTCTTCAGAAGTCTGGCCAATAACGAGACTCATGTATTCCTCGCAATCCGGCATACTCGTACGGCTCTCAAACATGGGAGATATCACTTTGCCAAGGCAATGTATAATGTCTATATCATATTGGTCTGATTCGGGAATCCAATAAAATTGGTCGTTTTCACATTTCAGTGTCACGTGCTTATCATCAATAGTAAAATACCTTTCCCTTGAGCTGTAAAATTTAAAATTGAAAAAAAACAGGCAGAAAATTAAAAATAAAAACTGTTCAGCAAGAATAGAATATGTTGAATATCTTGAGCACATACGGCATATAATATTTGAATCCATTTTCACAATACAGGTCAACTGATTCAGAACTATCACGTGTTACGATTGACCCCGTGACTGACACCCAAAGCTTTGATCCAAGCTGCGTTACTATTCGTGGTTGGGGGGAATCTATTCTAAGTAGACAACTCGCACTTGCACCCTCGAAAATCACAAAAACACCAAACAGTCCCACAATAAAAGCGTTTAAGAATCTCATCGCGACAAATAACAAAAAACACTGTGGAACGTCTGCCTGAGCTCAGCTCGTTTTATAGGCTTCGCTCAAAAGTACGAAGAGGACAGGTCTTATCAGAAATTCTAATAATAATCTAATGAATTAATTGCATACACTTGTTTCATGAGCTCGTATAGATTCTCATTTTCTTATCAATCGAACTCTCGCATGTATATTTCGTTTGTGAAAACGGGGAAGAACTGAAATTGTTGATTTTCTAAGTCAGATGAAATAGAGAGTGCCCGATGCACAAGCTGGGAATACATAACTTCAGTTCAATATTCCATTGCTCTATTCAAATATACCCTGTAACTTAGCCAGCATAGCGTGTAGGCATGCATTATAAAACTAAATAGAGCTTAAGCAAATAGGTTTTGTGGTAGGTACATCAAGAAATACAAATGTATCTGAATGCTAATGATGATGATTGATGATAATGATAGTGATTAGGGCAAAGCATTTGCGGGCAACCCTCATGTGCTGCGCTTGTTGCTTCTGCTCCACTTGTAATTATGAGTCGAAAGTAGCTGACAACAGCCAGCACTTTGGCACTCTGGCACTTTGGCACTCGGCGGCTGCTGAGTCAGCAAAAATTGAAGTCAGGTTCATTATTGATTTTGACTGCGGCTCTAATGAATCGCTGCCAAAGTCACCGGGTCGCCAAGTCGCAGAGCCAAGCACCTCACATGCTCGCTAATCAGCTGCTTTGATATATACAATGCAAAGCTTTGTCTAACCTTTCTATATAATCAATTCCAGCGAGAGATATGCGGGCTAGCACAACTAGCACAAATATTAAAAAAATAAATTCAATCTAATAACAAACTGTTCGCTTAGGCAAGTAGAAATTTGGCATAATAGGTTAGGATTAGGTATAAATTGGCAAGAGAAATTGCAATAAAACAAAAATTTATTGATATATTAAGTTGTTTCTAGTTTTATGCCATTAGTGCAGCATCAAATACTCAATGATAGGGATATGGTTCGTTTCAGTATCGTCAATGTGAGCCTTGGGATTCGTGACTTGACTTTGCTCTAGCGTATGTCCAGGGCTGTCGAAGCGCATAGTCACCAGACGATTCATGATAAAATTGGAGAGGGTATTACTCTGACTTGGTCCAGCTTCAATGGCGAAAACTGAACATTTTTGTTTCAGAGATTTGATTCTCTAGAACCAAACATCAGAGATGGCAAAAGCTAGATCAGAGTTTCATCAAGTATACACTGATTATGCACTTCTTCATATGCACGCTATATAGCGTCATTCTGTATGTAGTACTCGTATATACCCTGGCGTAGCCCACTGTACAGCTGCTGCTGCTGCTGCTGGAGTCAGGCTCTGCTGGCTGGTTTCGTTTGTCACCGCATGGCTATTAACAACAGTTTGCGCAAATGACACTGCAATAAAGCATAAAGAGAAAGGAAAACATTAAAAGATACAACGCCGTCCAGCAGAAGACGCACGCTGAGCGAACAAAACCAAACACCACGCCCTGGCGGTTGGTCAGCAGAGAGTCATTCCGCTGGCCGTTGGGCGGGCAATGTCTTATGCACAGATTTATTATGTGGCCATAAATAAATTACAGGGCCCGAACGCACAGGATGCACATAATAACACGGCAAACAACGGACTCCAAATGTGGCTAAAAGCAACAAACCAAACCAAAGCGAGCCAAAGCCAAAGCCAAAGCCAAAGCACGGCAAATTACCAAAAATACCAAAAATGCTTGCCAAGGGCAATTCGAGCGTGACCCGTTAGTGCGTTGTTAGCCCCCAACCATTTGCCTGAATCCCAGTTATGTGATAAGGGTTAAAAGGTCTGTCGACAGGCGCCTTAGCCACCCCTCTCTCTCTCTCTCTCTCAATCACTGTCTCTGTCTCTCTTGCCCTCCATTCGACCATTCAAAAATGCATGAAAATGTTGAACGATCTAATTAGTGCCCAAGTACTATTAAAAGCACACTCGCACACACATATGTATGTGTATAGTCCATATGTATTTACAATATCTATATAAATTCAAACTGCTGAACGAGCAATCATTTCCTTTTGCTCTCATCATTCAGCACATAAACTGAGAGTTCGACCAAGTGTTCTGTGTCGTAGTATAAGTGGCAAGCTGAAAGGGCATATAAGCTTCACATGTGCTTATGTATGTGTAAAGACAAACAACTACTAAGAGACTTATATATATGGTAAAGAGATTCTCTCTCTCTCTCTCTCTCTCTCTCTCTCTCTGATCTTTACATGTCGCTTTAGTGCTCACAGCGCATCAGCTTGATCAGGCTAGCGAGTCACTTGCTCGCTGTTAACATAAGTTTTGTAAACTCAATGGGAAAATGAACTTTGTGTTTTGAGCTGCTTTGCATTGACTGAAAGGAAGATTATCTATAGCAAATCTTTCGATTGTGCTCAGTATTAGAAACTATTTAATGCAGAGCTTGCATAAAGCAGTTTTTGCGCGAGAAAGAGAGCACGGCGTCGTCAGTGCATGAACGTTTCATTTACAAAGCTAGTCGAATGAATATATATATATAAACTTATCGATGTACAAGCTGGACATACATAACTTCAGTTCAAGTGCAATCTAAGAATGCTTAGCCACGATTCTAAAACTGTTATATACCATTGCTGAATTCAAATATACTCTGTAATTTGAGCAGCATAGCGTTTAGACATAAATTATAAAACTAAATCTAGCTAAAGCGAACAATTTTTGTGGTAAATTTTTGCTTTTTGAAAATGAAAAGTGAAAAAGAATTTTTGTTCACATTAATAAAATTGTGAAAATTCTTCACTCATCTCATATGAATGCCATAAATTCTTATAAAATATTTGCAGCTTATGTTTCTTAGGTGCGAAATAGTTTGATATTTCATTTCTGAGCAAATTCTTTTGCACCTTTGCCGAAAAATAGATTTAAGAAATTGATTAAAGTAAATTTTGATGCTAACTATTTAGTAATATGTGTGTAGATGTGTGTGTGGTTGTATATACAATATTTATGCTTACTTTCTATTGTGAGTGGCAACTGCCACGCCCACAGTGCCCACAAATTAAACAGACAATGGCCAATGGCAAAAACCCTGACTTTGCCTTTAACTTCAACTTTAAGTGTCATTCTGACTCTCTCTCTCTCTCTCTCTCTTACTCTCTTTCACTCTGTCACTATCTCAGTGTTTGCTGCAGTGCGTCAGGCCAGGCTGACTGAATGGCTGGCTGGCAATAAATATCAAAGCATTTGTTTGCCGTCAAAAGCAAGAGGCTGCCAGGTTGCAACGCCTTCAATAAGTGGATACGTGTATCTGTGTCTGTGTGTGTGTGTGTGTGAGTGTGTTCGTGTGTGTGTGTGTGTCAAAGTTTGTGTGGCAGTCACACAGTGGCAGTCAATGGCTGCGGCACGTGCGCCGTAATTTGCGCGTTTAACATTTAAAGCAGCTCGTGAAGCTACACAAATCGCCGCAACTGCTTCCAGGTACACGGGGGCGTATGCGCAATAAATTTAACGAGCTGCCATTAGAGATGACGACGACAACGACGATGGCGTTAGCATCGGCATCGGCATCGCCATCGTCAACGGCGTCATCGGCGTTGGCAAGGCCAAGATGTCAATGTTTGAGGGTAATGGCAATGGCAATGGCAATGGCAGTGGCAATGGCAACGGCAACAGCAAATGGGCGCCTGCATTGAAATTTGTGCAGGCTAATGATAAATTGACTTAATTAGTTGACGTGCCAAGCACAATTATTATGAATTGTTGCGCTCATGTGTTGCCGAAAAACAATTTCGCTTACGTTTCACAGCGAATTTGATGCCTCAATAGCTGTCGATTGAACGTTTTATTCAAATGAAATATTGAAGATATCTCATCTTCAATCATGTGGCTCATTCAGCTTTAATTATGAGTGAATTAATATGATTATTTCATGCTGAAAAGGAGCATTGAGTGATCCATAATGGTTCAATATAAAATCGAATCATAATATCTGTGCATGAGCTACAGCGATCTATGATGCACTCAGATGAGTGGGCTACAGTGATCTATGCTGAACTGCCTTCTTTCTCAATGCATCTTATCACTGAGGGTGGATACTCAGAGCGGCTCAAAAGACCAGATGAGCGAGTTACAGCGAACTGAAGAGGCAAGAATTCGATATATATCAATCAATCAGGGTGGATACTCAGAGCGGCTCAAAAGACCAGATGAGCGAGTTACAGCGAACTGAAGAGGCAAGAATTCGAGTCCGCACTTTCTACTACTCTAAGACCGTCGGACGGATGGACAGACGCACATGACTAGATCAACGATAGATGATCACATGACCGCGCCCATTGCCCAGATTGTCCATTTTCAGGGTATAGGCTCTTCACTTTTTATAGGCCTACGTTTCGAAAGAAGAAGAACAAAAACTTTCGGCATAGATTGTAACAGTTTACTAGGTCATCGCCTAGACGACTGCTCGATTGTTTTGTTGTTTTCTTTGTTGGCATTCATTAATTTACGTGTAATTCATTTTTGAAAGCAAATGTAGTAGACATTCTATTCTGGTGGTCCGTTTGTTTGTTTGTGCTGGAGAGACGTGCTCTCTGGCTCGACAATAATTGAATCCCATATATGTAGCTAATGAGTGCACGGATGGTCGGACTCCTTTGCCACGTCCCATCGTTGCTGGCAACGCACACGTGCAGCAAATCAACTTTGCCAAGTTTCGTTTTCATTTCGATTTCGTATGCAACTTCGATGGCCAGGAGGCAGGAGGCAGGAGGCAGGAGGCAGGAGGCAGGTGGCAGGTGGCAGGAGGCAGTAGGCAGTTGGCAGGTGGGCAAAGCTAGCGACAACAAATGAAAATACGAAAACTTGCAACATTTTTCAACAATTTAATTTATTTATTTTGGCACTCTTGCTGGCTGTTGTTGCTGCTGCTGCTGTTGCTGCTGCTGCTGTTGCTGCTGCTGTTGTTGCTATTGCTTTGCAGTCAGCTATCGTGACATGGGTTTTTCCACATTCACAATCCCATTCAGGTTCTCATTCACACTCACACTCACATTCAGGCTCACATTCACATTCTCATCGCTATTCTATGACTGTGATCGAAACGCACTGATAGCCTCTGTCACTCAAGCGAACTGGTTGACTTTGCTGTTTGGCTTTCGCTTTGGGCTACTTTGTCACGATATCGCCCACTAATCTGGACCGTACCCGTGTTCCGTGTTTCGTGTCCCGTGTCCCGAGTCCCGTCTGCTGCACCCACATTAAAAACACTCACATAATACAATTTCTCTTTTTTTATTTGCTGCTGCTTTTTTCTTTTCTTTTACTTTTACTTTTGTTTCTCTCTCTCTCTTTGGAAACCAACTTTGGGTTATTTCTTTAACATGCGCCAAAGAATCTATTTACTCGGAATTTAATTGGAGTCGAGCTGAACATGAATTAAAATTTTTGTTTACCATTTTGTGTTGCTTTAACCTTGAAACACCTTTTAGGCTATTGATAGACTTATATTTGGCAGCTATATTCTCCTGAAAAATGCACAGATTGTAAATGCTTTACTTTTTTGATACCTATTTATTTCATTTGCTTACTGAACCCTGGACGCAATAGCAATCTAGGGCTTAGCTTTACCAATGAAAATATTTTTGATTTATTTTTTGTTATTTTTGTAACTTTTATTTGCAGCTTAAAACAATTAAAATATTAAATATTTGCAAAGCTGATTATGAAAAGCTGATTGTTGGCATATTACACTTTTAAGCTGACTAATTGTTTGCTGAGCTGATTTGCTTTTATATTGAGAGAATTTTACGTGTTTCATGTGATTAGTTCAAGCAAGTTTGCCTCGATTCAGTTCAGTTTGCTGTCTTATCTGGCATTCCATTTGCATTGTTGTGGCTTTGAAAAGTTTTGTCGATTGCCTCTTATGATGCTCTGATTGCTCTTCACTCATCTGTTTATGTAGCCTGTATATAGTACTTTTTTATACCCTGAACCCATTGAAAATGGGAAATCAGCGTATAATGTTTTTGTGAAAATGTATGTAACAGGCAGAAGGAGACATGGCAGACCCCATAAAGTATATATATTCTTGATCAGCTCGACAAACTGAGTTGATATAGCCATGTCCGTCCGTCCGTCCGTGTGAACGCAGCGATCTCGCAAACCACAAAAGCTAGAGATCTGAAATTTGAAATGAATACTCGTGTATATCCTACGCAGTACGAGTTTATCATTTTTTTCGATAACTCATCCCATTTCCCTATTATCGATAAAAATCGATAACTTTTCTTCGTTTTTGAATACCGTTATAGCTAAAGATTTCAAATTTACTGTGTATATCCGTGTAATGGGTACAAATATTTTGCAATTTTTTGATTTTGGATACCACGCCCCCTTCCCCCCAAATTTGAAAAAAACGTATTTCAAATACTAGAGACTTGTGCTTTGGCAAATACATACATATGAATGTCATTATTACGCTGTAAGAGTTTGGTTACATAAGTCCATCTAGAAGAAAACTAATTCAACGAATAAGTTTCCATAATATAGCCCATTCTGCAGCCAAAGCGCTGCCCGCGCGCAGTCGCTGCGTAAATTGCGCAGTAGCAGAGAAAAGGCTTGTACGTGCGTGTGCATGTGTGTATGCGTGTGTGTGTATGTATTGTTTGTATATTTGTATAAAAGAAGCGTAAAGTGATATGAATATCAAATCTTCCCAGGGTTCAGGGTATCTCTTATTCGAGCAGTCTCGACTAGAGCACTCTTACTTGTTTTTTATCGAATTCTCTCAATTTTTTAAGGAAATTATACGAAACAGAATGCAGAATCCTAATGGGCTTTCCATTTGCATGAAAGATAGACATAATGAGAAACTTGAAGTGCTTAAGAACATAATACAAAACAGTTCCATCAAACAGAACACTAAACATATGAGACACATGCACTCGCAACTCTTACCTTCAGCTCATTTCATACTCGTCTTAATGCTCGCATTGGCTGGACTTGCCGCGACTGGTCCAGCAAGTTCACTTCATCAATATCTTCTCTTACTCTACATATATGTATATAACATATATATTGAGCCAATCGCCTTGCTCACTTGATGCCAACTCTGTGCATAATTTATTAAAAGCGTAAACTTACGAGAAAAAATAAAAATAAAATAAAAAATAAATACAAACTTCAATTAAATTGTGCAATTTGTGTTAAAGCAAAGTTCGTTACATTTCGCAGCAGCGCTTGAGACAGCTGCAGCAGCTCCCAGCACATACCTTTAGATATTTGCCAATCGAGCGCCATATCGAGTATTCCCTTTGAGCACAATTTGCCCAAGCAATTGAATGCATTTCGCATTTTGGCTTTAATGCGGTCGGCCATGCTCTGCCCGCTGGCCTCGTCCGCTTTTGCCAGTTAAGTGAAATGCGAAAAGGTGACAAATTAAAAATGGTTTACCTGAATTTGTTTGCCTCGTTTTATCCAACTGCAAAAAAATAATCGATTTATGTATTTCTACATCAATAAAAATAAAACTAAAAAATAAAACTAACTAAATGGCGCGAACTATATTCCACGAATTTACTCAATGTTCCAAACATCAAATGGTTGTATTTTTTTCCAGCACTCTGATTTAGGGTATTTTCAAATTATTACTGAGTTCGCTGAGTCTTAAATAAAAATCAATTTATATTTATGTATTGTTTATAAAATATATATATTTTATATCTGCTTCTAAAGAAACAATCTCTAAATATTTTCCTTTTTGTATTATTAATAATATAAGGTTGTCAAAAAAGTCTTGCGGTATTTTTATTGAATTTTCAATTGTTCATAGAATATGCGCCGTTTTGTTCGATGACGAGTTCCCAACGAGATGCCAACTTCATAATGCCTCTCTTATAGAAGCTCGCTTCCCTATTGTCAAAAAACTCGGAGAGCCAATTTTCACAGGACTCTCTTGTGGACAACTTCCGACTACCAAGCTCGTTCGCCATGGACAGAAATAGGTGGTAATCACTTGGTGCGAGATCCGGACTATACGGTGGATGCAAAAGAACCTACCATCCGAGCTCCCGGAGCTTCTGGCGCGTCACCAAAGATGTGTGTGGCCTGGCGTTGTCCTGGTGGAAGACAATTCGGCCTCTGTTGATCAAAGATGGCCTCTTCTGCATGAGTGCTGCATTCAAGCGGTCCAGTTGTTGGCAGTACAGGTCCGAATTGAGCGTTTGGCCATAGGGGAGCAGCTCATAGTGGATGATTCCCTGCCAATCCCACCAAACACACAGAAGAACCTTCCTGGCCGTCAATTTAGGCTTGGCCACCGTCTGGGCAGCTTCACGCGCTTGCAAAGACAAGCTTACGGAAATACCGCAAGACTTTTTTGACAGCCTATTATTATTTTCTTTACTTTAAAAAATAATGAAAAATTTAAAAAAAAAATATTTTCTTTATTAAATTAAAGAATTTTTTTGAATTCATCAATGTTATCATTCTCATTATTACTGTTTTTATTAGCATCGATTATCATCATCATTGGTATTATCATCAACAATATAACTATCGTCATTACCATCGCCATTATCATTATTTTGTTTAATTTCATTCATTGTCATCATTATCACTATTATCATTATCATCAGTTTAATATTAATTCTTTAAAAACGAAGCTTAACGTTTAACTATATCACAATGTCATCGTATAAGACGTAAAAGTCCAGCAGGAATCATTTTATTATTCAAATATATCGCAAGGGTATTCAAAGTTTAGCATATGATAGCTGCAGCATATGATAGTTTCTTGTTTCAATTTTTTTTTTGTGTCTTTTTGATTTTTGTAGTTTTTCTTTCCTCTTTTTTTTTTTCTTTTGGTTTTTGCATTTTAGCAAGCGAAATGAAAACTCAGTCGCCGTCGCCCAGCCGTGGCACAGTTAAATTCACGTGACAAGCCAATATTAAATGTGATTCAGCTGCAGCACAAATGCAAACAGTAGATAGAGAGAGAGAGAGAGAGAGAGAGAGAGAGAGAGAGAGAGAGAGGAAAGCGAGTCTGGTTAGTTAGAGAGCCCGAAGGAAATGACTATAGCCGTTCAGATATAGCACATACTATGGCAACTGTGTGCACACTGTGCCACTCAACTGTTTGGCTTAAGCATTTATTTAAAACATATTCAATTCAGTTAGCACAAAAGCAAAGGAAACAAAGAATGGCAACTTGAGGAAGCGTCTGCAAAGTGACCCGAACTCCAAATGGAAATGGCTGGCGACAAATTTTCACTTGAATTCAACTGACCTACATAAGTATATCCCATATTCATACATGTTCACAACTATTCACTTAACTTTCCATTCATTTGTGATTGTTGAACATGAAATTTGTTTCAAACAACGGTTTGAAAACTTTTAATGTAACCAACGTAAACGCTTTCATTTGTTGCCAGTTGCCCAAAAACTATTTGGCCAGACTGAACAGCTGTTCAGTGGGCAAGCACAAAACATTTGAATTACATTTTTTTTGCAGTGTATTGGCCTGATATTATGATATGATATTACTATTAAGATGTAGTCAAGTATAAGAGAGATAAGTCCATAAGCTATAAGATAAAAGTATAAGAAAATCGCACGAACTTAACAAGTTCTTCTAATTGAAGTGCTTTAGAAATCTGGACTGAAAGTTTAAGTATAAAGTGTCTCGACTTTGGCTGAAAGAATTGTATCTTAAAGCTAAATGAAAGCTAAACTCGACCTATTCAGAGAAGCTAGAGAGCTCTGTGTGTGTGTGTGTGTGTGTGCTATTGATGAAATCGATTGCTGCCTGCGGACAAACGAGGCTGTCATGTTTGGTTTGGTTGCAATTTCCGCTTCCGTTTCCGTTTCATTTTCAGTTTCAGTTTCAGTTTGATTTCATGCAGCGCTGAACGCTCAACGCTCAGCTTTCAGATGCAGTTTCGTGCCAATGCTGCAATTAAAATTGAATCAATTATGAATTTGACTTTGCCGCCATTTGTAGTGCATGTCAAGTGGATCACGAACGGCACTGACGATGCTGCGCCTGCAGCTGTCCGATTTCGCCATTCGCAATATCAATAGCCAGAGCAGCAAATATTGATTGATTGGCAGGATATTCAACGATTGTTAGAAACCTTAAATATGGCTTCGAGCAGACAAAAACTATTTATGCAAACAAAAAAAAAAACAAAACGATTCTCGGTGACACGAAAGGAACAATTTCGGTTTTAATTGCTGCGAATTAAAATTAAGTTCATTTCATTTGATTTACACACAGTCCGCATCGCATCGCATCGCATTTGAAAACACCTTTTTCATAAAGTGTGAAAAAATATTTAATTGATATGCTTTTGCTGCCAGCCGCCAATCGGCCTCATTCAATCTGCTATATCTGTTTATCGAATTTGTTGTTTTTGCCAAAAGGTGCAAAAACAATAATAATCAATTCAAAATGACAATAATTCACTGCTCACATTCTCACTTTGTTCTGCCTTTCAGCTGAAATGAATATCGAGAGTTTAACCATCAATGAACAAAATATTTATATATATATTACAGGCAAACTGATTGATCTTTTGTTATATATTTTATTATATGCATCGAGAGCTCTTGGGAATTATGGAGTGTTTTATTGTTTACCCTTGAGCTTTTATTGTTTTTGCTTACTTTTGCAATGTATCGTATAACACTTTCTTTCTTCTTTGGTTAGATATATATCTAATATTAAACGTTTCATTCTTAAAAGAACACATTCGTGACAACATTGCCTTAGGTGTAAACAAGTAAGAGTGCTCCAGTCGAGACTGCTCGACTAAGAGATACCCTGAACCCTGTGAAGATTTGATATTCAAATCACTTTACGCTTCTTTTATACAAATATACAAACAACACATACACACACACGCATACACACATGCACACGCACGTACAAGCACTTTCTCTGCTACTGCGCAGTTTACGCAGCGACTGCGCGTGGGCAGCGCTTGGGCTGCAGAATGGGCTATATTATGGAAACTTATTCGTTGAATAGGCTTGCTTCTAGATGGACTTTCGTAACCAAACTTTTAAAACGTACTAATGACATTCATATGCATGTAGTTGCCAAAGCACAAGTTGCTAGTATTTGAAATACGTTGTTTTCAAATTTTGGGGGAAGGGGGCGTGGCATCGAAAATCCAAAAATTACAAAATGTTTGTATTCACAACACGGATATACACGGAAAATCTTCAAATCTATAGCTAAAACGGACGGACGGACGGACGGACGGACGGATGAACGGACAGACGGACATGGCTATATCGACTCAGTTTGTCGAGCTGATCAAGAATATATATACTTTATGGGGTCTGCCACGCCTCCTTCTGCCTGTTACATACATTTTCACAAAAACATTATACCCTGATTTCCCATTTCCAATGGGTTCAGGGTATAAAAATGGGCTATATATCAAGCCGAAGGCCTCAGCAGTCAGTGCTTTAGTCTTAAGTAAGTACTAATTTTAATTATAGCCTATTTCTAAAAATAAATAAATAATATATGATATATATATTTTATATATAACGTAGTATATTTGTATTCATATGTTTTCAAAAGTCAACAAATGCAACTCAAAGCAAGCTTTATTCATAAAACATTTGGCTTAAGAAAAAGAGAACTTGAGCTAAGCGGAGCAGAAAGTAAATATTACATTAGTAACACAAATAATTACATATATGAGTTGTGTTAAAAAACTATAGCAAACTTCATGTTTTTTTCCAAAAATGTATTCATGAATATTTACTTTGCCCTTTTCAAAGTGATCTCCATTAATTTTACACTTTTTTTCCCATTCTCTGCATTTCAAAGCATAATTTTTGTTAATCTTTTTTTTGTTGATCGTAGCGTGCCGTAGTCCTTTCATGTATTTCTTTAGTTTCGGGAGCAAGAAAAAGTCACAGGATGACCAGGTCTGGGCAAGTTGGTATCAAAAGCCGCAAAAAGCTCTAAATTTGCAATACTTCTTGAGCAGATCTCGCTTGAGTTTTTGGAACTATAGCTTAATATACCAATAGGCAACAGCGAATATATAAATATATATCTATCGATATCAAGAAAGTATTTGTTTCGCCACTGCAGATAAAATACTGCAACTTATGTAGCACATCGCTTAGAGTGGGCAATGTGAGATCGAGTGTGAGATAGAGCGTATGTGTGTGTGGAGAACGTCTTGCCGAGTGGAACAGTTTGTGTCGAATCCCATTTGGGATTGCATTCAGGCGTTGGAGCGAACGAGTTTTTGTGTGTGAGACAGTTGGAGTTTGGGGCGTGCAGGGGGTGTGTATGTGTGTGTGTGTGTGTGTGGGTGTTGGGGCTTGGCTTGCAGGCAAACAAGTTTTAAAGCAAACAACTTTACTGTTGCCGTAACTGTAACCGTAACCGGAACCGTTACGGTTGCTGCCATTGCTCGGCAAGTTCAATATATATGGCAGTTGCCGTTGACTTTTGATCGCTTTCCAGCACGCAGACACACACATGCATAGAGAGACAGAGTGAGAGACACGCAGACATACAATATGGTCAGGGCTACTTTGTTGTCACTGGGGCGAACATGGCGTATGCGCAATATTTGTATTACTGTTTCATATGGGCCGCTAGAGCCCCCAAATGCCCGAGTTGAAGTTGAAGCTGTAGCTGTGGTCCACGCCACGTGTCCTAGTTATGGACGCTCATATATCTCTCTCTCTCTCTCTCTCTCTCTCTCTCTCTCTCTCTCTCTGTGTGTGTGAAGAGATGGAGTGGAATGGGATGTAAAGAAAAACGGCATCGGTTATGGCAAACGAATGCGACGATGCCGTTTGCCCTTAACTCAAATGTACAACATCAATAAATAAAAAACCCAGGCGAAAGGATATAAAAAAGGATAATAAACAGAGTCCCCTAAGAAATCTATAACTGAGTGCGGCCACACACACACCCGCACACTCGCATTGCAACATTTGCTGCTGGCTGAAATTGGCAGCGACAGCAGCAGCAGCATCGATAAGGATATGTTTGTGGCTTGCTGCTGCTCTGCTCGAGTGCTGAAACACACGTTCAAATTTAAACGATGTCTCTATATAAACATATATACATATACATGTGTGTAATGCATATGTGCTTGTGTGTGTGTGTGTGTATCGCCCACACACATAAATTTCCATATGGCAGCAGCTCATGCAATATGCAGGATAACCTCGATGAAAAGGCGATAAAAAGACGCCGCCTAATGCTCAGCTCGCGCGCCCCCTTCCGGCCCGTCCGGCCCATCCACCATCTACCCACCCACACACACCAAAAGCCACAAAACAGGCAAACCATGTGAACGCCTCTGTCCATGTCGATGGCATTCAAATGAATAAAGCAAAAGCCTGGCGCCTATCTCGCTAATGTATCCTGGCCAAGTTATGACTGACAGTCGCAGGAGTGCGCCAAGTCGTAAACTCAATTTTCTTGCCACTGTCAATGCAGCACGAATATTTGCGCTTACACATAGAGGCACACACACACACACACACACACACACACAGTGAACTGTGCTTTGTGGCATTGACATAAATGAATGTTCCGGATGCAGAAGCAACCAGCATCTGGCAGCTAGTTGATTGAATGCGGTTGCCACTTATCAACAGCTACAGACGACCACATTCAACACAGACGACTTTAATATATAAATGTATAGCAATAAGAATCAGCTGCATCTACTATATACTATATCATATGGCTGCTATATATACAAAGCAAAGTTGAGCTGCGACTGGCTTAGCTTTGCTTTGACTTATTTTTCGATCAGTTTTGGATAGTTCTTTGCTTTTTTCTTGTTTCAAATTCCTTTGATTTTCAGCTTGAACTATTTAACTTTTATATCTGCTTCCGTTTCGCTTTGTTCATAGTCTGGTTGAACAGCATTTAAGCTCACTTCTAATGAAGAAGTTCAAATTGCGTCGATTCTTGAATCTCTGATCTTGATATCTTAACTCAGGCAAGTCATTGCTCATGACGGACAATACTTTTAATAACACAAGTTTTTGTAATTTCTCTGAATAATGATCTAGTGATAATAATTATAATATTAATAATAATAATAAATTTGTAACAAAAAAAAAATGATTAAAGCTGACAACGTCAGCGCCAACTCCATTGACTCCAACTACTTCTTTTAGAGCTAGCTTAGATTTTGAAGTTTCAGTTTGAATCAAATAAAAGCAGATCAAATTCTTCGTTAACTGATTGAAATTGAACATCTAACTAAGCTCTGATATTCTGTGAGATAAGCTATGAAAGCAGATGAATTAGCTCAGCTGGATAACTAGATCTTTAGAAGCTGCTGAAAATAATGAAAGCATGTTTAAAACTCTATTTAGTTTTACTTTATGATTTTATTATGATTTATTATTATTATCAATTTTCCGTATTTTTTTTGCTAACTATTTATTTATTTATGATTTATTTTATTTTATTTATTTTTTGTTTATTTATTTATTCATGGTTTGTTTATTTATTCATGCGGATCTAACTCGTTCCCCTCCAAGATATTATATACTTTTGCCTGTGTTTCTTTTAAACTCAAAATTCCCTATACTTTTCGAGCACACCTCGTTTATCACATATCTATTATATTATACAAATCGTTTATATCTCGCCAAAATCTGCTTGCTCAAGCCTCAACTGATAGATGTGGCAAGAGTTGGCATCTGCTTGGCTATTCTGTCTCTCTTGACAAGCTTGGAACTCGTTTTCGTTGGCTCTTGCTGCTGCTGCTGCTGCTTCTTCTCTTTTTGGCGCGGCGCGCAGCAGTTGCCAATTATTGTGTTCCTTAACTGAAAATCTGTTGTAATCCCTTAAGAGGTTTACATTCGAAATCGCAATCTATGGCATTAATCGCTGCGGTGTGCCCTTGTAGCCTACGAGCTGTGGCGCATGTGGCACAGAGAAATGAGTGCAAAATATTTCGTAGAACGTCGCTGTCGCAGTCACAGTCGCTGTCGCAGTTGGCAGCGCAGTCGACGTTGGCTTTGGCGTTGGCGTTGGCGTTGGCAATTCTGAAGCACTTGAACGTGCGTCAAATTAAAACACCGCAAAATGTCAAGTGATGCGAGCTGCTGCAGACAGAGCTGCGCGCTTGGCCTGCACGGGTGGTGCACGGGTGGTGCGACGGGTGGGTTAGCTTTGCAGAGGTGGGTCTGTGCAGAAGAATATGCGTTGCATTTATTTTAATGAGCATTAAATGATGTGGCAAGCCGCCGATGCGAGGGCAGCCCCCAAACTGCGCTGGCAGTGATTGCAACTATTGCCACGCCCAGCCCCCCTTCACAGGGCCCCCTCCCCTCCCCGCACATTTACGACTTAATGATGCCAATCGACGACTATGCACCAAAAGTATGCAACACATTTTTGCAACATGCCTTCACGCAATGCCCCCATGCGCCGCTTGGAGGCAAATCACAATCGCTGTGGGTAGCTGGGCCTGGGTGGTTGGATTGGTAGTGGTTGGTGGTTGGGTGTGTGGCTCGCTGCTAAATTTCATGGCATTGCTGTAAATTTATGGGCCACACACACACGCACACAAATCTTTTGTGCATTCGCTTTGTCGAACCACACACAAATACACAAATACACACACACACACACACACACACACGCACACACGCTGGCAATCGTTTGTACAGCATCCGGTGGCGCATCCGCTAGTGGCATGCTGGTGGTGCACGGGCTGGGGAAATTGAAACAAATGTTTTAGAGATATTTATTTGCATATTTGCATAATTTTTCGGTTGCATTTTTTATGCGGCCTTCCATTATTCATATGCAGCGACCGACACATGCCCAACCAACCGCCGCACCACACACACACACACACACACACTCACACACACACACACACACACACACGCCCACGCCCACGCCACAGCACGAAAGTAGCTCACGCAACTGTTTTAGCCCAACAAATGTTGGCAGCATTTTATGAGCCTGTTTCTCTCTGTCAGCTACATGATCTATAAAACATGCTCTTATCGTTGGCTCTGTCTATCTCAATGGGCATTAAATCTAGAAAGCTAATCACATTTCTCATCAGTTTCAAAAATGATTCAAGTAATCGAAACTAAGCTTGACCTATTTCCATATGCCTTTACCTGTTCCTAGTTGCTTCTCATAAGCTACTCACCGACATAGAAATTACAAAAGTGTTCAAGGTTCCAAAGAATGTAACAATTTATTCTGAATAAATCTGTCTTATAAAACAAATCTCATATACTTTTAAGCTTTGTTCTGTATTCACTATATAAATTCCATATACTTGTGCTTTTTCTCTAAGACAAGTTCTCTTTCACACACTTTCGCTATTTGTAAGCTTATGGCTAGGCATAATGCTTTTTATACCCTGAACCCCTAGAGCATGGACATTCTATGCATGATAGTTTTGTGAAAAGTTATGAAAAATGTAGTCTTTGAATTATATATATACTTGATCATTACGAAGAACAAGGTTGATCTAACCATGCCCGTCTGTCCGTCCGTCCGACTGACTGTCCGTCCGACTGACTGTCCGTCCGACTGAGCGTCCCTCCGTCTATTTGAATGCGGCAATCTCGTAAGCCACAATATCTAGAGACTTCAAGTCTCTGTTAAATGTATGTTCCTATATGCCATACGCAGTACGAGTCTATCGCTCTCACTCATCTCAATTCCTTATTCTCGATCAAAAGCTTGTGCATGTGTACAAAAGCGTAGCATGATTCGAATAACAGTTCTGCGCAGTGCTTAGGGTATCTCTTAGTCGCACACTCCCCACTAGACCACGCTTACTTGTTTTTTTTTTTTTGAAAGTGTAATTACAACTAAAATATTCTTTGTGTAAATACATGTATAAATGTTGTATCATTTTTTTACATTTCATAGTTGACTTCTGCATCAACTGTCATTAAAATGGGTCAAGAGAATTATTTTTCATACACTAAATACACACGCACACACACACACACACACACACACACACACAAACACATACACATATATATTTTCGGAAATATGGCACTTTAGTCAATTAGCAGGGCAAATGTTTTGTTTTTATTGCTTTCTGCTGTTGCTGTTGTTGTTGTTGTTATTATTGCTGTCAATGCTGAAAGCCTGACGCATTTTCAGCTTTATACATTTATTTATGATTTTAGGCATGGCCACAAACTTATTTGTGTATTTTTGTGCTATATTCATATATATTTGCATTTTTGGTGTTTCTAGACAATTTCCGGTATTCGAATGTCTTTTTTTCTATTTCCATTTTACAAACTCTCTATCATACATGTTACTTAACCATCTCTATGAATTTTTGTCTAATTTGTAATTTGTATATGTCAATGGAATTTGCTTTGGTCAAAGGCTTACCTTCAGTAACATACCTGTATTAATTACTGCAAATTGAATAGATGCTTCAATTTGATTTAATTAAAGCTCGAACATTTGTGCACAGTCTATAAGTGTGTGGGCCAAGCTGAGCGTATAGATTGCATGAGTAGCGTTTGAAAGCAACTTAAACTCTATCAGATTTGCTTTGAGCTTGGCTAGTTAACTAACATATAAATCTATATAAGCTTTATGTATACAAGGTATATTCAGAGAGTATTAAGAATGTTACTCCATGCCCATCCCTTATGCGTACAAGTTTGTCCATTCTGAATGCTGTTTAGCTTGGACGTGTTTTGACCCATCTTCGATTTGTTGATATTCCAAAAAAATGGAGTGAAGAATCTGTATCAAAGTTTTGGCCACTAAAGCTGCCGCAGCCAGCGTCTTGCCCAGAGCTGGTTACCCTGTGGAAGAGTTCCATGAAAGGACGATTCTAAGCTACGACGGCATCAGAGAAGCAGCTGAGCAAGATTACAGTTAATGATGCTTTGAAATGCTTCGATTGACACCAGTGTGTAAAATCTGATGGGAATTACTTTTGACGTTGACAAGAAAGATATTCATGAATAAATTTATAACTTTTGATAAACAACACAAAATTCGCTTTACTTTTCAAACACACCTCACGTATGCACGTTAGTCAAACACGTATTCAAATTCGTGCAATGTGTGAATCCTTTAACTATTTTGATTTGCTTCTAATTTCCATGTTGATGACACACTCACTAAAAAAAAAAACAAAAAATAGAAAGAAAAACAAACTATTGGAAATCATGTGAAAATATTTATTTAAATTGTGCAGCCCAGCCAAAGCCAATAAACAGAACGCAAAACAAGTAAGAGTGCTCTAGTCGAGACTGCTCGACTAAGAGATACCCTGAACCCTGCGAAGATGCGATATTCAAATCATTTTACGCTTCTTTTATATATACATATACACAAACAACACATACATACACACACACATTCACACTCACGCACAAGCACTTGCTCTGCTACTGTGCAGCTTACGCAGCGACTGCGCGCGGGCAGCGCTTGGGCTGCAGTATGGGCAATATTATGGAAAATTTTTTGCTGAATAGGTTTGCTTCTAGATAGACTTTCGTAATCAAACTTTTACAGCGTAATAATGACATTCATATGTATGTAGTTGCTAAAGCACAAATCTCTAGTATTTGAAATACGTTTTTTTCAAATTTGGTGGAAAGGGGGAGTGGTATCTAAAATCCAAAAATTGCAAAATGTTTGTATTCACAACACGGATACACACGGAAAATCTGAAATCTATAGCTATAATGGTATTCAAGTTACGCTTGAAAAAAAAGTAAAATTATCGATTTTCATCGATAATAAGTAAATGGGATGAGTTATCGAAAAAAAATGATAAACTCGTACTGCGTAGGATATACACGAGTATACATTTCAAATTTCAGATCTCTAGCTTTTGTGGTTTACGAGATCGCTGCGTTCACACGGACGGACGGACGGACAGACGGACATGGCTATATAGACTCAGTTTGTCGAGCTGATCAAAAATATATATACTTTATGGGGTCTGCCATGTCTCCTTCTGCCTGTTACATACATTTTCACAAAAACATTATACCCTGACTTCCCATTTTCAATGGGTTCAGGGTATAAAAATTGTTTAAGCTGAAATTTATTTTTAGGATTAAAATATTGCAAAATACATTTAAGGTAAAGTCTGCAAAAGTTTACATATCTCTCTAAAGACTTCAATTAGACGCTCAACAGAAATATTTGATATTCAAACTTTGATATAAATTGAAGTCTAATCAGACTGAGACATGGCAAATCACTTTGCTTTTTTGTCATGAGAGAGAAATGTAGCTGAATAAGAGAAAGATAGATTATTAAAATAAACATATTTGAGCAGAGATTGATTAAAATTTTATAAAGATATATATATATATATATATATATATATATATATATATATATATATATATATATATATATATATATATATACTGTATCTTCTACAGTTTTAGAGCTTGAAACTCGAACATTGGACAGTTCAATTACAGCAGACTTCCTCTTTAGACTTACCAAAAAGCTATTTCAACTGTTTTTGGACAGTGAACGAGTATTATGCAGTCGCTGACGTGCGACTGTTACATGCTAAATCAGACACAATTTTTTGCAAATTAAAAAAACAAAAACAAAACAAATTTAAATAACAAAATTTGATCTTTAGTTTCTTAAACGGAATTTGGAAACCGAAGAAAATTCTTTTACAATTTTATTTTTGTATTGCACTGATCAAAGCTGCTTTCTTCAATGCCATATTTCCTTGTATACATAGTCCTAGATAAGTTAATTTTAGTCTACAATTTTTGTTAATTATATTTACCGAAAAATCATAAAAGAAATAAGAAAAGCTTATTCAAATTAAAGTTTGGCTTATATTTTCTCAAATTGTGCTGCAAAATATATAAAATAAATACAAATGGTTTTTATACCCTGAACCCATTGAAAATGGGAAATCAGGGTATAATGTTTTTGTGAAAATGTATGTAACAGGCAGAAGGAGACATGGCAGACCCCATAAAGTATATATATTCTTGATCAGCTCGACAAACTGAGTCGATATAGCCATGTCCGCCTGTCCGTCCGTCCGTCCGTCCGTGTGAACGCAGCGATCTCGTAAACCACAAAAGCTAGAGATCTGAAATTTGAAATGAATACTCGTGTATATCCTACGCAGTACAAGTTTATCATTTTTTTTCGATAACTCATCCCATTTCCTTATTATCGATACAAATCGATAACTTTTCTTTGTTTTTGAATACCGTTATAGCTATAGATTTCAGATTTACTGTGTGTATCCGTGTAATGAATACAAACATTTTGCAATTTTTGGATTTTGAATACCACGCTCCCTTCCCCTCAAATTTGAAAAAAACGTATTTCAAATACTAGAGACTTGTGCTTTGGCAAATACATACATATGGCATTATTACGCTGTAAGAGTTTGGTTACCAAAGTACATCTAGAAGAAAACTAATTCAACAAATAAGTTTCCATACTATTGCCCATACTGCAGCCCAAGCGCTGCCCACGCGCACTCGCTGCGTAAACTGCGCAGTAGCAGAGAAAGTGCTTGTGCGTGCGTGTGCATGTGTGTGTGTGTGTATGTGTTGTTTATATATGTATATGCATATACATATGTATAAAAGAAGCGTAAAGAGAATTGAATGTCGCATCTCCGCAGGGTTCAGGGTATCTCTTAGTCGAGCAGTCTCGACTAGAGCACTCTTACTTGTTATATAAAGTTTATTTGTAAGCAATTTGATGCAGCGTTGCGACTATTTGCTGCTATATTTTATATCACAATTTAAGCAGATTTTACGCTGTGAACAGCTTATGGTGTAATCGAAACAATTTGAGCAGGGAGCTGCTGTCTATATACATATATATATATATATATATATATATATATATATATATATATATATATATATATATATATATATATATATATATGCATACAATTTTCGATTATTTCCTGTCAAATTAATTTTCATTTCAGGTGAGTGTGCGTGCGGCTGTGTATGCAGGTGAGCGTGTGTGTGTTTGGCTAATTTATGCATATATTAGCAAAGTGCAATAACAAAAGCAGCAGCCGCAAATACACACAGTGAGAGATACTATGTGTGTGTGAGAGAGAGAGAGAGAGAGAGGGGAAAAGTCGTAGTCAAAGTTTAAGATAGTTTAAGCCATTGCTGAGATTAATTTGTGTCCAATTATTTGTAGCTGCCCAACACGCACCACAATAATAATAATAATAATAATAATAACAATATTGTTATTATTACTTTTACTGTTGGCCCTTGGCTGAGACATCATTCGGTGCCAGGTCCAAGTATTTTACTGCTGCCAACACGAGACCAAATGTAAGGCTATCTATCGACCGAGCATTTGGCCACATTTCCATGTGCTCGAATTGTTGTTCGGTTTCGGCTTGAGTTGCCCAAATCTTGGCCTGTCTGCATATTAAATAATGTTTGTTTGTTTCTAATCGCCTTATGAGCTCCATTTTACGAGCTTCGCTCGTAATATCCCAGCAAAATTTACAGCTTAAGTTTTGATGCAGCTGGCTAAATAAATAACAATTTATCAGCAAATCATTGGGTTTTTTGTATTGTAATTTAAGATCATATCTACTCTTATATTTGTTTGAACTAATTGCAAAATTTCATAAATATTTTTTCATATGTGAAGTTGCCAAAATTGATATGCTGAGCCTTCCAAACTTTAACAAACATCAAGCGATCATCGTGATTCGAATCATTTTACTCCCATTAAAGTTGTCTAGTTTGAATAAACTTCTACGTTTTACAGCGATTTTGCATTTTGGAAATCTCAACAAAGTTTGCTTGTTGGCCTCAAACTTGAAGCTTCCGTAACTTAAGCCAATCTGAGAAGATTTTTATAACCTGAGAACATTGAAAATGGGCATTGAAGATTTTCTGAAACTGTCTGTCTGCAATCTCGTAAGCCACAAAAGCTAGAGACTTAGCGTCTTTGTACAATGTATATTCCTGTATGCCATACGCAGTACGAGGCTATCAGTTTGGTTCGATAACCCAACCAATTTCTTGCTGATCGATAAAAAATTGCTAGTTTCTTTTGGTTTTTTTAAGCTTAGTTAGAATACCACTAAAGATAGAAACATCCCATTCACAGGATGGGCTTCTGCAATGAATGAATGCCTTTGAATGCCAAGTTTTTATACTGAACCCTGAACCCATTGAAAATGGGAAATCAGGGTATAATGTTTTTGTGAAAATGTATGTAACAGGCAGAAGGAGACGTGGAAGACCCCATAAAGTATATATATTCTTGATCAGCTCGACAAACTGAGTCGATATAGCCATGTCCGTCTGTCCGTCCGTCCGTCCGTCCGTCCGTCCGTGTGAACGCAGCGATCTCGCAAGCCCTAAAGTCTTGTGCCTTGCCACTCGCACCTCACATCTTAGCGTGAACTCTCTCTCTCTCTTCATAAGTCTTCTACATACTTTCAGCTTTTATGGTTAAAGTTTTTGGTATTCAATGAGTAAATTGAACTTATGAAAAGGGAAATTAAAAAAAAAAAGAAAACAAAAACTCTCAGCCTATTTGACATCTATTGAAACAGTATACATGCATTAAAATGCTTTCAAATGGGTGAAATTGAATACTTTAGTTGGAAATAATTTGCCGCGTGGCGTTTAATTAAAAATGCGAACATGCAACACGTAGTGCGAAATTTCAAATCAACCAATGAATAACTAATTAAACTTGCAATTAAAGTGGGCTTGCGATTAATTAAAGTGACCGAACTGAAGCTGCCACACAACACTCGAATCACACGCTGACAGACAGACAGACAGACGGAAAAACCGACAGGCATATTGAATATTGATGAACATTGAATTAAATAGCTGCGGCCCCTTAGGACAAAACAAATTTAGTTTCTCATTATGCTGACTCTTCAAATATATATATACATATACATAATATATAAATTTTTTCGTTCGCTTTCATTACTGCGTGAAGCATCATTCAATTTAAATACATTTAATTTATAAATATTTCAAGAGCTGCATAATAAATGTTCTCTCACATGGATGAGAGATGCGAAAGCAGTTTAAGCGCTTTAAAACTATTTGGCAAAGCTGACATCAAGTTCAGAATTGAGTCGAAAAGCATTTAAAGCATTTTCTCTCCAAACTCATAATAGATAGTATCTTGTTTGTGCAGTTCCGATTGCTACTTTCGAGCTTTCACCTAAGAAAGTTGTAGCTAAAAATACCTTTGCAATTAGTAGCTAACATTGTTTGTGGGCATTGGATATACGCCTTGGGTAGAAAGGACGTAAGAAGGGTATATTATGGCAAAGGGTATATTATCCAAACACAAAAAGGTTATTTTGATCGAAGACAGTATGAGAGTGAGCAATAGGATCGATATATATCGATTAGCTTTTATTAAGAGTGCTTTACTCGCAGGTTTCTAATGTCAGCATACTTATAATTTGTCTGTATGGATAGCTCATAGGATGGAACCAGCGTCTATAGAAGCCTCAATAGCTTTAAGCTAACTTTTCGATAAATATCGATAGACTTATAGATAAATAATTCAAATCATATATATAGAGCATGTTCCGTTAAGTAACTTACTAAGTAGATAACCTACTTACAGCTGTTCCTAGCGAGCATTATTCCCTCGAATATACCCGATTGTGAGTGTCTAACTGTTTGATCTAAACATCAATTGAGGAATCCTGAATACATTCCATATACATGTTGTATATGTACCCTATACATATACACTCTACATTCCATATATATATATATGTTCTTCTATGTAAATTTGTTCTATATTCACTCCATATACATATTCTTATACATATATCAATAAATAGTACTAATTCACCTAGGAAGAACATATTGTATATATAACAGGGTATTTTGTGTGCGAGCATTGCCCACAAAGGTGTGTTCATATTTGTGCACTGCCTGACTTAGGTCTTTATAAACTCGAAAGTTCAGGAACTAACGGAATCGAGTGCATTTGAGTGCTCCATAAGCCAAATTCTATTTACCATATTTTCAGGCTGTTTGCTATTTCTTGGCCAAGTCCATGAAAAGGTTTTTACGGGCATATTTCTAGAAATACAAAACAGTGGCAACAACAACAGCTAGATGATGAAGCAGAAGAAGCAGAAGAAGAAGAAGAAGAAGAGGTAGCAACGGCTATGAATATTAAGCACATTTTGACTTTTGTGCATAGATGTTTTTAGGCGGTAAATGTTGGTGTGGGCGTGGCATGCGCTGTCATGTTCATATTTTCGAACTCCTAAGGAAGTGGCTCGAAGAGAGGTGTGTGTGTGTGTGTGTGTGTACTTTCACATCATGGCACATTACCATTCATGAAATGCAATTTCATAGCAAAAGAATACGCACACACAGACACACACACACACACACACACACATAGATAAATGTGCGCACTTAGACTTAGATACAAAGTGCTGCCACATACAAACACATTTTGAGCGAAAGAGATGGCATTTGTGTGTGCGAGCAAGTTGGCCAGAGAGAAAGCAATCATAAAGTGCTTCTTTTTGCTTCAATGATTTTTAGGCCTAACACATTAATGTGCATGTGTGGGCTAGTGTGTGCGGTGTGTGTGTGTGTGTGTGTGTGTGTGTGTGTGTGTGTGTGTGTTTATTAGAAGCTCATCTTGCTGATTGCGAACTATGAGTGAGCATGTGTATGTGTATGTGTGTGCGTGCGTGTGCGTATGCACATGAAAGCCAGAAACCAGCTATCGAATGATTTGCCAGTCTCACGCAAAGATATGCAGATACCCTGTATGCAGATGAATAGATGTATGAAAAGAGAAAGAGAAAGAGAAAAGAGAGAGAGAGAGAGAGAGAGAGATAGTAACATTTAAGTAAGATTTGTATAAATCAAAAGAAGTCTAAGCTACATTTCTGTTGCAGCCATGGATAGAAAGACCTTGTACCGGGTATCTATCAGTCGAGCATAGCCCACATATTGTTGCCTAATTCAATTTGTGTATATGTCAACATTTCTGTTGAGAGCATAGACTGCATACAGGGTATCTGTCAGTCAAGTACACTCAGCAGTCGGTGCTAGTCATTAACCAAGTCACATTGAAAACTGATCCAAAAACACAAAAGTTCAAGTGAAATTCGGTGAACTTCTTTAAAAATTGTTTGGGGGCAGATAAAATAAGACTCAGTTCCGGGAATCCACTAAAGAGCTATTTATAGACTTTTCAATTAATACAAAGCTCGCTTTAATTTCTGTTGCTGATACGGGTATCAGTCGTTAGTTTCACCGTTACACTGCACACACACACACACGCACACACAGAGAGTGAGTGAGAGAGACAGTCGGAAATTCTAAAGATATTTTCAAGTTCGTTTGGAGTTGTTTCAATTTCAGTTCTAATTATGTATGCATGCGTATTAGGAGGGCAAAACTTTTGTTGCCAAAAACTGGTATACAGCAGTTGCCACAACAGGCCACGCCCCTTCCTTCTGCGCTCCTGCTGCTGGGGCAGGGCCTGTTAATTAGCGTGGCGCAGCAAATGGCTGCCGCATCGGCCAACTTTGCTGATAATGAAAATCGTTCCGTTCCATTCCCGCCCCGTTTCCCGTTACCCACTTGCCACTTCCCACTTCCCGCTTCACAATCCCATGCTCGTTTCGTTCTCGTCGGTAGCAAAGTTGCGAAAAACTTTCATCAAAGGTTACAATTTGTGCTACGGGGTCTTTGTTTTGACATGAGCGCTGGGGTAGGTGTGGCAAGAAACCAGTAGCATTGCCAGAGCGGCAGTGCGGACGGCAGCTGAACGGTTACTTCAAGCTGCCCTGTCAATGGCACCTGATTATTTAACTACGTGGAATTTCGAACAGCGCCAGTAATTGCTAGCAACTGAGGCTTGCCACTTCTACAACCTGTCACAAACTTGACTCAATTATTGCTTTCGAAATTTTCGAAAGTATTTGCTGGAAGTGTTCTCAATTGCGTACAGCGAACCAACTATGCGTATATGGCCTATGAATTGGAAATTTGCTTTAATTCCTTTCATCTATATTGCGCTCTCTCTCTCTCTCACACGCTCTCTTTCCCTCTTGGTATTATTTCTATGCTTCCATTTCTAATGCTATAAAATATATTGATATCTAAGTATTGCTTTCTCAGCTTTCGCTCTTAACTTTCGTTGACTCCCTACTTGCTATTTGCTTGCTCTCACTCTCTCTCTGTCTCTCACTCCTTCTTTCAAGTCAATCCGAGACAGAGAAACACTCTTTGTTCTTTAATATTTGTTGCTGTACCTAAACTGTTTCTGTCTCAAATGATCTTCTTTCTTTCATCTCTTATACTTCATTTCTTAATCTCTGCCTTTCATTCTCTACCTTTCTCTATCTCCGTACCTCTCTCTCTCTCTTGCATCCTCTCTCTCTCTCTTTTTATCCCTCTCTCCTCTCTTTCTCTCTTTTTCTCTTGTATCCCTCTCTCTTTTATTCCTCTCTCTCCCTCTCTCTCCCTCTCTCTCTCCTCTCTCTCTCTCCCTCTCTCTCTTCTCTCTCTCTCTCTCCTCTCTCTCTCTTTGTTTTTCCGTTTTTATATTTTACTCTTATCGTTTATGCTTCCTTTAAGTTCAGTTCTTTGTGTCTATGTCTTTACTTTACTTCCTTTTTGCTTAGTTTTTTTTAACACATTTTCCCTGTCATTCCACTAACTCGGTTTCTTTTCAGTTTTCCACTCTTTTGCCCTTTCGCACTTAGATTTTGATCGTCCTTTTGATTGCATTATGCTTAATCAAATTCGCTTAATTAGTATCCTTTGCAAGCGCTGTTTCTCTCCCTCTAACCAGACCAGTCTTCTCACTCGCTCTCTCGCTTAATTCTCCGCTTTCCCTCTTTCTCTCTTCTATTCTCTGCCGGCAGTTTCTGATGGTTTTTCTTCTGCCTTCGATAAACATCCTGTCTGCCGTTGATTTCCGTTTCGCAACTGCCGCGTTCTTTGTCCACGTCTTCTGCTAGGGCCATAAGTTGATGTCTATTGTGTGTGTGTGTGTGTGAGCGTGTGTGTGTGTGTGTGTGTGTGTGTGTGTGTGTGTGTGTGTGTGTGTGTGTGTGTGTGAGCGCGTGTGTGTATGTGTAAGGGAGTCGCAAGTGGAGCGTATAAGTAAATGGCGCGACCGAAAATAAATACGAGGCAGCAAAACGAAGCCGCCAGCAGCAGAGAGCCAGGACCAAGACCAGGACAAGGACCTGCCCCAGAGTCAACCAGTCAGTCAGCTACTAAGGCAGCCAACCATCTGGGCAGCCACCAGGTTAGTCACTGCCAGGTGCTCTTCGTATAAATGTGTGTGTGTGTGTATGTCTGTGTGTGTGTGTGTGGCTGTGTCTGTGTGGCAGGAAAAATGAATAACAACAAGCAAGCGCCGAGTCAGTTGAAAAGGCCACATGGCAATAAAGTGAAATGCCCGCCCTGTGCCACTTAATTTGTTTAAAGCCCCCATTGCAAAAGTCTCGAGTAGTGGCTTAAAGAGTTGTGCAGCGCATTCAACTAGGCAAGCCCTACGCCCGCCCGCCCACAAAAGCTTCACGTTCTGCAGACAGCTGAAGAAATGACTCAACTCCTGGGAGAAGTTTGCATGTGAAACTTGACCGATAACAAATCGATATATGAAAACAACTTAATTGATGACTATATTAAGCTCTCAGTAAGTTCTTCGTAGTGGTGCTTAACTTGTTTCTTGGTATATAATTGTCAAGAGAATGATGCAAATTGGCTAAAGCAAAGGAAATTTATAGACCCTGCTTTCTCTCTCTTTCTCCATCTCTGTCGCTCTCTTTTACACACTCTCCTTTTTATGACTATCTCTCAGTGTCTCTATCTTTATCTCTCACTTTCTATCTCTCTCTCTCTCTCTATCTCTCTCTCCCTCTCTCTCTCTCACTCTCTCTCTCTCTCTCTCTCTCTCTCAGTCTCAAATATCTTTCTCTCTCCCTCTCTCTTACTTTCTTTGTCTCTCTCTCCATCTCTCCCTCTCTTTCACTCACTGTTTATCTCCCACTCTCTACATTTATTTCTCTGCTCATATCACTCCTTTTGTCTCTTTCTCATTTTCTCTAACATGCGCAACAATCTGGCCTCTTTCTGTTTTGTTGTTCAATCGCCACATTGTCATAATTTACTATCTTTAATTTCCGAACATTTTAAGCAAGTTGTGCACCCACAATTTCCGTCATGTTTATATTTTGTTCCGCTCTCCCCCCTCTCTCTCTCCCTTTCTTTGTCTATCCCGCTCTTTCTCTGCGTTGCTTTGACACTGCTCGTCCGCAGGCTGCAACTGTTTTAGCTCTGGAATAATGATTGATGGTACTTTCGCCGCTTTGAAACACTGGCAGGTGGGCTGTTCTTCTTGACAATAATTTTTCATGTCAAGCAGCTGCCATTTAAATATTTATAAGCTACCCTCAAAGCCTGTTCACAGCCTCCAAAAAAATCTGCCGAATGCGTTAAGCTTATAAAAATGAAATAAAAATAAACAAAAAACAAAAGAAAAGAATAAATTTGAGACGAATTTCTAAGGGTGCAAATCGGGCGCGTAAATGCGCTAAATCAACACAACGACAAATTGCAGGAAGGAAGGGGAAATCAGATTCGGTGGGGGCTTGGCGAAATTGGAATTGAAGCCGGAGCCGTGTAAATCCAGTCAATAGCTGCCTTTACACTTATTCAATCAAAATCAAAATAAATCAACGACAACAAAGAGCAAAGCGAAGCCCAAGCTGAAATACGCTTAGCTAGACAGAGGGCAAAGATTTGGAAATATGAATATGAATATGAATATGCAGAATATGTCTATGATATAGCATAGATAGTTGAATATATCATATATAAAATATATTATGTATTTATGAAATGGAAAAGTTTAATTTAAAAAACTTTCTCCTAAATGAAATCTAAGTTTAGGATCATTAACCTGCTTGGAAAGTAACCAATAAAAATATATAATTATTTAAATATATAAAAATTTATATTTATATAATTTTATTTATACGATGCTCCATAATGCTTTGGTATCAGTTAACTACAAATAAGATATAGAAAGACAATTCGTTAAGTTGGCAAAATAATCTGTTATATACAGCTGTGTTCATTAAAATAGTAGTGCGACTGAAACAAACAAAACTTTGTGATAAAACAATTTGAATCTATTCATATGTTTATATATATCTTTGTATGTCCAGCTTTAAAGTAGTTCATAAATGAACCAGAACTACAAAAACCAGAGCCAGAACTAATTCAAATGAGACTCTCTAGCATACCCGAAGTCAAACGCTAAACAAACTTAATCAACCCTCGATAAGTGTATAAAAATGTTATAACCAAGCGGCTCAAAACAAATCTATAGGCCAGGTGGCACCAGCTATAGGCGCTTGGGAGCAGGTGTTAGGGGGTACGATAGGCAGCTGCCATCAATTGTCGAGTGTCGCATTAGCAGAGTTAGTCCTGAGCTGCCCACAGCTCAATTGATAAGCAAATATTGTGTGCAAACAAATTGCAAGTGCGACCTGTCAATATATATATATGTATATATATATAAATATGTACATATATATATAAACCTTTCGCCACCCAATCTCTCTCTCTCTCTTTAAATTGCGCTGGCTGTTTTCCCATCTGATTTTATTTGCAATCAAAGTGCCTTCGTTCGCTCGCTTCCCCCGTCATTCGTTCGTCCAGTCATAAAATTGCTCATCTTGCAGCTGCTTTATGACACAGAAGCCGCCCCCACCCCGCCCATTCAGTTCCGGAATTCCGATTGCCTCCCGGAATTGTTTATTCCCATGCACATCAAATAACACATGCAGCTCAATGGGTTTGTATTAGCTGCGATTGCACTGCGCCAGCTACCAGCTGATCAAACACATTTCGCATTTACGCAAATTGTTGCGCTCGAATCTTTAAGCGGCACTTTGAGCAAGCTTATCAAATGCTAACTGTATAAGTGTTTATATAGCGTCTATAACTAAGGCTTATTTGTATGTAAAGCTTTTACCTTATGATGTCAATCGAAGGCAGAAAGGAAGATCGTTTTTATACCCTGAACCCATTGAAAATGGGAAATCAGGGTATAATGTTTTTGTGAAAATGTATGCAACAGGCAGAAGGAGACATGGCAGACCCCATAAAGTATATATATTCTTGATCAGCTCGACAAACTGAGTCGATATAGCCATGTCCGTCTGTCCGTCCGTCCGTCCGTCCGTGTGAACGCAGTGATCTCGCAAACCACAAAAGCTAGAGATCTGAAATTTTAAATGTATACTCGTGTATATCCTACGCAGTACGAGTTTATCATTTTTTTTCGATAACTCATCCCATTTCCTTATTATCGATAAAAATCGATAACTTTTCTTCGTTTTTGAATACCGTTATAGCTATAGATTTCAGATTTACTGTGTGTATCCGTGTAATGAATACAAACATTTTGCAATTTTTGGATATTGGATACCACGCCCCCTTCCCCCTAAATTTTAAAAGAACGTATTTCAAATACTAGAGACTTGTGCTTTGGCAAATACATACATATGAATGTCATTATTACGCTGTAAAAGTTTGATTACGAAAGTCTATCTAGAAGCAAACCTATCCAACAAAAAAGTTTCCAAAATATAGCCCATACTGCAGCCCAAGCGCTGCCCGCGCGCAGTCGCTGCGTAAACTGCGCAGTAGCAGAGCAAGTGCTTGTGTGTGCGTGTGCATGTGTGTGTGTGTGTATGTGTTGTTTGTGTATATGTATATATAAAAGAAGCGTAAAATGATTTGAATATAGCATCTTCGCAGGGTTCAGGGTATCTCTTAGTCGAGCAGTCTCGACTAGAGCACTCTTACTTGTTTTTTTGATAAATATAATAATATCAAAAATATAATAAACATAAATGATTACAAAATATATACATATAAAATATATACTATTTACAGAGAAACATTTAACCTATATTAAAAGACAGGGTATCTTGTAGTTGTGTTTATTTTTTTCACGTGCTTAGTTTGCGATTGACAGGCTAAGATGAAATGCTCTTAAGCTCAATTTTACATAATTGAAAGACATTAGTGCGTATCAATATTGAGTTTCGGCTTGGTCAACAACGACAGATACACCAAGAGAGAGAAAGAGCAAGAGAGAGAGAAGAGGAGGATAACAGAGAGTAAGGAAAAGCGAATGGTTGTGAAAAATTCTTTGGCATTTGGGCAAATGCGATTAGGCTGCCATCAGTTTAATGAACCCAAGCAGAAGGTTCTTCACTGTTTTTTTTTTTTTTTTTTTTTTTTGGGCTGACGTTGCCAAAGTTGTACTCTTCTCCTTACGTCAGCTCTCCAGCTTGTGTTTTTGGGCGCTTGAGTTTGGTTTTTGGGTTTAGGGAACACGCACTTATTTCATCATTGTGCCTGACATGCCTGCTCAATGTCCCTGTTGCTGTGTGTTATTGTTATTGTTTTGCTGCTGCTGCTGCTGCTGGTGCTGGTGCTGGTGCCTGGTTGGCCTGGTCGAGTTGGCAGCCTTCATCAATCATACGCAACGTTGACACGTGTTCAGATGGCGTAAAGAAAACTACGACTCGATGCCAGCGTAACAACAGCAACAAATTTACGCTCCACAACTTTTCGCTTAGTGTCATAACTGGGCTTTAATGAAGCGAGTCTGCTGCCTTATCCATTGCAATGCTCTATATCACTCCGCTTCTGCTTCTACATCATCTTTGTATTTTGGGTCAAATCTAAGGCAGCAGTTGGCTGGCAGAAGGCTCATCTGCAGCTGCTGCATTTGCTGTTCTAGTTGCAGTTGCACTAGCTGTTGCCGTGGCAGCCATCGCAACAATTACAAAACTTCTAAGCTGAGTTGCATCCGATTACGCGTTGAATGAAAAACAGCGAAGACACAAACAGGGTAGAGAGCGAGAGAGAGAGAGAGAGAGAGAGCGGGAGTGAGAGGTGGAGATATTCGCGTCGCCTGGCTAAGAGCCAGCGATAGTTGCAAACAATGACGATGCAGTGTGATGCAGTGCGGCGCAGCGTGTTGGCTCAGTGTTGCGAGCTCCGACAACATTCATAAAGTATGACAAAAATAAGCACAAAGTTTTATTTAACCGAGGCTTAGAAACAACTTTTCAAGATAGCAGCCAAGCAAGCCACACTTTATATAAATATATATATATATATTTATTCAGTCGATGTAGTTGCGTGCTTAGAAAACAAACATATTATTTGATTTAAGATCGCACAGTAATACTTTACCTAAGTCTAGCAGTTGTCAGCTGCATTTTTGGTTTGAGAAATGCCAAGAAAATCTTGTGGAAAGCAAACGTTGCGTATGATTGATATAATGAAGACATTTTATATATTGTAGTATATGAGAATATGTTTAAGTGCACTAAAAATTACGAAGATAAAATATACAAAATAGATATAAAGATTTGCAGTGCTTTATTGCAGCATAACAAACTTTTACAACACTGGAAAGTGAGTTAAGAATAGGAATGGGATATATACATTGTGTTTGTCCAGGCGTTACTCACTCTGTCACAGACACTTCTCAACGCTGAATGCTGATGAAGAACTCTTAGAGCGACATTTATCTACATTGAAAGCACAGATCTTGGTAATATGTTACAGAAGTACAAATAAAAGATTATAGAATTGATGTCTTCTACCTGATTGACTGTTTTTTGGCGCCCTAAAGCCATTATCTACCATACTTAATATGTAGGCCAATTTCATATAAATCGATATTGAATGCAAATATTGGGCCTTGTGCAAATTGCTAAAGGAAAATCTTTGAATACAAATCGATACTCCGAATCAATACGCTAAAAAAGATAGCTTTGCCATCCTAAGTTCGCATGAAAGCTACTCCACTTAAAGTCAGTCAAACTTCAAAAATAGTTCCTTTTTTTGCGTTCGACCCAATCCTTATTATACTAAGGGCTTACATTACATTGAAAGCCGAAATGGCATAATTTTCGAGTAAAACTTTTTGATGACGATCAAAAAGTATATTTGAGTCTGAAATCGGGCAAAGAATACCCAAGCTAGAGTCATGTAAATCTCAAGAGGTCTTTTCTCAGGCTTCTTTTGTCTGCCGATATACTCCTTTTCTACAATATATGATTGCACAGCATTAAAAGTAGACAAATTTTAAATTAAATCTATATTTATTGATTTTGGTCTTAGCGCAGATAGACAGGGAAAGACATACAGACTTATATAGTAAACTTAGTAAGCAGGAGTAGAGTATAGTAAGAGATTCTTCTTGACTAAGACAATGTCGGTCTTATCATTAAACATATTTTTCTATATATATCGAATTTAGCAACATTATTAAAACAGATAGACAGAAAAATACAAGTTTGGCATTGTAGGAATATACATTGGTCGGCATATATATTTTGACAAAATAAAATGCATGTAAAAATAAATAAATAGCTTTTTGAAGAATTCTTGTTTATTTTGTCCTTATATATAACTAATAGAAGCCTAATAAACAAGTAAGAGTGCTCTAGTCGAGACTGCTCGACTAAGAGATACCCTGAACCCTGCGAAGATGCTATATTCAAATCATTTTACGCTTCTTTTATATATACATATACACAAACAACACATACACACACACACATGCACACGCACGCACAAGCACTTTCTCTGCTACTGCGCAGTTTACGCAGCGACTGCGCGCGGGCAGCGCTTGGGCTGCAGTATGGGCTATATTTTGGAAACTTATTTGTTGAATAGGTTTGCTTCTAGATAGACTTTCGTAATCAAACTTTTACAGCGTAATAATGACATTCATATGTATGTATTTGATAAAGCACAAGTCTCTAGTATTTGAAATACGTTTTTTTCAAATTTGGGGGGAAGGGGGCGTGGTATCCAAAATCCAAAAATTGCAAAATGTTTGTATTCATTACACGGATACACACAGTAAATCTGAAATCTATAGCTATAAAGGCATTTAAAAACGAAGAAAAGTTATCGATTTTTTTCGATAATAAGGAAATGGGATGAGTTATCGAAAAAAAATGATAAACTCGTACTGCGTAGGATATACACGAGTATACATTTCAAATTTCAGATCTCTAGCTTTTGTGGTTTGCGATATCGCTGCGTTCACACGGACGGACGGACGGACGGACGGACGGACGGACAGACGGACATGGCTATATCGACTCAGTTTGTCGAGCTGATCAAGAATATATATACTTTATGGGGTCTGCCATGTCTCCTTCTGCCTGTTACATACATTTTCACAAAAACATTATACCCTGACTTCCGATTTTCAATGGTTTCAGGGTATAAAAATCAAATAATTTGTTATTCATAGAAACTTAAAAAGATGTTAATTAAAAGAAACTTCGGGGTATGGCATAAGTATTTTGACAAGAAAAAAAGTTTAAACTTAGCAGCAGTGTATATAACTTATAGAATAAAAGCTGACTGGATAAAGCCAATCTACCCTCTCTAACATTTCTATAAGTGCGTTGTATTCTTAATTAAATTCATAAAATTCATAAAATTCTATATTTATATATAACCAGCTCAAATTATATATATGTAGGTATAACACTTCTTAATAAATGTATTTATATATCTTCAACAAGTTCAACTTTTAGCTACACTGCAGCTAAGGCCAAACGTTTGAATGCCAAACAAGGCGTTATCCTAAAGGCAGCAATGTAGACGATGTTTGTTGTGAAAGCGATTGAAAGTGAAAGTGTTTGGACGAGCTGACTGTGATTATCTGCGTGAGCACTTGGCCTTTGCTTGAATCAGAGCAGAGCTTGTTAAAGCACTGAACAAGTAGACGATAGAAAGAGTGAAAGAGAGAGAGAGAGAGTATCTCAAGTATATATATATATCAAATATATATGTATATAAATTCATGGACTTTGACTGCCAATTATTTTGTCGGACTGCAAGTTCTGGTTGGGCGTGGGCAGAGTAGGTTAGGCTGTTGGCCCCGAGTCCGACCGTGTCGTATTTTGTTCAAAGTTAATATTTACATGCCACGAACGCAACTGAGCAGAGCCAGCAAGCAGGCAGGCAGACGGACAACGAGAATGAAGGCGGTAAGGTGGCAGGCATGCAGACAGTCAGGCAGTGGCAGTCGAGCAACAAATTCTTGTCATTTGCAGCTGCTTTTGAGCGGTTTTGCCTACTTCACAGCAACAACACAATGCACAACAGCAGAAGGGCGGTGGAAGTGGTGGAGTGGGGTGGGCGTTGCCTTGTGTACGACAGTTGAGCGTCAACTTTGTTGGCTAGAAATGACAACTTCAAGTTCATAAAAGCGCAACTAATGTGCATAAAATACTTTTGGATACGCACACATACACAGAGACACACACACACACACACACACATACACACACCTATTTTATAGCCCCTTCACACAGTTGGTCGCCTGCCGCCCGCTCCCTTTGCCATCAGCACCCTTACAGTTGGCATTATTTGCGCTCTTCCCTTTCATATTTCGTAAACAAACATCAACGTAAAACTTTGCCTTTTCTTTTTCGCATTTGCCACAGCTCTAACCATCTTCTCTCTGCCCTCGCCCAGCCGCCGCTTTCACTCCTCTGACTAACTTCGCGATATTCTTCTGTCTCCTGCCGCTGATTGGTGTCATCTTTTGCGTGCCCTCATTTTATTGTATGTACTGGTACAAAATTTGTTTTCCCCTTCCCCTTCCCCTTCCTCTTCCTTTTTCTTTTTCTATTTTTTTTTCTTCTTCTCTTTTTTCCTTGCTGCTCACCAAGAACTTTGTATATCCTAGAGCGCGACTGTGGGGTCGATGTGGGGCATGCTAAACGAAGCTTCCTGTTTGCTAAGCAGACACTGTGTAAAAGGCGTAGGGATCTTTAGCTGCGCTATGCTCTGAGCCATTTCCCACTGCCAAAACTGCAGAATGTGTGGCAAATGAAGCAGCAAATAGATGTAAATTATATTTTGCATTAGTATCGGAAATTAAAATTATGCTAACGGGATGCTAAAATCATATAAATGCAGTAATTATTATAGGTAACTTAACTCCCAAGGCAAGGAAGCTTTCAACAGATAGTTGAGCGGTTTTTCCTTATTCACTCCAAGGCATTAGCCAACTACTGTAATGCCGACTTAACACGTTGTTTACTTCTAAAACAGCTTTGCTTTACCTTGGATGCCTTTAAGCTATTTAGAGATTTATGAATCGGATTTAAAGCAACCGACTACGACTCATTCGCTAAGCTAGACTCGACTGATGCTTGTTTGATGCTCAGCTAACAGTTGGGCTGAAAAGTTCGTCTGTAGCCTCAAACTAGGCCTCAGTTTTTACGATTACTGCTACATCGGAGCTAAATTTCTTACCAGCGCGCATTCTCATGAGCTCTGAGAACTGGAAAAGCATAGATAATACTGAAAAGTAATTTTAATAGGCATTGGACGGCTGCTTTTACTATGGAGAGTATATGGATTCTCACGAACAATCGAGTCAGTTAGCTCATTTGTTTCTAGACTTCTTTACTTAAGTATGAGGTGATTTGATCGAAGTTATCGATTTATATCAGATCGATAGACTCTCTCTCGCTCTCTCTCTCATTCACAATTCATAAGTTTTATGATCTATAGTCTTAAAATTAGATAGGATTAATCAGAGATCATCATACTGTAGATATCAACTTCTGATTTCCCATGCTGATTTCAACTGTACTCATTGGCTATCAACAGAACTCAACATGATGACCTTTCCTTCCTTATTCATAAGTTATGATACCCAAGGTCTTTAAATTTTGATAGGATTGCTCATATATCACCATATTGTACAATAGATGCTGTAGACTTATAATTTCTCATACAGATTTTAGCTGTGCTCATTGCCCATGAGAGCTCGTTCCATAAACGTAACTTCTCAACTGAACTGATTTGAATTTTCGATTTCCATGATATCAATGAGGGACTGTCTGTCACCATTCGTAAGTTAGAATACCCAAAGTCTTCAGTTAGAATTACTAATATCTTCATATTGTATCTTCCTACTCCTTACTTCTCACAATTCACATTCCATGTATCAAATACCATAGCTAAAACTCCCTTTCGTATACAGCGTATGCTGGCACTCTTAAGTATTATTTTCTCTTTCAAATTTTTTGTCATTTGTGCAGCAACTTCCAATGAAGCAAAATAAAAGCCAAAGCGGGGCGAATAAGTTTCCGAAGAAATCACGCAAGAAACTTTTCACATTGACATGTTTTGGCTAAGCTGAGAGCCAACAAGCAGCAATTCTACCTCCGCCCCGCTCTCCCCTTCCACTAACTCACTCTCTTCATCACTATCTCGTTCCCTTTCTGCATTTTTCTTTGGTTGTTTTGGCTCAGTTACATTGGCAGACCCCAGCGTCAATTTACGCACCCTGCTGCCATTTTGTTTGCCATATTTATGCCATTTATCTGAGCACTCATTGTTGTTGCCCTTTTGCTGGCACACGCCCGCGCCAGCGCCCACGCCACCGCCCCCGCCACCCGACGGCCAGCGCCCACTCTCAGTTGGCATTGTTGTAATGCATTTGACGCTGGCAAAAGTTTCTTGTTTATATTCGTTTATTGTTTATAAATGGTTGATAAGTGATGCCCGAGTGTGCCCCACAGCAATAGCAAAGAGTCGGGTTACCAGTTGGATATATATATTTATCTATATATATATATATATATATATTGCGATAGAGAGGGGCAGTTCGAATGGACAGTTGAACAGAGCCATGCCAGGTGCTTGTCAAACAGTTTTGACTTCGTTATGTACACTTCCACTTTGGCTTCAAATACTCAAATAGCTGCTCGTAATCCGTGAAATCGATAAACATTCACATAAATATTGAGCCAAGGCACTTAACTAACTTTTTTGCCAGCAACTTTTTACCAAACAAAGATATATATATATATTTATATATAGTGCATTGCAATGTATTATATATTGTGTATTCAATTTAAGCTGATGCAGCACTTAATTTATGCTACGAGCCAGTGGTTTTGCCATCATGGCCAAGTCCACCGAAATTGTTTCAAGTCAAACAGTTGAGCAGCCTTGAAGTGACTTAACATAAGTTTTAAAGTTGAAGCAGATTTTTCAATTTATTGGTTATTTCTATCAGATCTACATTAAAATACTTTTTAAGATTCAATAGAAAATAACTCTGAACACGCCCAAAATGAAAATTGTAGCAGCTTAAAACTATTCTACAAATTTCCATTTCAAGCCTAAGTCGATCCTTTCAGGAAATGAACTAGTTACTGAACTAGTAACTGACTGAACAGGTAAATGAAATAATACTAAAATTATTAATATTAAAATTTTTTTTAAATATAAATAATTTGCGAACTAGTTCTTATGAGTACTATGAAATAAATGAACTAGTTTACAAAGAACAAAAACAATGAACTAGTTCCTGCAGCGCATTACAATGCCTTTTTGTAGACTATTAAAACTAAAAAATATAAATAAGTAGTTTTCAAACTAGTTCTTATGAACACCTGGAACTAATGAACTAGTTCGCAAAGAAAAAAATATGTCTCGCAGTAATAATAAATTAAGTTCCAGTTCAATTTCATTGCTCATTGAGCTTTGACCAGAATGAACTAGTTCTATAACTAATTTGATAACAATATATATTACATATATTCAGCTGTAAATAACGGGCATTTGCAGCTTTACAAATTGCATTGCTTGGAGTAGAGAAATTTGGCTTGAGCCAAAGTTAACTGCAAATCTTAATTTTAACTCGATTAATTTTGACCGCAACAGTTAAAAATTGTTCGTGCTGCGCTTTTTAGTGCTTGCGAACTTGTTCGCAATTTTTGCTGTAGACAAACTCATTTGGCAAGCGGCGCTTACCGCTTTGCTGGCCACGCCCACTTCTGTTTGCCCGCCATCATTTGCAGTTGGTGGGCGAAACGCATTCAGGGCACAAATCCATTTATAGCGTGGAGCACCAGCCCCGCACCACCCCCGCACCACCCATGCCCCACCCAAGCTCGGCATTATCTACATTTTTATGCGAAAACTTTTTACCAAGTGTAGTGAAGTGCAAAAGCAAAAGGCATTAGCCACACCAACCAACCAAGCCAAGCCAAGCCAGCCAAACCCACCCAAACCACCCAAACCACCCGGCCAAACCCACTCACATTCCGGCAGCAACAATCCGCAGCCAACTTTTTCATCAAACGCGGTCGACTGCCACGCCCTGGCCCGAGTGGATCGCCAGTAGCTGGCCGTAGCCACTGTGAGAGCCAACAGCAACCGCAATGTTTAGCTAATTTAACTATGTCTCCAAGTCGCTGCCAAACAGCAAACTAATGACACTTGGCAATCCTGAAAGCTCAGCCAACACACGGCGAAATTAATTTCGCAACATGAGCAGCAATTGCAAAGCAACGCACTGACTGCCCAATACTCGCTCAATAAGCAGAAATGGAGTTTTTTTTTTAAGATTAAGAGAGATGAAGATGAAGATGAAGATGAAGATGAAGATGAAGATGAAGATGAAGATGAAGATGAAGATGAAGATGAAGATGAAGATGAAGATGAAGATGAAGATGAAGATGAAGATGAAGATGAAGATGAAGATGAAGATGAAGATGAAGATGAAGATGAAGATGAAGATGAAGATGAAGATGAAGACGAAGATGAAGATGAAGATGAAGATGAAGATGATAAACTATAGAAGCTGTAGCCTTAACCGATTTGTGACATTGTCCCCATCAGACTCTCTGGAGTACACATATAAAGACCTTCGACTCTTTAGCTTGTCAGTATAAAATCTTCTTACACTTACACCCATATACCCCTTTTTACCAATTGAGCATGCATTAAATGGACGTTTTTGGGGATATATTTCTTTTTTTTGGTAGCAGGAAAAGGTCAGCCAACTTTTAATAAACAAAATTAGCCAAAAGCTGCCGAAGCGTTGGCCATAATAAAAAGCAAGATAAACGCAGAGGGTCACTTACTTTTCCACAGCTCTTCACTTTCAATACCCTAACTGCAATTGAAAGAGGGCATATGCGTTCTGTGCACAGATAGCGACAAGCTTTGATATAGGAGCATTTTTGAGTAGGATAAAGGATGCCCGCTTAGTTATAAGAGCTTATTGATATCTCTGCTGCTTAGTATCATATCATATACATTGCTTATTGGAACTTGATACAAAGCTTGTTCGCTTAAAGATTGTTTCCCACTTCGAATAACTCAAGTAAAGGACATCTGCTAGTTGAGCATGTCCAGCCACAACACTTATTTAGTTCCCTTTTTTCCGGGTGAATTTCGAGTCTGTTGAGCCAGTTAACTGTAGCTTAGGATTGAGTGGAAAAGGAGCAACGGGTGGCTGTGTCGGGTGCGAACTATCGTCGGACCTCGTTCTATTTTGTTGTCTCAGGGCAAAACTTCTGTTTTTTTTTTCTTTCCTTTTTGGGCACTGGGCCAAAGGCGCTGACTGTGCGCTACGAACGAGATTTGGAACAGGAAATGCAATGGCCCCAAAAACGAGTGCGAGGGCCTTCAAATTCGGAGAGCAACGCCATCAAATTGAGTTGCAAACTAATCTCAACTTATTGCCAGATAATATTTCATGCAGTTCATATTTCATATATATATAGATAAATACGAAATAATGTGCTCAGAATGTTTCAACGAGTGAGTAAAATAAAATAAATATGAATAGAATTCATTTTGAGCTGAGTTTTTGAGCTACATTTTGGCTTTGCTTCTCACTTCACTTTCCATTTGTTCATTTTATACGTATTTATCAACTTTTGCTTCTCATTTGCTTATCTCACTTTACCAACTGCTGTAGTTTCACGCTTTGCAGTTATGCTGCAGCTGTGTCTTTTGCTCTTTGATTGCTTTTAGCTTTTAGCTTTGTGTTTTCTTTATTTGACATTGTACTCATCTCGTGTTGCTTCTGTCATTGGCTCTGCTTCTTGTATTTCCTATTTTTATACATTGGTTTTCATTTGACGGTTTTTAATGTCGCCTTTCGAGGTGTTTTTGGGTTTTCGTCTCGCTTACTGTTGAGCTCTTCTGTTTCCTGCTGTGCTTCTTGCTTTGCTAAGTTCCACACCTGAGCTGCATCCTTTGCTTTCTGTTTGGCTTTCACTTTGCTTCTCCCTTTGCTTATCATTTCCACTTTTGTTTTCCATTTTCTTCTGTTTCTGCTTGGGCTTTGCTCTGAGTTTCGCTTCTTACTTTACTTAATATATATGAGCTTTAACTTATCGCTATGCTACTCACTTTGCTTTAGCGATTACTCTGCCTCTTCATTTACCTATTTTCTTAGTTCTTAGATGCCATGTTATGTACTTTGCATATAATTTTACTTCTCACCTTGCTTCTCACTTCACTTTCTTCGTAGCTCTTAACACTTTGCTTTCACTTAACGTCTTCTACTTGTGAGGTCTTATCTTATGGCATATTTGTGATATTTCAATAGCATTTGTTGCCAGCATGGTAGATGTCCCAAGCCCCAAAAGTAATCAGTGTGATATCCATTTAATGCCCCAATGGGGTGGACCAGGTCGAAATGCCATTCCCCCTCTCTTGTTTGTTGACCAACTGTCGCGCAGATAAAACATTGCGCGTCACGTGTAAAGCTCATAAATAAAAGAGCACACACACAGGGAGAGAGAAAGGGAGTGAGACACCCACATAAACAGGCATGTTATATAGCTAATTAAAATACAGTGAGAGAAAAAAAGTGTAGGCTTAGCGGCTGCCGTTTAATTCGATGCGAAATTTGCATTTGGCTGTTAATCACGATTATGCATAATTAATTTGCATTATGCATAAACACAAATTAATAGACAAAATATGCATATTGCATCAATTAGAGTGAAGTGTGAACTGTATGTGTGTGTGGCACACACTGGCGCCACACTCACATATCGAGCTCCTTGTGAGGTCTTAATAGTTGAGCCCTGAACCATAAACCGCAAGCTGATAACCTCATTTCATCTTTAAAGCCCCCCACCCCCCAAACAGCAACAACAACAATAAGTGGAGTTATTGTGAAATATGAAACAAGTCCCAACAAATCCTCGAACAATGGACAGCACAGACACACACACACGCACACACACACACATGGGCAGACAGACAGGACGTGTTGAAGCAAAAAGGATTCAACGCTCTACTTGCAATTTCCGTTGGCCGTTTGCACAAAATAAATATATATATATATCTATATATATATACATATATAAAATAAATCTTTGTTTAAATACCCAAAGAATGTTGGCAAATATTTTCCACACACACACACACACACACGCACGCACACATACTCACACATGTGTGTGTGGCTCTTAAGGGTCGCTATCATCTCGTTGCTCGTTGCGAGTTTTGTGCGAAATAAAAGGCAGCCCCATAAATAATATTCAACAGCGTTCAAATCCGCTTTAAAACGAGCTGGGCTCCATAATCAAAAGCACACCCAAGCCCACTCCTCTCACTCCCTCTGCTAACACTTGTTCCGGTTATAGCTGGGATAGCGCCTGGTCAATGGTCAAAGGCATCGGCAACGGCAACGGCAACGGCATCGGCTATAAACATTAACCCAACACACAAAAGCAACAACAAAATGTGCCAAGCGGCATATTCCGGCAACGTACTTTCACATTGAGTCCTTGAGTTCCTGCGTCCTTTGGCTGTCACGTTGCGATAGCCGATAAGTAATGCCAGCAGATGCTCGACGATGCAGATGCCCTGTAAAACTTTGTAAATTTTTAATGCAACATTTTTTGAATATATTTTATATGAAAAATTAATAAATACAAATTAAAAATTTATCGAAAAATACTCTAGTATATATAAAGATGATGAAAATTGTATAATTTAGTAAAAAAATGTAAATCTATATACTCGCATATAAGATTCATTAAAATAGTTGTTCGAAATGCCTTCAGACTTCATTTCGAACTACTATTTTAATGAACTTTTTAGTCCATTTTCAGCCTCTCAAGACACAAAGTTAGCATGGATGACATGAAGCTATTGCTAACGGAAATACGTGCTTATCAGCTACAACATGTTAACTTTGGCCTAGCATCTATTTTACATTTAACTAAGTTTGTAGAAAGTGGAAAATTGTTATTCAAATTCAAAATTTGGTCATGGAATTCACTTGAAATAAATTGAATATGGAGAGCTGAGTTGATGATGAGCTGATGTTTGCTAGCTTAAGTTCATAATGAATCAAAGAAAGTTTACTTAATCTAAAAACTGATCATGACTTGGGAGTTGCTGATAATGCAAACACCTGCTCAGCTGCACCATGAGCTTCAACTAAGTTTGAACAAAGTAAAGAAATTGTAATAAAATTCATAATTTTGTCAGGGAATTCATATGGAATTAAGTGAATTCCTACATCAGCCTAAGCTACTTTTAATTAAGTTCATAATAAATCAAATCAAAGAAAGTTCACACTCTTTATAAAGTAACCAAGGTTACTCTCACATTTGCTTATACCATAGCTAACTGAATTATTTGTTTGCTACAACTCAATTGCTGGGGAAGGCACATAACATTCTCGTTCAGCATGTTCACTTTATTAGCTGCATTGATTAAATTCAGTTTCATTTAGCAGACAGTTGGTGTCGTTGGGTTTTGTGGAATGTGATAAAAAACATGTTTCAAATTTAAAGCACTCTTTATGCTTGACAGCCATGCATGTGTGTGTCTGTGTGTGTGTGTCTGTGTGTGTTTGAGTGTGACAGTCTATCTGCTGTGAGAAATACGCCCTAATAACCTACAAAATAGTTGGCTCAGACACAAAACAGCTTTTTGCATATGTGTGCAAATATCGCACAGTCTATGCCGGCCTTACGGCCTGCCTTTTCGGGCCACATAACTTGAACTATGCAAAAACAAAATGGCAAAATGAATGACAGAAAAAGAAAAGCAAAAAAAAATACAAAAATAAAAAAGCAAAAACAAAAAGCAGAGCCTGACTGACAGCAGGCAGCAACTGCGACGGCGACAGAGAATTAAAAGCAAAGAAAACAAGTAAGAGTGCTCTAGTCGAGACTGCTCGACTAAGAGATACCCTGAACCCTGCCAAGATGCGATATTCAAATCATTTTACGCTTCTTTTATATATACATATACACAAACAACACATACACACACACACACACACACATGCACACGCACGCACAAGCACTTTCTCTGCTACTGCGCAGTTTACGCAGCGACTGCGCGCGGGCAGCGCTTGGGCTGCAGTAGGGGCTATATTTTGGAAACTTATTTGTTGAATAGGTTTGCTTCTAGATGGACTTTCGTAATCAAACTTTTACAGCGTAATAGTGACATTCATATGTATGTATTTGCCAAAGCACAAGTCTCTAGTATTTGAAATACGTTTTTTTCAAATTTGGGGGGAAGGGGGCATGGTATCCAAAATCCAAAAATTGCAAAATGTTTGTATTCATTTTACAAATACACACAGTAAATCTGAAATCTATAGCTATAACGGTATTCAAAAACGAAGAAAAGTTATCGATTTTTATCGATAATAAGGAAATGGGAAGAGTTATCGAAAAAAAATGATAAACTCGTACTGCGTAGGATATACACGAGTATACATTTCAAATTTCAGATCTCTAGCTTTTGTGGTTTGCGAGATCACTGCGTTCACACGGACGGACGGACGGACGGACGGACGGACGGACGGACGGACGGACGGACGGACGGACGGACGGACAGACGGACATGGCTATATCGACTCAGTTTGTCGAGCTGATCAAGAATATATATACTTTATGGGGTCTGCCATGTCTCCTTCTGCCTGTTACATACATTTTCACAAAAACATTATACCCTGATTTCCCATTTTCAATGGGTTCAGGGTATAAAAAGAGGAAATATTGAAAAGCATAAAGTAAAGGGGAAGATAAAAAGTGTGGCATGAGAGGGGGCGGGCTGAGAAGCAAACTTCGTTTGCCTAGCCTAGGCAGACACAACTAATCGCAGTTTCCTTGCGCATTTCACAATTTTTGCTTGGCATTTTTTGCCTTTTCTTGCTTTATTCGTTTTTGGCATTTGGCAAAGACGCATGGACGGGCTGTGGTAGTGCGAGCGAGATAGCCAATACGAGCCGAGCCATCGATGCCAAAGGTTGTGCTCAATGTTTATTGTACAATTTGTAAAGCCTTCTGGCAATAGACCAAAATATCTATGACCAGGCCATAACAGGAAGCAAAGCTTGCTATTCAGATAGCAACAAGTCTGAGAGTTGTGCGCAGATACCCTGTAGACCCAGGAGCTGGCGGGCAAAGGTCCATATAAAGCTGCTATTGATGCAACTTGATGTTGAGCTTGAACTTGTTGGTTGGCATAAGGAAGTTTAGTTTAATGAATACCCGGTACTTGGCCTTACTTGGCCTACACAATGCTAGGGTATCTGCTAGCCAACCTACTTTTAGCACAGCTTTTACTATCTATCTCTCTCTCTCTGTGCAATTTTGCATACAATTCCTCAACTAGCTTTGCATAGCTAATTTCCTTTATTCGCTTTCAATTGGAATGCATTAGGCAAAGTATCTCAGAGATATGCCAGAGCATCCATCAAGATGTCACGCTGCGAATGTTTGGCTACCTGTTCTGTATACATATGTATGTATGTAGGTATGTACGTATATATTTACGGTGCACACTCGCTGCACCGTCTGACCCACATCTGCCGACTGACTGAGCACTCAAATCCGTTCGCCTCGCAGATGACTTCATTGCCAGCGTTTCGTATGCAAAAATCGCGTGCTATTTTGCGCTTTCGCAACGTAATTGAAAATCCTGCCAAGAAACGCGCCAATTGGCCCTGTCAAGTGTCAAAAAAAAAAGGTAGCAGAGACATAAACTACACTTAGAAGGCAGCCAGGCACGAAGAGGACAGCGCAGCGCCGCAGCTGAAAAGGCAACTCCTGCTGTTGCAGTCGACTCGAGTGGAATGCAGCATTGAAATGTTATTTATTCTGCAGAAGTCGAACATATATAAAATAGCTGGATATGCTTTATATATGTATATTGATAAACAATTGCAACAAATATCAAAGCAGAACTGGAAAAATAGAGCTGAAGTTACAGATTAAGATTAGCTGCTTACTCTCTCTCTCTCTATATATATATAAAGAGCTAATATTACTTATACGTATCAACAATTTGACATAAAGTAAAGACAGAGACATAGAGAGAGCGTGCCATAATGAGTTAAAGGGCAAGGGCGCGAAAGAGGTCAAGCGCTAAGTCAGAGAAATCAAGTGAATTTGTAAATTGAATTTATAGCTACGATTGCATTTTGAGCTGTCACATACAGCAATGCACATACAGAGATTTATATAAATAGAGCATTTATATAAATAAATAAATATATATATTTATATATGTACATGAAATATGGCTTAAGCTGCAAATTTAATATTTAGCCTCAAGGCAAAATATTTGATTGTCAGGCCAGGCAAGTGGGTCAAAGACATTAAAACGCGACAGAGCAAAAGGCAGAGAGAGAGAGAGAGAAAGAGAGAGAGAGGGAGAGAAAGAGAGAGAGAGTGAGAGACAGATTGAGAGATTGATGAAGTCTACCACAAAATTAGCAAATTCTGTAAAAATAAGCAGAAAATTGAATATTAATCAAGTCCATTTGACTGAGCCAGAACCAAGAGAAGGATTACATAAAATATGCAAAAACAAGTAAGAAAACTCTAGTCGGGGGTACCCGACTCAAGTCTCTATCTCTTATATGTTCTGAGATCGACGCGTTCATACATACGGACAGACGGACAGACAGACAGACAGACGGACAGGGCTAAATCGACTCAGCTCGTCTCCCTGATCAAGAATATATATACTTTATGGGGTCTGCCACGCCCCCTTCTGCCTGTTACAACACTTTATGCTGCATTCAGCTGACTGAGTTACAGCGATCTATGCTGAGCTGATCTCTTTCTCTGAACAGCCTACTACTATTCTGCGATGCTCAGAGTAGCTCGATGGATCAGATGATCGAGCTAGGTCTATTGCCATGGTTTAGGGCACAAATGTTTCTCATATGTGCCTCTTAACTAGCTCGCTTTGACCTTGGGGTTGGTTGACGTCGTCTGCTTTTGTCCAAAAACAATGCTTTCTTGCGTGACGTAGAGCTGTCCACAAGTTCGTGCTTGGACAAGAATGTTTATGCCACTTGTTAAATCATTTAGATTATATAGAAACAAGTAATCATAAGAGCAGCATTTGAAGTTAAAGTTGTATGTACTGAATAAAGACAGTTTGAAATTGAAACTCAAGGCCGCCGGAAGCTGTTGTGATATTTATGAATACCTATATCAGAGGCAGAAGTCCGCAAGTTGCTTTCGTATCTAACACCAATCTATCTGCTAACCCTTCATGTTGAGCAAAGAATTTAAAGAACTTGCTGTACAAAGCCTTGACTTCAGCAACAATCTTAACTTTTAGTATATCCAGACAAGACTAATGTATATATTTCATATATATTTAGACCCACATATATATATATACAATATATAGGTATATTCATCATATACATATCATGCACAGCGTATTAAATGCGCATTACAAAATATTCCACTTAGTTTCAGATTACATTTGCGACAACCAAATTTGATGTTCCAAAACTCATTGCAAATGAAATTAAAAGTTTTTCTTTTTTGCTTCTTTTTCTTTTTTCTTTCGCTTTTCTATTTTATTTGTTAAATAACTCAAATTTTACACATTCAGTGCGCCGCAATCCCTGTAACTCTGATCCGCCAACCCTTGCAACCTTGCGTCCTCTTTCCCAAAAGCCGCTTTCAAAGCCAATTCCAACTTCAACTTCAGTTTGTATGCCAGTTGAAAACTTTGTGTCAACTTTTCACCTGTGTGTGTGTGTGTGTGTGGGTGTGCGTGTGTGTGTGGGTGTGGGTGTGTGTGGGTGTGGGTGTGCGCCAACGGCAGTTTAGATTTGCATTTGGGAATGTGTTTCTAAGCGTTACTCAACAACTCCCTGTCAAGCCCATCTAGTCCCCACCCACCCCCTCTCTCTTTTTCTCTCTCTCTCTCTTTCTCTTTCTCTCCCTATGCTTCTCTCTTTTCGATGTGTGTTTATGTTCTGGAAATCGCACACAAATAAGAATAATAAAATAAACTTTTGGAAATTAGTTGTGCTTTGCTTACATTATACGCTGTTGGCCTCTCTCCCTGTCTCTCTCTCTCTCTCTTTCTCTCTCTCTCGCTTTCTCTTTCTTGCTGTTCCGGACATTATCCCGTATGACCGATATTAGCGCACGCCTTAAACCCTTTAGCCAGTTGCTTTGTTCCAGTTAGCGATGACACGATACGATTAAGCGATACTCGTATGCTGTATATCAAACTGGGCTACGATTCCATATCTATAATAAATTATGAATTTAATGAAACAAATTATTTAGAAAATCTAAATGATCTAGTCAGAAAAGTTACTTTTAAATAGGTCATAGATATGTTATACTTTATAGGCAGAGCTGTTAAGAATTCCATTTGAATGGAAATTCAAAATGGGTTTTTGTTCTGAAAACCCATTTTGAATTTCCATTCAAATGGAATTTTTAACAGCTCTGTTTATAGGATATGTATATAATTTACTTTTCTCTACCTTTCTGCTATATATCTGGAATGTTAAAAAAAAAAATTGAAAAAAAATTAAAAACAAAAATTTTAATAAAAAAAATTGGAATAATTAAAAAAAATCAATTTTAAAATTATTTATTTATTTATTATTTTTAATTTTTAAATATAAAATATTTGATTTTCCCATGAATTTTAGATAAGAAAATATTTGTAAAAAAATGGTTTAAATAGAAAATTGGCAGAGCTGTTAAAAATTCCATTTGAATGGAAATGCAAAATGGGCTTTCAATGGGTTTTAAATGCTTCCATTTCCATTCAAATGGAATTTTTAACAGCTCTGAAAATTGGAACAATTTAAAAAATTTTCAATTTTAAATTTAATTCTTAAAATTAAATTTCTGATTTTTAAATATTTAATATTTGATTTTTTTATGAATTTTAGAAAATAAGAAAAAATTCTTAAAGAATTAAAAATAATTTTTAAATAAAAAATTGGAGCAATTTAAAAAAAATTGAAATTTTTATATTTTTAAGAATCAAATTCTAAAATTTTAAATATTTAATATTTATATATAATATGATTATAATATAATATTAATATTTATATTAATATGTAACACTTTTGTCTAATTAAAGTAGTCACGTTGAGGTCTGCTTATTATTTGCTACTCATAAGCGATGATTGCGCAATTAAGTGTGCAAGTCATGTGAAGTCGTGAGTGACGCTCATCGCTAAGGCTCGACTCGATGGCTCTGCCAGTTGGTCTATGGGCCGCGCTTTGTTTGCGCCAAAACAGGAGCAAATAAAGATGTGGCAAGTGCAAATTTAATATTGATTGTGTTCGTGTGTGTGCGATGTGTGGGAGTGTGTGTGTGTGTGTGTGGGAGTGTGTGGATGTGTGAAAGTGTGTGTACAAATGGCTGCGCTTTCAGTAAATTATCATGATACACGGCCAAACACACACACACAGCCGCCCTCTCTCATGTGTGTGTGTGTGTGTGTGCGGCAACAGAAGTTAGTCGAAAGTCTCTGGTGTGGCTTTGATTTTAGTTTGTGGCTTTGGTCATATTTTGCAGCTGCTGTTTGTTGTTTGTTGTTTGTTGCCCATTTTGCGGGGTAGTTGTTTGGCCTGCTTTTGTTATTCTGGGCCAAGTTAATTAAAATGCTTAGTTGATTTCCTGAAGGGATTACAAGTAGATGCCGCCAGCGCCCCCGTCCCCACCCGCTGAATGTGTTTTACATGAGTTTTTATTTTTATGCTGCATACTTTCGGGCGTAGCGCAAATTTAACTTCACTTTCGCCAGCAAAACGCTTTTGCGTAGTTCATATTTTCTACATTACAGCAAACTTTAAGCTAGCTTACAAAAGTTCTCTTAGTTGAACTATGTTTGGTACTAACTGATAAATGGTTTGCTAATGATGCTGATGCACAAATATTTGCTTGTATTTTATATTATATTTTGCCTAAGCTCATAAAAAGGCCAACAGCTTTGACCTCAGCCATAAATGTTTTCAATACTCTAGATTACAATATTCTGGTTATTAAATTATATTTATGTTTTTAGCATGCGGCAGGGACATTTTGTGGTTAAGCACATATTGACTGCCTCGAAACACTGTCGTTGGGGTAGGCATATGAGCGTGTTGGGCTGCGAGTGTTATACTTTTAGAACTGTGAGAAAGGCAAACTTTGCTATGCTGATGTAGCTTAGGCTTTGAGTTAATCGTCAATTACTGAGTTAATCAATCAGTCCATACTCAAATTCTAATTCTTGAGAAACTGCTCTCAGTATCTCTCTCTCTCTGTCTCTGTCTCTCTCTCAATTAATCTGCAACTGGCTTTTAGCTGACTCAAACTTTTGTATGCTTTTTTCATAAATTTTTCTTCATTCTCTGTCTCTATTTTTTCTGAGCTTTTCATTCTCTAAGAGTATCTATATCTTTCTCTCTCTCTCTCACTCTCTCTCTATCTCTGCCTCTCTCTCTCTGTCTCTCTCTCTGTAACTCTCCCTCGCTTTGATCAGTCAATCAACTTTTTCATACCTTACCGTCGCAGTCTTTATTTCTCAAGCTATCTCGATATCGCACTCTCTCCCTCGCTTTCTCTTTCACAATATCTATGTTTCTTTGTCTCTCACTCTCTCTCTCTCTCTCTCGCTCTCTCTCTCTCTCTCTCTTTTTATCTACCTCTCTCTTTCCGCCTCTCTTTTTATCTGACTATTTCTGTCTCGTTTTCTTTTTCTCACTCTCTCTCTCTTCCATCTGTCGCTCTCTCTGCTTTCTTACTCTGTTTCGCTCACTTTCTCTCTCTGACTTTCATTCATTCATCATCAATCAGTTCGTCAATCAATGAATGCTCAAAGATACCTTTACAGCTCCTTCTTTCTACTTCCTTTAACCTGCAGTTAAAGTATCCACTAGTTGAGTATTACAACTTGTTCAACCGTTCGCTCGCTCTCTCTCTCTCTCTCTCTCTCTCTCTTTCTCGCTATCCCTCTGCTGCTGTATCGCTCTCTTTTGCTCTTTGGTGCCGCTTTTGTGTTGCCTGTTGGTGACTTTCACTTTGGGCCGTCTGCTGTCCTTTCTCTGGCTATTTGTTTGTTTGTTTGACTGAGTGACTGAGCTGCTGCCTGTCTGCCAGCCGCCAGTCAAGACCAAAAGCCCAATGCTCGAATAAGCCAGGCCACAGAGCAGTGAACGAGACAGAGAGAGAGAGAGAGAGAGAGAGAGAGAGAGAAGCTAAGCGGGCGAATGAGTGACCGACCCATCGACCCAGTGGCGTTGCCTTTGCAAGTTTTCACTTGCATTAAGTGCTTTCTGCACGGACTAACCCACAACAGATCCTAGACACAAACCCTTTAAAAACATACCTCTCTCACTCTCTCTCTCTCTCTCTCTCTCTCTCTCTCTCTCTGTCTGACTGTCTGCCTGTCTGTTACTCTTATGTTGGCAAGCACTTTGTGCCTTCAGTTCGTGTCACTCAAACTTAAAAATGCTCATGTCAGTGCTTTGTGAGTGTGTGTGTGTGTGGGTGTGTGTCCATGTGTGTATGTCTGTATGTGTGTGTGCATGTTGTGTTCTCTGTTCAACGTTTGCTTTTTAACTGCCAGAGCCCTTTGGTTTTAGGCCCCGTTTCTGGATTGGTTTCGGCTTTGCGTTTGGTTTAGGGCTTTCGAGTTTTAATGGCGGGTGCGGGGCATCAACTTGCGCTGCGGTGCCAAGTTTCGGCCGCGTATTTGCAGCTTTAATCAGAAAGTGTGCGAGAGGGAGAGAGTGAGAGAGTAAAACGCACTTTCACCTTTTGACTGATTGTTTGCCAAGTGTTGTTGAGCCTGTTGCCCAACATGTTGTTGGCGGTTAGTGCGAGTGTCCATTTCATTCGCCGTCGCATTCGCATGCACATTCGCATCCATATCGAATGCGTTGCATGTTCTAGCTTCCAATTTGTGTCCTGCATACCAGAGTGTCCTGCATGTCCTCCATGTCCTCCATGTTCTGTCTGCGTGCATGTGAGCGGGCTTCTGTTTGGCTTGGTTTTAGTTGATCGCAGCTTCGGCTTCTGCAAATTATTTTTAATTATCGCCGTTGCTGTCGCTGCCTTTGTCAGCGCCGCTGTCATTGTCACTGGCATGTTACAGCGCATAAGCCGGCCCACTGGCCGTCCCAAAATAAGGGCAAAGTTAAAAAAAAAGACAAGCACGAATGTTGCACATGCGACTGTCTGATACTCGCTCAAAAGAGAAGCCGGTTTCCCTATGATATTTTCCTCATTTCCAATTTGATTTGTAGCTACTACTTATATATAGCTGTTAGACTGCTCTACTGTTATACAGTTAAACTGTTATACTGCTATAACACCATAACAATATAATAATACTGCTATAGTGTTTTAATGTTATAGTGTTACAGTGTTATACTGTTATACTGTTATACTGTCATACTGTTATACTGTAATACTGTTATACTCCTTTACTGTTTTAATGTTTTTCTGTGATGCTGTTATACTGCTATACTAATATACTGCTATATTGTTATACTGTTATACTGGCATATCCATTTACCTCTACTTCTTTGTTTTGCTCACTGTATCTACTTATCTCTCTCTCCGTCTCCCGCTCTCTGTCTTCCTTTAATCACGTGCATTGCATAAAGCCCATATACTCGTTTTCGCGACCGTGAGCGGGTGTTTAAACAAACAAAAACACACAGAAAAACCGCAGGCAATTCCACGTTTTCGTCCAAATTTCGTCCGTTATTGCATGTGGCATACTTTTGGGCTCGCAGTGAAATTCAATTACTGGAGCATGGAACACTACATGGCCACTACGTATCACCAGCACATCGCATGGCATCGCATCGGTCGCCAACAAATTAAACCAGAAAAAGGAGGCCGAAAAAAAATGTAGAAACTTTTAGCATCTCACAAACTCCATTAGGCCAGCGCCAAATGTAAAGTCCATGTCCGAAATACCAGATCAAGCGTTAACAACACTATTTCCATATCATTTCGCGCTAATGTTCTCAGAGTCCAGCTTATGGATATGTTCGCTTACAGCAGTTAAATGGATTTCCATATTATTTATTCGCTTTTTCAGCTTAGTTTCGATGCTTGGCACACATTTTACAGCAGTAAACTATGCTAGCTATAGTTGGATGCACTCAAATGTAGGCTCAATCGAAGGCTGCCTTTGCTTCTGATGGATCTATGAATATATTGTGCGTTTCCAATGGTTTCTGCACGTATTTCGTCCTGCCATTTTATTCACGTCTTTTCAAATTGGCCGGCAGGTGGCGTCAGCTGCAGCTGCTGTTCATTTTTGAAAGGCGCTCTTCATTGCTTTTCATTACGCTTTGGCGCACAGCGACCAAACTGACAGTCAACGCATTGCGATTTCTATAATTTATGCAGCAATTTGTACTTTTTGTGGTTTTGCGTGTGGGTGTGCGAGTGTGTGTGTGCGTGTGTGTGTGCGTGTGTGTGTGGGTCTGCAACACACATATTCAATAAAACGCCAAAAACATAACAAGTAGCAACAAAAATTGTTCAAGCATCTGTTCCACGACCTGCTGAATACCCATTAAAAATTACTAACAGATAACATATAACATATAACATATAACATATAACATATAACATATAACATATAACATATAACATATAACATATAACATATAACATATAACATATAACATATAACATATAACATATAACATATAACATATAACATATAACATATAACATATAACATATAACATATAACATATAACATATAACATATAACATATAACATATAACATATAACATATAACATATAACATATAACATATAACATATAACATATAACATATAACATATAACATATAACATATAGCATATAACATATAGCATATAACATATAACACATATAACACATATAACACATATAACACATATAACACATATAACACATATAACACATATAACACATATAACACATATAACACATATAACACATATAACACATATAACACATATAACACATATAACACATATAACACATATAACACATATAACACATATAACACATATAACACATATAACACATATAACACATATAACACATATAACACATATAACACATATAACACATATAACACATATAACACATATAACACATATAACACATATAACACATATAACACATATAACACATATAGCACATATAGCACATATAACACATATAACACATATAACACATATAACACATATAACACATATAACACATATAACACATATAACACATATAACACATATAACACATATAACACATATAACACATATAACACATATAACACATATAACACATATAACACATATAACACATATAACACTTATAACACATATAACACATATAAAACATATAACACATATAACACATATAACACATATAACACATATAACACATATAACACATATAACACATATAACACATATAACACATATAACACATATAACACATATAACACATATAACACATAGAACACATAGAACACATAGAACGCATAAAACACATATAACACATATAACACTTATAACACATATAACACATATAAAACATATAACACATATAACACATATAACACATATAACACATATAACACATATAACACATATAACACATATAACACATATAACACATATAACACATATAACACATATAACACATATAACACATATAACACATATAACACATATAACACATATAACACATATAACACATATAACACATATAACACATATAACACATATAACACATATAACACATATAACACATATAACACATATAACACATAGAACACATAGAACACATAGAACGCATAAAACACATATAACACATATAACACTTATAACACATATAACACATATAACACATATAACACATATAACACATATAACACATATAACACATATAACACATATAACACATATAACACATATAACACATATAACTCATATAACACATATAACACATATAACACATATAACACATATAACACATATAACACATATAACACATATAACACATATAACACATATAACACATATAACACATATAACACATATAACACATATAACACATATAACACATATAACACATATAACACATATAACACATATAACACATAGAACACATATAACACATATAACACATATAACACATAGAACACATATAACACATATAACACATATAACACATATAACACATATAACACATATAACACATATAACACATATAACACATATAACACATATAACACATATAACACATATAACACATATAACACATAGAACACATATAACACATATAACACATATAACACATATAACACATATAACACATATAACACATATAACACATATAACACATATAACACATATAACACATATAACACATATAACACATATAACACATATAACACATATAACACATAGAACACATAGAACACATAGAACACATATAACACATATAACACATATAACACATATAACACATATAACACATAGAACACATATAACACATAACACATATAACATATAGGCTTCGTCGATCATACCCTGTTTAATGACATCTCATGTTTCTAGGGTATAAATTCGAAATCGTAGCCAAGCATTTTGCATTGCAATTGTATCGTTTTTTTTTTTTTTGCTGTGAAAAGTGAAAACGCAACAGCAATAACCGCATTGATACCAAAAATATGTGCCAATTTTTATTATGCGCGCAGTCAAATGGTAAAAGCCAAACGACAATGCCACATGACGTCCCCAAAAATGCTCTCGAAAAACGAAATACCGGCCGAGTTAGACAGGGAGAGATAGAGAGAGAGAGAGAGCGACATAGATAGATAGAGCGGAAATTCAGCCCAGTCAGAGATATTTAACAATGGCATCGCATGTGAATAGAACGGCGGTAATTTAATTAGTGTAACTCACGCTCTGGATGAAAGCCCACGCGATAGAAATTCTCATTTAAAATTAGTCGAACGAACAAACTTTTCAACATTTTTACTATTTTGATTAAAATTGTTTTGGAACGAGCCTTGACTGTGTCTTGCAGCTTGTATATCTTTAAGTGATATTTAAGGCACAAAGTTGACTTTATTGAGCAGAACAAATATATATAATTTATCGATAGTTATCATTGAAGTTCATTTGAATACCCAAATTATGCAACCAGCTAAAAGTTTATTGAAATAAGAAAAAGAAACATTAGAAAGGATATTTTGCAAGCTGCTCTGTATGTCTGTCGATATGCATGATCAGCATCGATAGTTTACAAAGTCGAACTCATAATACTAACAACAAAGTGAACTACGACTAATAACAATGTCAACAAATGATATTCTTGATTACTTCAAAATATATCGATACTATCGATAACAGCTTAAACATTTGATCTTTAAGTTAATTTCAATGGCATTTCATTCGAATAGAATACATCATTGACTATAACAGCTAAGACCCAGTACTGCTAATGGGTATCTAGCAGTCGATACTCTCATGTTATCATTACTATTGATTAAGTAACTCCTTTGGCTTTGCTTGCCTAGTGAGCTGTGCATTCATCGGCAACGTTTTACATTTTCCATAATGTGAACTCCAAAAGTGACATTAAAAGGACAATGTGTGTGTGTGGGCAGCAGCATGCAGAAAAACAGTTATTTACACACACACACACACGCACACGCACACACATGCAGGACGCACACACCTGTTTTTGGGGCACAAAAAGTGATACTTAATAATTTTAATTTCCTGTGCACTGTTGAATGCTTCGTAAACTTCATGATGAGCCAAGCAGAGCACGCTTGCCATTGCCGCCAGCGATGTTACGCTCCGTGCATCTTACCCTTTTTTGTATTAATATGGCCGCCAAACCAACCAGCCACCCACCCACAGCTATGCCACCTGATCCACCTAGTTATCCGTTACGTCTGCTCACTCGGGCGACGCACAAAAGCGCGCTTCACTTATTTCAATCAAATTACGGCCAATGAATATTGAACTATCGCATATACTCATACACACACAAACACACACACACACACACACACACACACACACACACACAGGCAGACACAACGAAATGTGCAACGCAAGCTGAAAATAGTTTTTGAATATTTGTTACAAATTTTTTTTTAAGTCCCCAACCTCATATATTTATAAAGATATCTATATATATATATATATATATATCACGTTAACGGGTTGACAATTTGTATGCCATGTGTGAAAAAAAAAAACAGAAATATCGCTGGGGTTAAATCAACCTACAGGAAATTCGTATTGGAAATGGCGCAAGTGATTTGACCATCGACCAGCAACAACATCAACAACAGCAACAACTACAGCAACAACTACAACAACAGCAACAACTACAGCAGCAACAACCATAATAACTGCAAAAAATTGTGTTGTCCAAAAATCCATTAAAAGTTTTGTCAATTTTACAGCATGTTGTAGTTGTAGTTGTTGTTGCTGCTGTTGTTGCATTTCTATTTTTTTTTTTTAAATTTTCATTTTGTTTTATTTGTTGGCATTTTTTAGCATTTTAAATCAATCAGGATATTACTTTATGCAGAGATTCAATATATGCTCTTTTTATTGAATATTAATGCATTTTCCATATATAATTTGTACATTTTTATTGGTTTCCTCTAAGAGCTCGAAACGGTGCATTTCAAATGAGTTCAAAATTGATTTAAAATACAAATGAAATTCATGCCGAAGTAAAATTTGTAAAAATATAATCGCTCATATATTTAAGAGTATATTAGAGTTAAAATATATATAAATAAAATATATAAAATTTTTAATATATATAATTTGAAAGGAATTGAATAAACAAGTACGAGTGCTCTAGTCGAGACTGCTCGACTAAGAGATACCCTGAACCCTGCAAAGATGCGATATTCAAATCATTTTACGCTTCTTTTATATATACATATACACAAACAACACATACACACACACACATGCACACGCACGCACAAGCACTTTCTCTGCTACTGCGCAGTTTACGCAGCGATTGCGCGCGGGCAGCGCTTGGGCTGCAGTATGGGCAATATTATGGAAACTTTTTTGTTGAATAGGTTTGCTTCTAGATAGACTTTCGTAACCAAACTTCTAAGACGTACTAATGACAGTCATATGTATGTATTTGCCAAAGCACAAGTCTCTAGTATTTGAAATACGTTTTTTTCAAATTTGGGGGGAAGGGGGCGTGGTATCCAAAATCCAAAAATTGCAAAATGTTTGTATTCATTACACGGATACACACAGTAAATCTGAAATCTATAGCTATAACGGTATTCAAAAACAAAGAAAAGTTATCGATTTGTATCGATAATAAGGAAATGGAATGAGTAATCGAAAATAAATTGATAAACTTGTACTGCGTAGGATATACACGAGCATACATTTCAAATTTCAGATCTCTAGCTTTTGTGGTTTGCGAGATCACTGCGTTCACACGGACGGACGGACGGACGGACGGACGGACAGACGGACATGGCTATATCGACTCAGTTTGTCGAGCTGATCAAAAATATATATACTTTATGGGGTCTGCCATGTCTCCTTCTGCCTGTTACATACATATTCACAATGACATTATACCCTGATTTCCCATTTTCAATGGGTTCAGGGTATAATAAACTAATTTAAATATTGTACAAAGCAAATTTCGAAGAAAAATCAGCGAAACAAATTACGAAAATAAAAATGTAGCTGCATTAAAGCTACAGAAATGAAGCTTTTGACTATATTATTCTATCATTTTGTATAACATTTGAGCATGGAACATAGTTAATTAATAAAAGACAGCAAAAAAAGTGAATATTAAAAATGCAAAAACTTGAAATTAAAGCGATTAAAATGCGGCTAACCCTGTTAAGTGGATACGCGGCAAGTGGAGCAGTATCCAATGCTGTTTGCGCTTACCAATGTGTCCAGCACACACACACTCACACACACACACTTACACATTTGGCAGAAGTTGCTTCATTAGGATGCATAAACTGAAAAACAAATAGCGTTGAGGTTGCATCCTTGCTTTTTTTTGTATATTTTCTAATGTAATGAAATAAGTTCAACAGGATCTCTGGCGTGCAGGCCCTGAAGAAGCAGCCCTTGTCCGGCAATGCAAGTGCATATGTGTGTGTGTGTGTGTGTGTGAGTGTGTGGATGCGCCTGCAGCAAATTGGTGGCTCTAATTTTACTCGCAGCCAGCTCTCATTAAATTTTCATAGTTTTCCAAACGCGCCCGAATCCGAAAATGATAATTAAAATGCGCCCCAGCCTCCAGCTAGAGCAGGGCCAGTAGTGTATGTGTGTGTGTGATGTGTGTGGTTGTGTGTGTGTGTGTGTGTGTGTGGCATGAATTATGCGCAAGCACACACTTAACACCCAAACGACCCGGCTCACATCGTGGCATCCTGCTGCTGCTGCTGCTGCTGCTGCTGCTGCAGTTGAAGAGTCGTTGCGGGCGGCTGTGGGCGACTCAGCGCTTGAATGGGCGGGGCAGCAACTCATAAATGCTGTGCAGGCGAGCAAAAAGGATTCACACAGGATGCCAGAAGGACATCAGGCAGTAACGGCAGCCGGAGTACGTGCGCTAGCTGGCACGGGTCAGGATTCAGGCGTCAGGATTCACGGTAAACTCTGCTGGCTGTCTCAACTTACGGCACCGGCTGTGATGCTGCCATCTACTTCATGCATGCATAAGAAAGCAGCTTCTTAAGCGAGCGTCACGCCCTCTGACCCCAGTCATACACACACACACACACACACACACAGACACACACACGCCGTAGGTAAAAACTCCAAACACTCAACGTCAAGCTACGTAATATTTACAATGGCAACTCACTAAGAGGAACCTGTCTAATAGCCAATTGATTATCATTTATCTTATGGGGCTCTATTTTTGTTACGCTCTCAATTTATTTCTAAGTCTTTCATTAATTGTTTTTATACAATTTTTGTTGCTTTACTTACAAACATTCAAGTTATTTCGTTCCACATTGCGTATGCGTAATATTTGTTAGGGTAAAGGAATTTGTCTACGGCCTATGATTGATTAGCTGCAAATTGGACCAATATTTCTTATGCTGTGCTTCTTCTTCTACTTCTTTTTGTATTCCAATTTGTTATTCTTGTTTAACTTGGCGATTTGCGTATACGTAATATATCCATATTCAATATGTTAGCTTCTTCTGCATCTGATTGTTTCTGCTTCTTCATATTTCTATTTCTATTCTGTTATATATTCTTCTTTCGCCTTTACTGCCTCATATTTCTCTTATATTTATGCTTTTCGCTTTTGTATTTCTATCAAGATAATGTTTGTCATTTAGTAGAGTTTACTGTATAAGCGAGCATTTGAGCTTTGCGTGTGTCGCTTTGTGCGTGTGTCTGTGTGTGTGTGGCCAGGTGATGTGATTTATTGCATTGTGGTAACTTTTAGGTATCGCTCTGCCACGGTCTATGCGTGTGTGTGTGTGGGTGTGTGGCGTGTGGTGCGTGGTGCGCTCTTTTTCGCTTAAGAGACAAACCGCTAATTTGTTATCATTTATCACCATGCTGAGACGCGCGCACGCCTGTGTCTGTGTGTGTAAACAATTTGTAAATGTGTTACATTTAAACCCTAAAGTAAAGTCTGCTCTGCTGTCCTTTGGCCCCCTTTGTCTACCAGCTTCGTTTGCCTGATTTTGTCATTGTGATAAATTCTTTGACGTTAACGTAACGTGAGATTTAAGCGTGCGTGAATGTGTGTGCCCGTGTGTGTGCCCGTGTGTGTGTGTGTATTTGCGCACATGTTAGCTTAAATAATGAAAAGGGACCAAGGATTTCGTCCAGCCGCTAAATAATGACAGCCGAGCGTACGGCTAAAGAGATAAACATTTTTTATGAATCGTATTTCATTTGTGACTCACAACAAAACAAAATAAAATTAGAAAGAACAGCTTAATGCAGCATACCACAGGTTAAATACACTTGCGTACATGTCGCCTGAAAGGGGATTCTCGTTCTGATGTGGCTTTTGTAAACTGAATCATTCTAACGGCTGAACCTGATACCTTGCAGAGCACAGCAAGTAGCTGCTTTAATGTTGCTATATGATGTGGTCTTTTCCTCAGCCGAGCTGATAGATCAGATAGATCAGAGAGCTGCTTAGTTGCATGACAACGTTAAATTTGCCTGCTCTTAGGCAAAGTAGGTTCTATCTATTGCACTGTTGGAATTGATAAAGGATTCTATGGTATACTTGTATACTTGAAAAGCTTAACTAGACACATTAGCTCCCTTTATCTACTTTAGGAAAAGGAAGCCAATGTGTCTAGTAACTGGGAACTGCCATTCCACTTCCTTTTCGAACTGTCATTTCTACTCCCTATCTTACTCCTTTTTTTACTCTGTTTATCATTATTTCTGTATACACTTACATACTCCCGGATATGCTTCTTATCTACTCCCTTTTTCAATCTCTTTCATACTGCCCTTTCTGCTCGCGAATATACTTCTCTATCTACTTCTTTTCTATAGTCTTACATACTCCCTTTTCTACTCACTTATTAAGTTCCTCATTTACTCCATTTTAAGTTCCCTACGTACTCCCTTTTCTACTTCCTTATCTACTCCCCTTTACACTCTCGTACTTTATCCCTTATCTACTTCCTTTTCTACTCCCTTACTTAGTACTTCATTTACTCCTTTTTATGTTCTCTACATACTACCTTTTCTACTTCTCTTTATACTCTCTTTATACTCTCGTACTTTATCCCTTATCAACTTCCTTTTCTACTCCCTTACTTAGTACCTCACTTACTTTATTTTACGTTCTCTACATTCTTCCTTTTCGACTCCCTTTTCTATTCTCTTACTTTTTCCCTCTTCAACTCCCCCAGATAGTCAATTTTCTATTATGTTTATCAAAATTCCTAACTAAATACCTTTTATATTTTGTATACCCTGAACCCATTGAAAATGGGAAATCAGGGTATAATGGATTTGTTAAATGTATGTAACAGGCAGAAGGAGGCGTGGCAGACCCCATAAAGTATATATATTCTTGATCAGCTCTACAAACTGAGTCGATACAGCCATGTCCGTCTGTCCGTCCGTCCGTCCGTCCGTCCGTCCGTCCGTCCGTCCGTGTGAACGCAGCGATCTCGTAAGCCACAAAAGCTAGAGATCTGAAATTGGAAATGTATACTCGTGTATACCCTACGCAGAACGAGTTTATCAATTTTTTTCGATAACTCATCCCATTTCCTTATTATCGATGAAAATCGATAATTTTGCTTTGTTTTTTAAGCGTAACTTGAATACCGTTTTAGCTATAGATTTCATGTTTTCCGTGTATATCCGTGTAATGAATACAGACATTTTGCAATTTTTGGATTTTCGATGCCACGCCCCCTTCTCCCAAAATTAAAAAAAAACGTATTTCAAATACTAGAGATTTGTGCCTTGGCAAATATATACATATGAATGTCATTAGTACGCCTTAAAAGTTTGGTTACGAAAGTCTATCTATCGCATCTTCGCAGGGTTCAGGGTATCTCTTAGTCTTTTCCCACTTAGCTACGCCTCCTCCTTGCCTTTTCCCACTTAGCTACGCCCGATCTATTGCCTCTACAATATTTCCTAACTTTCTCCTTCATATTTCATACTTTCCTACTTCCTTTCCTACACCCTTCCGAACTCTCTTTTCAATTATCACCGCCTGAGTAGTCCCCAGTTTTAATGAATTTATTTTATATCAATTAATAAATCTAATAAAACTAAAATATATATTTTATATTTATATTTTATATTTTATATTATATTTTATATATATCAAAATCACACGAAAAATGGAAAAGCAAACCAATTCGAAAGTACAAAGCTCAATCACAGATTCACTGAGTGAACACTGACTTTTCCATTTGAGTTTTGAGTTGGAGAAACAAAGCTTTTGCTGTTAGTTCAAATTTTCATGTCAATATAAATAGAACATATTAGATTCTTATACTTCAGAACAGCAATAGAGACTGTACTAAAAGCACTCGTCAATTGCTCGTCATTTCCAAATTGAGCCACACTCCACACAAATATGTCTAGGAACTCGCTGCTGGCCCTGACTGCTGGCACAGCCGGCGCTATTCTACTTGGCTATTGTATTTATTATGATCGGAAGCGTCGCTCCGATCCCAACTATAAGCGAAAGGTGCACGAGCGTCGCCAGAAGGTAAACCCATTGCCCTTTGCGTATGATGCGACAGGCGAGCAACCGTATGAGCTCAACGATCCCGAGGCAGTGCAGCATTATTTCCAGAACGAGATCAAGCTAGCCGAAGATCTTTTCAGGCAGGCCAAACTGGACACGGGTCTCGCTCACTTGGCCAATGCCATCATGGTCTGCGCCCAGCCCGTCGCCCTGCTGGAGGCCATGAAAGTCGCCCTGCCAGAGCGCATCTTCAATCTGTTGCTGACCAAGCTGCCCGAACCCATAACCGAGACCGTGGACATGGACCTTGAACTCAATTAAAGCTCATATCCCTCAATGCTGTCGGCTCTTTCTTATCAGCAAAAACCAAAAAAAAAAAAAATTGCTTGTAAAAAAGCTGAAAAAAAATGTTGTCTAGTTTCATTTGGCTGAAAGAAATTATATCCATTTGCATAATGCGCTGCCCGCATACTCCGATCTTTGACCATCCGCTGTTGACATATGCCCGCAAAATAAACAGAAAGGAAAGCCTTACATACAAATGTTTGTTTGCTTATTTGAATTTCGAATAGTGAATGTCTAAAGAAATTGCAAAAGAAAATAAAAAGAAGGCAACAAATATTCTCTATAAAAACTTATATGAAACAAAAATATTTTAATAAAAATCTGTCGATCGATTTGCACTTTAGCAATGTCTTGCATGGGATACCCAACGGCCAAGCAAGAGTAATACTAATTCTGTTAACTGTATTTCAGCAAGTTTTAAAATTATTCACAATGTTTTGCTCTTGAATTCTTTAATATGGTTTGCCATTCGGTCATGAGTCGTCTTACATTACTTTAAAAAACAATGATTCACAACTTCAGCTCAATTCAGTTTTATAATAGCGATGCAAAGCTAGAAATGTTATTTAAGAATCATTTTGATTCGCCAAAATCGTCTCAATCATCTTTTGTTTTGTAGCAGCTGTAATATTGATATTGAGTTAGCCATAAAGAACGAGATAGCTCTTAAGCATATAGAAAGGCTTTGATGCAAGCTTAACGCATAGCTAATTCGTTACAGTGATGTTAGCCAGCTGAGTTAGCTATAGCTCGATTGACTTTGAGAGAAAGACACAAATATGTTCAGTTTAAGATTTATATATATATATAAGGTTGTCAAAAAAGTCTTGCGGTATTTTTATTGAATTTTCAATTGTTCATAAAATTGGTTATAATAATGCGATTTAAGTCAAATATGCGCCGTTTTGTTCGATGACGAGTTCCCAACGAGATGCCAACTTCATAATGCCCCTCTTATAAAATCTCGCTTCCCTATTGTCAAAAAACTCGGAGAGCCAATTTTCACAGGACTCTCTTGTGGACAACTTCCGACTACCAAGCTCGTTCGCCATGGACAGAAATAGGTGGTAATCACTTGGTGCAAGATCCGGACTATACGGTGGATGCAAAAGAACCTCCCATCCGAGCTCCCGGAGCTCTTTTTACTGCTCACGCAACTATGCTGGGATGAACTGGAACTCGCAGTTTCTTCTCCCTGATCTGGCAGCAAAAAGTAATGCTTTAAATTCAAAGTGATTTTATTGCAATATACGAGCAGGAGCATGATGGGAGTGCGCTACTATGCATGCATGCTCTGACGACTGCATTTCTATATACATATATATAAATTTAATATATATACATACATATATATACATTTGGATCTGTGTTCATAAAAATAATAGTGAAAATGATATTGGACAGCAAAATTTGCTGAGAAACATAATATTGTGAAAACAATTTGAAACGAGTATTGATGATTAACATATTTTATATATATATTTATACAATATATTCAACTCCCATAACTTTGCTGTTCAACATTTCAGTCGCACTACTATTTTTATGAACACAACTGCATGTATTTACAGTATGAGCGGAAAGTACCCGGAAATTGTAAATCAAACGCAAATTTTTTAATCTTCACGCTCCAGCATGTCTAAAGATACCTGCTCATAATGGTTTTTTTGGTACAAATTCAGCCGAGCGGCGAATCGTCTCATGCCCAAACGGTCCACCAAAATCAAATGAGCTTGCTCACGACCAATGTCCAGTTCATGTGCTAGCTCTCTAACACTCAAATGACGACTCGACCAAGATTTCGTTTACTTTTTTTATGTTTTCGTCAGTGGTAGAGGTCGATGATCGTACGGAAGGGGGCAACTCTGCGATGATTTCCCGACCGTTTTTAAATGCTTTGTACTAATCGTAGGCTTGGGTTTTTGATAGAGCAGAGTCCTCATAGGCCTTCTACACGAAATTTCGTTGGAAACACAAAATTTAATGCAAATTCTTTGCTCAACACTTGTATCCATTGGTTTGGACAGCTGCTCCGGTTGACACATGGCGCCTATTTTTGGCATAGTAACTGAGGACGGACTACCAACTTAACAAAAACAAGAGATTTCCAAAAATATCGAGGACGGGCATTTCGGGGTACTCTCCGGTCATAAGGACATTATAATAAAATAGAATGGTACCACTGTGCACTTCGTTTATTTTGCTCCTCTTCTCTGACTTGATTACAGAAATCGCATGCAGCACACTTTGACAATTTGGCTAAAGATCTGAAATATATATTTGCATATATATATAAATAAATTGAATAATTTTGAAATTAACACTTCAGTTTTGGGCTTAGATTGAATTTTGTCTTAGCTTAAATCTGGATAGCTGGTGGAGTCCTCCTTGTTGGAACTGGATGTGGTGAAGCTCTCATTGCCCTGCAGCTCATGCAGTTTCATTATCAATGGCATAAAGATACGGTCCGGCAGCGATTCCTTCAACGTGTGCAGCACTGGCATCGGCTGGGCGCACATCATGATCGCATTGGCCAAATGAATGAGGCCCTCGGACATGTTGCCCTGGCTAATGAGCTGCTCACCCAATTTGATCTCGTCGAGAAAGCAGCCCTCCAGAGTCGTATTATCGCTGCCATTCAATATGGTGTCATCCACCGCCCACTCACTGTCACTGACCACACGATATTTCAAGATATCGATCTCCTCCCGCTGACGGCGCTCGTGCACCTTCCGTCTGTACGCTGGGTCAAGGCGGCGCTTACGATCAAAGTACATGCAATAGCCCAAGACAATGGCACTGGCTGTGCCCACGGTCAATGCCAGCAAGTATCTGGCCGACATCTTCAATCAAATTACAATTTTTATTTACAAATTTGGAACAGAAATTGCGAAAAACAATAAAATCGAAAAGAAAAATTTAAAAATTAATAAGTTAATTCAAATAATTTAATCAATTTTCCTCTGGTTTCTTTGGTTTTGTTTTTTTTTATTAATTTATTTCTTGCTTTTTACAATTTTTATTTATTTATTTTTTTTTTTTGTAGAGCGCTACGTTCTGAGCTCCTACCCTTACTATCTGTGTTGACCAAAGGAATACTGAATGAATACTGAGAGCCTTGGGTGTTGACGTGTCTGTCCGAAATGATGTTTAAAGCAAAGCATATGTGTATGGGCATCAAGCGCAGAGTTTAACGATGAAGTTCCTCTCATTTCTTATGCCTATTATCATTTCTTTATATATTTTACTTCAGCTGAAGAGCTGGCTTGATTGCTGAAGTGTTTTTGGCAGAGAAGACGACATGAATGTTGACTACTTTTGGGTCAATGCTGAAAGCTCATTGCCAACTGAAAACTTAGCTTCTATAATCAGACTATCTAGATCATTAGGCATGCTTTTTCTGAACTACTTTTAAGATCTATTTGAAGAATAGCCTTTAATCTATGCTGTGTCTGCAGATGTAGATACTTTATATATGTAAAAGATACTTTTCATATTAGGGATATTCCATCAATACCATAAGTTCTTCATAAGAATAGCTTTACTTCTATAATCTTGGCATAGACTATTGACAGTCTAGACCTTAAAGCTGAGTTCTCCGAACTAACCCATTTACCTATACTCTAGATACTTCATATATGTATGTTAACGATATCTCATCTATACCCTAAGTTCTCCATAAGAATATTCTCACTCACTTACTCACACGTTTTTCTTTCTCACTTGCAGGTAATTATCTCACTACAACCTCAAGCTCAACGCTGGAACTAGTGGTTCACCTGAACAACTCAAGTCTGGCCAATCCAACTCAAGCTGTTTCTAACTCTTGTTCTTAAGCATTCCCCGAACGAACATCTTAAAGAAAAGGTCTTATTCGTACGAACTTTAATGAAATTGTGCAGTCTGAAAAAAAAAAACAAAAAACAAAAAAACAAAGGCGCTGAGTGTGTTTGTTTATGTGTGGGCGTGGCACGCTGTAAGCCCAAATGAGCATATGCATATTTCATAAGACCTTTCCTTTTTTTTTTTAGTTTTTGCCTCTGTTTTCTCTGCTTCTCGAGTTATGTTAAAAATTTTTACTACTACTCCGTTTGGCCGCTGGCCCATAAAACAAAAAAGAAATGGAAGGGAAAGGAGAGACGAAAACTTAAGAAACTGCAAATATTGTTGCCAACTGTATGAGCAAGAAGCAGCAGCTAAAGAAAACACACACAAAAGGAGCGCAGTGGAAAAATGCGCAACGGAAAGAAAACAACAAAAAATAAAAAAAAAATTGTGATGCGGCCATAACGAAATTTTGCTGCCGCCATTTCCGTTTTGAAATTTCCTTTTCTTACCGTAATTTGTCGGTGATTCATTTGGTCTGCTTCGCATTTATTTCTGCCTTCATTTGCCTTTCGCATTGCCCAGCCAACTGACACGCCTCTATTGCCAGCTTCAGCTACTCGTAGTGTTTGTTGCTTCTTCTATTAAATGCTTCACTTCCTTTCTTTTTTTTTTATTTTTTGGTCGTACTGCCACTTGTCATAGCCCCAGGGCGACATTAAGAGCAAACACGAAAGAAAACTATGTGATCTGGCAGAGCTGTGATACCCTCTAACAATTGAGCGCCTTTGTCAGCAATGGTCGGCGCTCCATAGCAAATATAAATGATTTAAATGAGCTTATAATAATCTTTGATTCATGATAATGAACCGGTTCATGAACTTTAAAAGTGAGTTTCACGAGACATACTTTAATTTTGGATCACTTTTCTTTGGCTTATTCCAGTAAAATCACTTTTTTGAACCAGTTCAATGTACAATCAATTGAAACCAGTTCATGAACTTCACATTTTATGTTTGCTCAGCGCGAAAGCAAAAATATGTGTATATAAATACAATATTTTAAATATTGCATTGAAATATTTTAAATATTGTCTTTTGAACTAGTTCATGAACTGAAGGCAAAGTTGCCATATTGGGTCGCTGTATATATGGATATTTAGAACTGTTCTCAGTATTACGCTCTAACATTTTCAGTAGTGTCTTTTGAACTAGTTCATGAACTGAAGGCAAAGTCATTGCCAGATTGGCCTCCTGTGTAAACGGAGATTTAGAACTGTTCTCAGTATTACGCTCTAACGTTTTCAGTAGTGTCTTTTGAACTAGTTCATGAACTGAAGGCAAAATCATTGTCAGATTGGCCTGCTGTGTAAACGGATATTTGGAACAGTTCTAGGTAACGTTCTCTAATATTTTTAGTGAAGTGTCTTTTGAACTAGTTCATGAACTGAAGGCAAAGTCATTGCCAGATTGGCCTACTGTGTAAACGTATATTTGGAACTGTTCTAGGTAACGTTCTCTAATATTTTTAGTAAAGTGTCTTTTGAACTAGTTCATGAACTTCATGAACACATGGTCATTGCCTCTTATGCTTCTGTGTACTGGCATATAAATGTTTAGAAGTATTCCCAATAAATGGTCTTTTGAACCAGCTCATAAGCTAAAGACATAGTCATTGACTTATGCTGCTGCATTAGAACTGTTCTCATTTCAAGTTCCGAAAGCAATGTTTTATTACTATTTAGTTTGTCACTGTGTGCCACATTTGAACTGGCTCACAGCACAAAGAACGCAGCAAAGTTCATGAGATGCTGCGTATTATTGCAATTGCAATCTCGACTGCCATACTCTTCACGTTCTGTCTCATCTTCACATCAGTCCATTTCATTGCGCCTTGAACGCCCGCCCGAACTGTCAAAGTGATACACTTTTGAACTAGTTCAGCGAACTTGCACAGTGCATGCAATTATCCCGTACACATATCCTTGAGCCCTTTCGCACTTTGGCTGCTTGTTTAGTCCGCCCTCATTCGAATTGTGTGTTTCGTTTCATTCCATTTCGTTTCGTTTCATTTCATTTCATTTTATTTTCATAGTGCACACAAATTTCGCGTGCTTTTAATTTTGTTGTTCAAATTTGTTTCCTCATTTTTTCTTCCCCAGTTTTTTTTTTCTTGCTTTGTAGTTGTTATTTTTTTCTGTAACCCGCATGCGACGATTCAGGCGTTAAACAAGCGTTGACAACAACAACAACAACGTGTGCTGAGGTGTGTTTGTGTGTGTGTGTGTCTGTGTGTGTGCAAATAGCATAAAAACGTAGCGTATGAGTGATACAAGTGTAAATTTGTTGAAGTGCTCGGATGGGGACAAAGCACAAAAAAGATACACTTTGAAAAAAAATTGTATGAGCAAATGAAGCGCAGCGCTAGCAAATACCCTGTAGTAAGGAATCTCAACCCTTTTAATATAGTTGAACTATAAAAGTGGTTGGTTATCAAATTTTGTAAGTGAGGGGAAAAGGTGAAGAGCTAGACTAGGTATAGTTCTTGGTCTGCTTTTAGCTTTATAGATCGGCTATCAAAAATTTTATGAACTTGATCGATTAAAGAGTGAACTTGCTAGCATAAACTGTAAGACAGGCATACAGTCATAAGACTGGCATACAGACTGGCATATAGTCATAAGACTGGCTATAGACTGCCATATAGACTGGCATATAGACTGGCATATAGACTGGCATATAAACTGGTATACAGACTGGCATATAGTCATAAGACTGTCATTTAGACTGGCTTATAGACTGGCATATACTCATAAGACTGTCATATAGACTGGCATATAAACTGGTATACTGACTGGCATATAGTCATAAGAATGGCATATAAACTGGTATACAGACTGGCATACAGTCATAAGACTGGCATACAGACTGGCATATAGTCATAAGACTGTCATATAGACTGCCATATAAACTGGCTTATAAACTGACATATAGACTGACATATAAACTGGTATACAGACTGGCATATAGTCATAAGACTGTCATATAGACTAGCTTATAGACTGACATATAGACTGGCATATAGACTGGCATATACACTGGCATATAGACTGGCATACAGACTGGCGTATAGACTGGCATATACTCATAAGACTGTCATATAGACTGGCATATAAACTGGTATACTGACTGGCATATAGTCATAAGAATGGCATATAAACTGGTATACAGACTGGCATACAGTCATAAGACTGGCATACAGACTGGCATATAGTCATAAGACTGTCATATAGACTGCCATATAAACTGGCTTATAAACTGACATATAGACTGACATATAAACTGGTATACAGACTGGCATATAGTCATAAGACTGTCATTTAGACTGGCTTATAGACTGGCATACTGACTGGCATATAGTCATAAGACTGGCATATAAACTGGTATATAGACTGACATATAGACTGGCTTATAGACAGGCATATAGTCATAAGACTGTCATATAGACTGGCATATAAACTGGCTTATAAACTGGCATATAGACTGACATATATATCTATTTTGACTACAGTCCTTACATAGGATTTGAATATAGATTTCAAAGTATCGAAGCTTCGCTATCTATCAAAATGGAACGCCCATCAAGCAACTCTTCTTCAAATGCAAGCAGAGTAAGCGTATGCCCTATTAAGGCAACTCTGCAGGGTATAACAAAACGTGAACAGTAACAATTGTGCACAACTATAAGCATACCTAATGTGTGCCCTGTGTGTGTGCCCTGTGCACGTGTGAGCGGACGCCGAGTGCAACTCATGTATTTATGAAGTGTCAACAGCTTCGTCATGATACAAGGGACCTTAAGCTATCTGCCCGCACACACAGCTCAACGGCTCATCCATGTGTATGCTCACTATATATGTGTGTGTGTGTGTGTAGTTTCTTTTTTTGCTGTTGTGTGTAGACAACAGAATTTGTGCGGTTCTGACACTTGAGGGCAGCTTAATAGGTATTTTTTCTTTATCATATTTGTGTCTGTTGCGCTTTGTGTGTCTTAAACTGTCAGCTGTAGCTAATTAGCTTATATTTTGTACAGGGTATCGACAGAAATTACAGGGTATGTTTTAGTGCAAGCTGTTGCTAAGCTGATAAAGCTGTAAAAAGTATATGGAGCGTGTAGTTTGACTATCGGGTAGAGCAGAAATCGATATTAATTACTAAAGGTTTTCCTTTCTATAGACAGCTGCGTTAGATTTGAGTGAATGAAGCTGAATGCTAGAAATTGAGTGATGATGCTGAGTTAATGTGATAATGATGAAGATGAAACAGAAATTCTCAACTGAGAAAGAGCAGAAAGAGAGTGACTAAAGACAGAAGCTGAGTATGCAGAGTAGATGGAACAACATTTATAATATTTATACAAAATGACCAAAGTTGACCGCAACAAAAACGCATACATTTTGCCAGCTCTAATAATAGTCAAAACACAGTAGACAGCCACCTAAACAATGTCTTAAAAGAAACATAATTAGTTTTTATAAAACAAGGGGAACAAGTGCTTCTAACAAATGCATTAAGTCAACTCAAAGTAATGCCAGCCATAAAAATAACTGTGAGCAGAGCAAACTTAGACTGGAGGTTAAGTGGACATGTTAAGCCAAGTGAGACTTTAAAGGGCTTATCAGCCGCCTTGACCCACTCAAAGGGCAAACGCTAGTGCACAGTCATCCACAAGGACTTGCAGCTAGTTCACATGAAACTTATCGTTGTTGTTGCTGTTGCTGTTGCTGCTGCAGTTGCTATTGCGCTTAGGCAGGATAGGACAGGGCATCTTCTAGTCGAATGCACATCTGCAGCCATGCCACACACACACACACACATTAATTTTTGAAACCCAAGTCCTTGGAAAATTGGAATTCTGGGTATACTGAATTTGTTAAAATCAATGTAACAGCCGAGTTGAGTTAGCCCTGTTCCTCCGACTGTGTTTCTGCCACATTCATCCGTTTATCTGCTTTTCCGTCTGTCTGTCTGTCCAACCATCTAGTCTATCTTTCGGTACAACTCTCTGTTCATCTGTCATATGTTCTCTATTCTTTTTCCGTTCTTCCTTTCTCTGCGCGTACGTCCGTCCGTCCGTCCGTCGTCCGTCTACCTCATTGTCCATCTACCAAGAGAATCAATACGGATCAGAGCCTTTTTAACAAGACTTTATATTTAGATAATAATACTCTTAACATTCCCCAATATCGCAAGGGCTTCAGGGTATCTCCTAGTTGGCTCACTCAAGACTGGATCATTCCTACTTGTTCTGTAGCGTGTTGCAACTCAATTTGAAAGCATGCCGAAATATGGAAGTACAGAAAAAAGAAGCACACATCCAAAGGCGGACACAGACACAGATACAGACAAATACAGCCATAGATACACTAGACATGAAAACAAGTCAAATGGAGGCAGATGCAAGTACATGAACAAAATGGTCGACAGTCAGACGAAATTGTGTTTCTATGTCAAGCATAAATTTTAGCTTTCTCCTTCTCTCTCTCTCTAAGTATGATGAAGACGAACGTAGACAGTGAAACTCGCGACAGAGTCCTGGGATTTGTGTATATAAATATACATAGATGTATATATATATATATATATCTATCTATATGGAAGGTGCCCGCTGTTCCTAATGAATGCCACCCGAGGGCCGCAGAGTTAGCGCCCAAGGCGCTTATATCATTTTCTTGTTAGTGCAAATAAATTATACGGAAATAATTTCATTTAGTTTGTGCAAAAAGGAAATAGAAAAAAAGGATAAAGCAGCAGAAGTAAAGGAATGAAAATTGTCTTGGCCAAAAGGGGAGCCTTCGCTGTACGTGTGCGTCGAGTGATCTCTCAATTCGCAACAGCCTGACAGCATTTAATTTCAAATGTAGCTAAAAGTGTCTAATTGCTGCTTGAAAGCATCCACAAAATGCTGAAAGCAAATGCACTTAACGCAGTTGAATGTTGCCCCATTCAAGGTTGTTGCAAGTCGTCAGGACGTATTCCCAAAAGGACGACGATGACGACGACGTAGACGACGTTGCTGTGGATTTGATTTGCGTTCTACCTTCGTTGCCACCATTGAAGTGAAGTCAGCTGCAAGTGAAGTAGATAGCTTGTTTGAGTGATAAAGCGTACCTTCTGGCAATTCCCTGGCTTACTTCACGCTTCGCTTCTCTCGCCTCGCATAACTGTTGATTTTAGCAATGTGCTTTGCTTCTCGCTTCAATTCGAGCTTAGCTTCTCACTTTGATTTCTTAATTTGCTGCTCTGATTTGATCGCTGCGAGCCTTAACTATTCAATTTTGCTTATCCATTTACTGTTAGATGCTTCTCACTCCTTTTTCTACTCTAACAGCTTGCTATTACTGCCAGTCAGAGTCTTCTCTTTGAGTTGCTGTCATTGTTTGTCTTATTGCTTAAGCCTCTTTCTAGTTTTTCTCTTTACAATTGATTGTTTGCGTGCTTTTAGTCTGACTTCACATTTTCCTTTCCATAGAGTCTTTTACTTATCAAAACTTTTCAATTATTTTGATCGGCTTTTCGTTTTATTTATTTATTTTATTTTTTTGACTTAAATTCCTGTTTTGACTTCTTTCGTTATTAATGTAGTTTCCGCTTCCTCTGCTTTCCATTTTGATTTTTAGTTTTCTTTTAAGCTTTTCACTTTGATTTTACTGAAATTTGTACTTCCTTTATCGCTTCTTTCTTTGTTTCATTCTCACTTAGTTTTTTCTTAGATTCATAATTCTTTAATAGGTTCTTCCTTTCTTTTTATATTTATTTATTATTTATTTATTATTTATTTATTATTTATTTATTATTTATTTGTATTCTATTATTTTGTAATCATTTTTACATATTATTTCTTGTTTCCGATTGAATCTTTTGTAGCTTTTTTTGCTTCTCTCTTAGGAATTATTCGCTTTTCTCTTCAGTTTTACAACTTCTTTTATTGCTTCTCTCTGTGTTTTCAACAATATTGCATACTTTTGGTTCTCTCTTTGCCAAACACTTAACTTTTTACTTATTCGCTTCTCACTTCGCTTCTCTCTCTCTCTCCCTCTGCTACACCTTTCTTCTGTTCTATTGCATTTTTCATTCAGCTGAAGAAAGTCCATTTGAATTTTCCTCTTCGACGACTTTTCAAACACTTGGCATTCACACAATGCAAACTTTATGCAGTTCATTCGTTTTGTGGCTTTTTTTGTTATTTCCTTTTTTTTCGTGTTCTGTGAAATTCAATAAAATCAACCGAAATTGGTAGTCAATAGTGGAATATAGTGGCCTGGTCGCTCTGTGTTGCTGTCGGTCTGTCTGCCGCCTGGTCGGGGCGGGAATGGGGCCACAAGCCGCACGGTTTGCCTTAAATTGTTTTCCGACAAATTTCGTGATGAGTGGATGGAAGGCGGCAGGGTGGGGCAGGCATAAGGAATGATACAATGGAGAATAACTGGGGGAAACAAGTGAAAAAGTGTTGAAACACATTTTACAACTCAGCTGGAGTGCTTAATTACACACACACACACGCAGGGAAGGAAAAGAGATAGGGAGGGAGTGGGTGTGGGGGAGAGAGAGAGAAGAGAGGCAGTGCTAACAATGCCAAACAATAGCCAAAAGGAGAGTGGCAAATAAATTCGTGTGCGGTGGAACGTGTTGTATTGTAATACCAGAAAACTACAAAATCAAAACCACAATAACAACAACAACAACTAGAGTAACAACAACAACAGCAACAACAAGGAACTGTAACGAGCAACAACAAGTGGAACTGCAACTGCAACGGCAACAAACGCCTCCAAAGCCTGGCCCCACGCCCACTCAAACAATCTGCACTTTGAGCTGTTTAGGTGGCCATTAGTCTTAATGACTTTGCAGCAACGAGGGCGAGAAATAGAGAGAGAGAGAGAGAGAGAGATAAAGAGAGAAACCTGAAGAGCGCAAGCCAAATAAATAGTCAAGGCCTGAATGAGCTGCAGCAAAGCGAAGCATCCACATAAAGAGAAAACTCTTTTCGTTTTTCTTTAAATGAAAGTATTTAGCGGGGGGCGGCGTAGGCGTGCCTGCGTGAGATGGTGCGGAAGCAACGACGTAGGCGCTAGGCACTAACTACTCTGCTAGGCTGCGTTTGCTATGACGGCGACAAATGAAATTTCGACTTAAAAAGCGTAAACAGCGGAGAGTGTGTGTGTGTGTGTTAGTGTGTGTGTGTGTGTGTGTGTGTATGTGTGTGTTAGTGTGTGTGTGTGTAAGTGTGTGTGTGTGTGTGTGTGTGTGTTAGTGTTTCCTTTTTTATATTTTGCAGCGATTGCCTGTTTTTTTATGTGAAAACTGTCAGCCCAACTAAACAGGTTTATGCGTCTAACAATATCATGAAAAGTAAAGCTGCAATTGCTTGGCAAGTAAAGGGTGTTTTTTTTAGAGGTATAGAACTTGTTTTATAAAAAAGACACAGAAAAATCAATAAAATGACCACAATTTTGGCTTTATTTACTTACAAACTCGATGGCATTTAGTGTTTGAATACAATTTGGGGCATGTGACCATCGCGGCTGCGTCTTAATAAGGCCACCAGATCAGTCCAATTTTTGTCGGTTTGAAGAGTGTCGGTTTTGAAGACATATGGGCCGATCACGCCTCCAGCATGCAAACCACACCAAACAATAATTTTTTGTGGTTTCAATGGTGATTCAAGAGTCTCATGTGGATTACTCTCACTCCAAAAGCGACCATTTTGTTTGTTTACATACCCCTTATGAGCTGCTCAGATGAACCATTATGCGCACCGTAAAATGGCCGAAGAGCTCTATAAGTTTGGCGAACAGAGCGCGAATTTCGGAAGTAAATTTCCACTATTTGAAAACGTTGTTCAGGCGTAAGTCTGTTTATGGTGATTTGCCAAAGTAAACTGAACAAAATAATCTAAGACAGTTGCCTAAAATAACAGCTGGTTTCACAGTTATCTCTATCGAAAGTTCTATACCTCTAAAAAAAAACACCCGATACAGTAAAGACTGCTTGTAAATGTACAGCAACTGTTGATTTATGTTGTTGTCTACGAAGCCAAGTACTGAGCATATATCTATCTGGCATACCTTTGAAAAATTCTTAGAAACTTCTCTTTGTCTTGATGCAGTTCACTTCAAGTTTTGGCACTTTTGTATTTTAATGACCACAAAATAGTTTTATTTGTAGTCTCAGAGTTGTTTATGAACCTGCACTTCAGCACTTGACACCCTTAAGCCAGCGGAAGTTCATGCCCATGAATTATCGCAATTTCGTCACGCATAAACATGAGAGATGCATTGCAAGTGCCGTCTTCGTATTTATTATATATCCTGTAGCTCTGAACTTCGTCAAATGGGTATGCCAGTTTAGCTATAGGTTTAGGTATACTTCATAAGAAGCTGGAATTAAGACCAAGATTTGTGAGATTGATAAGGAAGATAATAATTTCTTCAATATATCCTGAGAGGAATCAGTGAAAAGGGTTTTTGAGTCAGTCTCGAGAACTTGAAGAGTTGCATATGAAGAACAGGCTTAAGTAAGTTGATAACTTCTTCAATATATCGTGAGATGATCTCGTGAATTGGTTATTTTCAGCAAAAGCTCGAGAACTTCAAAAGTTTTGTAGATAGACTTTCATATAGTTTCACTCAGTTTTCACTCAGACCTATTCAAAACTGATATCGTAATATTTTAGTGCATATCTCCATATGAACATCTAGCTAAAGTCTTTCTACAGAGCATCTCTCTGCTCTCGAGTGGAGCACTTGTGCAGTGTGTTTTTGAAACGTCGCGTATTGTAAACAATTAAAACTTTACGCGCCTTGGCAGAAACTTCACGTTTTAATTCCACTTTTCATAAGAACGGTAATTTTTAATGAGCATGCCAGGACTTCAGCTCCAACTGCATCATCATCATCATCATCGTCATGATTATGTGCAAGCGGAGCCAGAGCCAGAGCCAGAGCTTCGGCTAGCATTATCATGGCGCACTGTCCGCTCTCTGTCTCCGTCCTGTCTCTATCTCTTTCTCTTTCACTGTCTCTGTCTCTGTCTGAGTCTTCCGGTTGGGCGTCGCATCCTGCTGTGCCTCGCTACTTTTTTGTTTACGACAATGAAGAGCACGCCAACATCCTGTGATGCGCCAGTGCCACGCCCAACTGCGACTGTTCCAGCTTTAGTTTAATTTTTGTTTTTTTTTTTTTGCATGTTACAGCTGCACTTAACCCGTTTGAATACCCTGTAATTAAGTGGGGAGAGCACTAATGACAGCTTCATGAAGTGAGAAACGAAATTTTAAGATTAAGTTTTTGGAAACTTTATAAAGAAAATGTTTTTTAAATTTATATTTTTAAATAGATAGGATAGGATAGATAGGATAGGATAGATAGGATAGGATAGATAGGATAGGATAGATAGGATAGGATAGATAGGATAGGATAGATAGGATAGGATAGATAGGATAGGATAGATAGGATAGGATAGATAGGATAGGGTAGATAGGATAGGATAGATAGGATAGGATAGATAGGATAAGATAGATAGAATAGGATAGATAGGATAGGATAGCTTGGATAGGATAGATAGGATAGGATAGATAGGATAGGATAGATAGGATAGGATAGATAGGATAGGATAGATAGGATAGGATAGATAGGATAGGATAGATAGGATAGGATAGGAGAGATAGGATAGATAGAATATAATAGACATAGATAGGATAGATGGGATAGGATAGGATAGATAGGTTTAAAAGGGATAGATGGGAGAGATAGGATATAAATATAGATAAAGTAGATAGGATTGAGCACGATATATAGCGTAGAAAGGATAGGATAGGCAAGCTAGGATAGGATTGACAGAGAATCATAGATAGGTACATTGATAGGAAAAATAGGATAGATAGAATAAATAGGACAGATAGAATAGATAAGATAAAAGGATATTTAGAATAGATAGAATAATATACCCAGATATAACAGGATTGATAGGATAGGATGGTAACAAGGGATAAGATAGGTAGATAAGATAGATATATAGGATAGGAGATGTAGATTAGTAAGGTATAGGTAGACTTGACAGATGCATAGAATATATTGATAGAGTGGTATAGCTGGGATAGGATAGATAGGTAGGATATATAGATAAGATATATAGATAGGTGGGATATATCGATAAGATAGATAGATAGGATAGGATAGAGGGGGCAGCTAGATAGGATAAATAGATAAGACAGATAGAATAGATAAAAAAGAAAAGATTGAAAATATAAATAGTATAAAAACAATATATCAGATTGTTAGAGGAGATAAATAAGATATATGGATATATTGCAGAAGATTGATATATAGGTAAAAAGACAAAGAATGACATCGACAGATAGAGTCATGAAAAGAGTCAGATTAATAAATAGATGGATAGATGTATAGGTTGCTAGAGACAGACAGAGAGTAAGATAACATACTATATGTGTTTAGATAGTCACAGAGAATACTATATGATAGTTAAGTTTAAATAACTAACTCTATCTACTAACTATATGAATATAACTTTAAATCCTTGAAGAAATTTAAAGAAATATTAAAAAGATGAGCTTAACTCTTGGCTGTCTTTATGTCTCATACAGCAAACAAATCCCCTTGAGAATTTCAAATATTCTATAATTACTCCAATTATTTACTTAGACTTCATTTGTAGGGTATCTGCTAGACACATAAATCAACTGTTAAGGCTTTTACTTTTTATTTTTGGCTTATCTACGTTTTGCTCTGCACTGAGAGAAACAGCATTTGCACGCATTCGGTGTAGTTCGTTTAGTAATTTTCATAAATTACCCTTCAGCCACGAACAAAGGAAAGCAGGATAGCAAATGCCCGAAGAAGGGAGGGGGGAAGCGTGGAGAAAGAATAGCGCGAATGGCGCTCGAGGCGCTGGGAAACAGATTTTCAAGGATTGTCGGAAGGACTCGCAGCTTTCACTCTCGCACGCTCACACAGCTACAAATTATCATTATCGGACGCTGCCTTAACCCAGTTCGAGTCAAACAAATTCATTTTAAATGATCAAATAATTGCACAGATTTTCGTAAAAATTATTTAACAATTTATTTGTGTTTGCCGCATATACCCTGTAGGCATCAAATATATCGCTTGAGGTATACTAGCTTGTAGCATGTAAAATACTTAAAGCTGTGAGCAATTCCAATATGCCTCGATACAGAGTAATTCCATGCATATATTAAAATCATCTTTCGTTGGCTCGTTTCTCTTATTTTGATGCCTGAAATTTGCACTCATTTGAAATGGATGCGCATTCGAGTGTGAGCCGACGCTTGAATGCATTCAAAGTGCATTCAAGCTCCTTCTGTGCGCAGTGCAACAGATTCCATGTAATGGATTATTGTGGCAGCAGCAGTTGCTTATGTTTGCAGCTGCAGGCGAACTATCGAAACAAATAATCGATAAGAACAATCGAAAGCGTGGAGGCACATTTACTGCTTTCATGTTACATATGACGAAACAAACATTATTTGTTGAGCCAAGCTGAATGCTAATACATCAAATTCTCAATTAATCGGTTATCGATAATATTTATCGATAGTAACCAAAAGCTGTTTAGAGAAGACATTTTTTCATTTTAATCAGCATTAAAGCTTGATTTGCATATTTAAAAAATTGAAATCAGTATTCAACCGATTAAACATGTTATCGATAAATCGATTAATCGATTGGCTTAAAGTTGAGTTGAGGCTGAAAAATTATAGTTTTAATAGCCAAAAACATGAAATGAAACAAAACTTACATATGAGCAAGTGGTGTTGAGATAATCGATAACAGTTATCGATAACAGACAAGAACTTGCTACTTAATTTGAAGATATGCTATGTGTAAGGAGAATGAAGCCTATTTAATGGACCTTGTTTGTATGCGGGTGACTAATGTAATATTTTAATGTATCGTTTATCGATAACATAAAACGATAGTTTGTGAATTATTACATGTGAGCCATACAATTCGCTGAGCTATTCAATCAAATGGAAATTCAGATGGATATAGCTCTTGTGCCAAATGGACACACACACACATACATATGCACAAATCTGTATACAAATACATATATATATATGTAAGTATATATATTTTGTAAGGTTATGTATGTGGGACGAGCTGCTCTGTGTGACAGTTGCTGTTACAATGGCTGCAGATAAACAAGAAGCAGCCAACAACTGAAAGCAACACTTGAAACAATAATAATAACACAATCAAGTGCCTGTTCGCACACGTTTTTCAAGTGGTGCAAGCACCACCAAACCCACTCACCGAACCACTCACCCACACACAGATATGCATATGTATGCATTTGCATGGCATTACGTATACGCGGCGTGTGCTGGCCGAGCACTACATGCCGGCCGGCCTTTGCGTACTTTTTACACATGCGTGCCTAAGAAGAACCCATATGCAGCAGCAGTTGCCCCTACAGCAGCGTCATAGCCCCTCCCCTGCACATATACAATATATGCATGTACCCACCTGGCGCTCAGTTGCTCTCTGCTCTGGCGGTGCGGCCAACCCGCTTTGTGAGTGAACATTTTAAGCCTTCAAGCTATCATCATCATCAGCAGCAGCAGCAGCAGCAGCAGCAGCAGCAGCAGCAACTGAAGCAGGGGCCAACATTTTGTAACAATAGTCAGGTGTGTGCAAGTGCGTGTGTGTGTGTGTGTATGTTTGTTTGCTGCCATGTCTGTGTTTGCTTTAGGTAATCATTTCAACGTGCTCATTCTAGTGCTATTTTCCCTTCCTCTCCACTCTCTCACTCGTACGCTCACGTCTGGCAGCATCTGTCTCAGCCAGCTGATCACCTGCGGTATAGGCAAGAGGGTTGGACGCTGACTCATGCAGCAAGTCAAGCAGTCAGCAAGCTGTTCTTGCATTCCTGCTCCTTGCACACAATGCCATAATAAATTTGAGTTTGACTAGCTCAACCCACAACCACCTGGTCAAAAGAAATGTCAGGCCACAAACAACACATTGCTGGTGCGCCCCATAAAGTTGACTGTCATATATCTTAGCAGCACTTCCAACATCTCTCGCTCTCTCTCTCTATCTGCTCTCGACTTTTCCATGCAACTTTGCTTTGCTCTCTCTCTCTCTCTCTCTCTCTCTCTCTCTCGCCAAATGGTATAAAAAGTTGCATTGACCAAGCATTTTATAACTTTATTAACCAACATTTCTGGCTTGTTTTTTTTAAGTGTATGCGGACAGTTATTAAATGACTTTTCACTTTGTTCGACTTTCTATTTACGTTTTACGTTTTATATGAATTGAAATATTATATGAGCCACAACAAGCTTTAGATTATTTTACATGTCGTTAGAGAGTCTTTTTTATTTAAAAACTAAATTATTTTTAATTGGCATAGTCAAGAATTTAATTATTTTTAATTGAGCTAGTCAAGAATGCTCGAGTCGGAAGTCTGACCATGATAGGTAGCAGCAGTACCAGGACTAGGACTTAGGGATTGAAGCCTGCACAGAGCTGTTGTTTCAATCATGCTAGGTACTCTCTCACTCTCACTATGAAACACAATTAATTGAACAGCTTCACTTCTAAGTTGTACCTAAGATCATAAATACGATATTCAAAGTTAAAGCTTCAGTGGAAGAAGTATTTGAAATCGACATTCATTGAAGAAGTCATTCATTGAATAACCTATGCATATCAGACTCTATACCTAATAAGACTTTCAAGCTGTGTTCAACAAACTAAATCAAAATATTTATTTATAATAAAAGAACTCTGTTTTATGCACCGTCAGTTAGGGGTCGTATCTCTGATCGGTGTATTGGACTGGGAAATTCTCCTCTTTCTTGGACTGCCGCCCACTTTGGTATCAGAAAGTTAATCTTCAAGGTGGACCCTAGAGCACATAGAACCCTAGCCGAACTGTCATCCGTGCTCCCACATCCTGCTCACACTTATGCACCGCAAAACCTTTTCGCCGAAGTCCCAGACTCTTTTCCAAGCATCTTTGCTGTTGCACGTTTGCTCTACTAAAGTTTCTGCTTTGACTTTACCGCCAGTTTCTGCCAGGACTGTTCTTTCTTCTGTTCACCAAAGCAAGTGTGGACAGTGCGGTCCTGGATTCGACAGTTTTTCCCATCTTAGCCATGACCAAAGCGCATTTGTGCCAGATAAAAAGACATTTCAACTTGCTTTCTATTCAGTTACTGCTCTATATCGTAGATAGTTATTGCTGTGCATCTATCGTAGCTATCGTTGGAACACTTTGCCTGCCGGAAGGCTTTCAGAAAATGTGTTGAGCTATCGAGTAAGTCAAATGATGAATTAGTACTGCGTAGGGCATAGCGAAATATATATTTAAAAGTCTCAAGTCTCTAGCTGTTTGCGGTTATGAGATCGCTGGGTTCAAATAGTTAAACAGACGCATTGACAGACAAACATGGAGATCGACTCAGCTTTTCGTTTCGATCAAGAATATACACTTTATGGGCTCTGCTAGCTATGAGCTCTGGATCTCAAGGTGCGAAAAATTGTAGATAGAATCCAAGAGATGGCCACAAAATACCTCGAACCTCAAGATTCCAATCCTATCCAAATAGCCCCACGAGGCGTCCAACTACTGCAGTCCAAAAGATCTGCTAGCCCCCGCAATTAGAACTAGAGCAGAAGACTCAGACGCTATCAAATAAAATGATTTGATTTTTAGTTGACTTCATTATTTGTTCGCATAATAAGTTCGTGCTCTATCCATGTAGAAGAATCTCAGAGCATTTGCCTTTTTGCTTCAGTCAGCTTTGCTTTGCTTTGGCACAGTTGCAGCGTCGCCCGCTGCTGATACAATTTTGCATAGATGCGTGCTTGAACCAATATAGCTTAGCTGAGAGGCAATTCATATGTGACACGTGCTTTATGCTACGCTTTACTTTGACAGCATCTTTGATAACGGCAAGCGTCTAACCTTTAGCTATGGTCATAAACTTCAAGAGCAGCTCAAGCGGCAACAGCTCGTTTTTGGCCTTTGAGTTTAATCATTTACTCAGCAACAACAACAGCAGCAACAGCAGCAACAAAGATGATGAAGAATGCCTTAAAAAAGTGCAACAACAGCAGCTAGCAGAAGATGAAGATGAAGATGAAGAAGAAGAAAAAGACAGACGCAAAAGCCAGTCAACGAAATAACCTTTCGCTTATGCATGCATGCGAGCTGCAATTTATGTGCACACACACACACACACACACGCATCCTTGGCACGTGTGCGTGTGTGTGTGAAAAGTCAAGTTGGAAAATGTTTCCAGCCAACACCTTCTAATAGTTTCTAGCTTCTCTTCTTCTGCTATTTTTTTTTCACTTTTTTTCGCTTCTGCTTTCAATGGCAGCCATCGCTGACACCATTTTGTAAGCCTGTCTGCACGTGTGTGTGTGTGTGTGTGTGTGTGAGTCCTTTTTGCTCGCTTGTTTTCATGGAATTAAAAAAAAGAGAAAAAAAATAATATGTGTATATAAAATAAACTTTTAGCCTTTGACTTTGGGAGTCGTTATGCATTTTAATGCACGCATACGTCGCGCATCTTTTGGCCTTGAGCCAAAAAAAAAGGAATAAATTAAAGGACTTCAGTGTCAAGCAGCTTACAGAGGACTCAGCTTAAATGCGAACGACAAGCTGCCAGAACTTTCGATTGGAATGTAAGTCGATTAATAGCATGTTCATTAAATTGTTTCCATCTAATGAAACTTATTATTAGATTAAACTGGAAATACAAGGAAAGTATATTGGCTCTGTTTGATTTGCTGCTCATTGCTCTGTCTGTATAACTTAGTTGGTGATAAGCGCACGGCTACCCTCGTGCTGCAAAGTGTTAAAGCATTGGCCAATTCAAGAAATATGTTAACATCTTTTGCTATTATTTTAGTGGCTATTGAGACTGAAGACTTTTAATTTGGTATACATACTGTCTTCTCTAAAGTATATATAGTATAGTGTAAAGTATATATAGTATTATAGTAAAGTATATTTAGAACATATCTATATATCTAAGTCTATTAGAGGCATGACAAATGTGGGCTAAAATGCTGCATATAGTTTTGAGAGCACTCAACTTTCGCTCGGACCACTCACAACTATTGAACAGCAGGAACTTGTTCTCAGCCACCTTAAGGAAGAGTAAGGTGGTTGGACTAAGTGATTCCAAAATCCATAGAATCATTTACCATTTATTCCGCGAAAATAGAACGCAGAAATGAAAGGCAGAAATGCTCTGAACAAAACTTTCAATGCTACGGGCGGGTGTTATATCGATCGGAAAATACGGGTTAGCCCAAGGCTATCAGCTCGGAAAGTGGCCAATGATGTTGAGAAAGAACTGAGCAAGTCATGCCACCCAAAAGCGATCCGACATGTACTTGGGAAACATTACTTCCATGGTCGATTACCGCTTAAAAACATCTAAAACATTTATAAAACTAGCAGTTAATATCTTCTTCTGACTAAGAGCCTAAGTCTTCGTCTTCAACTTTTGCAGTTAGATCACTGTTGATCCCATTTAAAGACAGATCGATAGCTTGTTATCGAAAAACATTTATTTGGAAATAAATGTAACTGTTTTTGGACTGTGAGCGAGCATTATGCAGTCGATTGCACACGGCTGTAACTATCTTTTCTCTTTTATACGAATTTTTAAAACTTTAGATTAAACTTCTTTACTTTACAGACTTTATATACTTTACATACTTTTTATACTTTATATACTTTATATACTTAACATATTTCATATACTTGATATACTTTAGATACTTAACATATTTCATATACTTTATATACTTTATATACTTTATATACTTTATATACTTTATATACTTTATATACTATATATACTTTATATACTTCATATACCTAACATATTTCATTCACTTTTGGAGGAGTAGAACTTTGTCCTATTCTTAAGCAATGTCTGATGTATAAAGAAACCGAATATCCATCAAGAATATCTTGGAATGTCGGAGATGACAAACCATTTCACATTCAGTTGCATCACATCAAAACTCTTTGAATGCATAACATCAGAATCTTGGTTACAAAATTTGCTAACGTTCTGTCGGCCTCGTTTAAACGTGCCTTAAATTAATGCATAAATTTCAATGCTTACTTTCCCTAGCAGGCCTTAGTTGGCTCTTGATTATTTTTGTTAATTTCTTCGACACTTTTTGCTGCAACATTGCAACAATTTGGCTTTAATGAGCGGCAGCTGCGCGCGCCTCCAAGTATGCAACAGCTTTGAGCGTATAAAAGGTGAAATTCTTGACATAAAATGTTGCATAAAATACGGCCACGACTGGCACCACAATCCAACGCCGAGCCCCAACTGCCATACCAACGCCATTTGCCCTATGCCTAGCCATATCCGTATCCATATTCCTGGTTCGTACTGCCGCCTCATCTCGGCGCACTACAGAAACATAATATGCGGCTACGCAATTATTTTGCATGCTCCATTTTAACAATTTAAAGGAGCGGGCAAAAAAAGCACAAGTATGCGCTGTGTGATGAACAGTAGATACCCTGTAAATGAATTTTTTACAATATTTCAATTTGATTTGCACAACATGAGGCAGAGTAGACTCTGGCAATTCTTCAGTTTAACTTCAACTGTAGCTGTTGCCACCCGCTCTGGCCCAGCTGCATTTACAGGGTATGTGCAGGCTGAAATGTGAGCAAGTGCAAGGCAAACGAATGAGTGACTGGGCCAGCAAGCAGCCCCCACACTCCAACTTAATACCCCTCAAATGGTATATATGTGGGACATTAGAGAGTCGTTGAATGAGACAGGATGTATACAGTATATAGGATGTAGTTCCCATATAGCATGTGGATGGTGTGTGCAGGGAGCGTGGAATGCGACTCCAGACCGGGACAGCGACCGGGACTGCAATTCGTTTTCATATGCACGCTTAAGTACGTCGCAAGTGTGGAAAAAAAAATGTATCAACAACAACAAACAGTTGCCAAAGCGAAGAGTCAAGAAAATATTAAGTTAACACACACACACACACAGAGAGAGAGAGAGAGACTTGCACACTTCAGAGCAGAAAGCATGCTCTGTTCTTATTTACTTTTTCTTTATTTATTTAGTATTTTTGTTGTATTTTTTATTTATTGTGCGCCTTTTTTATTACAACTATTTTCTCATTAGCAGCGAGCCTGAATGCCTTTGAATTGTTGCTGCAACCGCACTGCCTCACTGCCTCACTGCATCCTGCTAATAAAAAGCCAACAAGATCTCATACAATGTGCAGCTGTTGTTGCTTCGAGTGCTCCAAAGTGCTCCACAGTGCTCCAGCATACCAAAGAAACTTGACCTGCTCTTGGCATTTTTGACTTTAGACATAATTAACAATCGGCCGCATAACTGGCAATATAATTAAAATATTCTGTGGCTCGAGCCGATGCCTTTTGGCCTGAAGGCAAGCTCTTTGCACGCACCTGTCCGCTTTAAGCCTCTGCAAATCTGTCAAAACTTAAGTGACGGCCTGTAATCTTTGCAGCTTATCTGGCGTTGACTTAACACACTTACCTTGCTTTAGTGATTTTATTCAATTTACCTTAAAATCTCTTTCTTTTTTTCATGACAAAATTATAAATTATATAACAAAATTTATTTCATTCACATCGGAGTTTTCGTTGTAGACAAACAATTTTTAAGGCTTTTGAAAATGTCAAAACTATTCAGTTGAGCCGGACTGCATGCTGATTTAGTTCAAAAAGTTAAAATTGTGACTTGAAACGTAATTATACCCTGAACCCATTGAAAATGGGAAATCAGGGTATAATGTTTTTGTGCAAATGTATGTAACAGGCAGAAGGAGCCATGGCAGACCCCATAAAGTATATATATTCTTGATCAGCTCGACAAACTGAGTCGATCTAGCCATGTCCGTCTGTCCGTCCGTCCGTCCGTCTGTCCGTCCGTGTGAACGCAGCGATCTCGCAAACCACAAAAGCTAGAGATCTGAAATTTGAAATGTATACTCGTGTATATCCTACGCAGTACGAGTTTATCATTTTTTTTCGATAACTCATCCCATTTCCTTATTATCGATAAAAATCGATAACTTTTCTTCGTTTTTGAATACCGTTATAGCTAAAGATTTCAAATTTACTGTGTATATCCGTGTAATGGGTACAAACATTTTGCAATTTTTGGATTTTCGATGCCACGCCCCCTTCCCCCCAAATTTGAAAAAAACTTATTTCAAATACTAGAGACTTGTGCTTTATCAAATACATACATATGAATGTCATTATTACGCTGTAAAAGTTTGATTACGAAAGTCCATCTAGAAGCAAAGCTATTCAACAAATAAGTTTCCAAAATATAGCCCATACTGCAGCCCAAGCGCTGCCCGCGCGCAGTCGCTGCGTAAACTGCGCAGTAGCAGAGAAAGTGCTTGTGCGTGCGTGTGCATGTGTGTGTGTGTATATATATATATATATATATATATATATATATATATGTATGTATATATATATGTATATATAAAGAAGCGTAAAATGATTTGAATATCGCATCTTCGCAGGGTTCAGGGTATCTCTTAGTCGAGCAGTCTCGACTAGAGCACTCTTACTTGTTTTTAAATCAATTTCTACTAAATTCCTAGCTGCAAGCAAATAAATTCATGAAAATTGCTTTAAAATTGAAATTTGTAAAACATTTCACCTTTGAATATTCCATTGCCAAATCACTTATTTGCCTCTGTCAATTTTCTATTTCTTGAACGAAATTCGAGTTAATAAACAATTTTTGCACGAACAATTGACTAATTGACTGCTGGCAGTCAGATAATTGTGTGCAGCACGTAGGTAGGTAGGAAGAGCTGTAAAATGTGTCATTTCGACTTGATTCCGTTTCATATCTCGACTTTCCGTTTCGTTCCGTTTCGTTGGTTGCGCATACGTCATGTTGTCCATGGGAATCAGTTGCAGTTGCAGCTGCATTTCCTGCTGCTCACAAAATGATTACAGAAATGGAGCAACAATTATACAATGCGATGCGATGCGATGCGTTTCGATTCATTTCATTTGAATTTCATTAACATTTTCGATTTTCATTTTTGGAGCTGAGCAGGGAATGGGCTGGGCTGGGCTGGACTGGGCTGGTTGGTTCGAAAATTGTGCGCATTTCCTGTGATATCAGTTGACGCGCTGCGTTTCATTGTATTTGCCACAATTACAATGCAAATTTACTGAGAGGCAGAGAGTGAGAGAGGGAGAGGAAGAGCTACATTGATTTGCTGTCTGTTTGACTAAACCGCACAATATTTAATTACATATCAAAATGCATTGTATGCCTAAATAGAATCAACTCGAACCAGACACACACCCACACACAGCCACACACACCTGCAACACCTGCTGTTATCGCTGTATCCTAACGGTTTCATAGATAAAACGCACGCAGAGTCGAGCACAAAATGTTGTATTATGACCAAACATGCAAAACAACCTCATTACCAGAGTTCACCCACACACACACACACACATCACGAGGGTAGGCCATTGTTAACACAAGCACACACAAACAGGTGCATACACACCTACGCTCGTACACCTGCGAGTATCTCCTTGTGTGTGGCTCTTTTCGTTGCTAACAAAATTATTGACAGCGTCGAGCGCGAACCTGTAAAAATCTACTCGAACCTCGAGCCTTACACGTTACCACAAACAGCGCACAACAAGTTGATATGGTTAATGTGCAGCAAGACGACGCTCAAATGCTCTAACTTTAGCTCAGGTATAGCGAGTTGGCGTGGCGAAACTAAGATGAAGTCGAAGATAACTTCAATAGATGCCTGATAGAACTGTTCCTTCAGTGGTTTGATATGCATCAATGATACGCTTAAGGTTGATTGATTTGGTTTGTGAATGCGGTTTTCCTGTGGTGCAGCTCTTGATTCCCATCAAAAGCTTTCTTAGAGAAGTTTACTGTTCCCATTCATGATTTGACTAAAGGTTTGGGTTCGACTTGTGAGTCCGAGCTTCATGTGCGCGCTTCAGCTTACTGTTCCCATTCATAATTTGCCTAAAGGTTTGGGTTCGACTTGTGGTTTTTCTGTGGTTCAGCTCTTGCTTTCAATCAGAAATCAGAAGCTTTCTTAGAGATGTTGTCTGTTAATGGTTCAGTTTACTGTTCCCATTCATGGCTTGCCCAAAGGTTTGGTTTATAGTCATCATTCTCATACGCTCGATTCAACTTATGGAGTTGGTTTATATATGGTTCGACTGAGAGTTTTCTGGCTTGCGCAAGATTTCTGTTCGCCTAGTGAATCTGGTTTCTTATTGGTTCCGTTTACTGTTCCTAATATTAGTTAATCTAACAGCTTTGTTCAGCTTAGTTCAACTAGGTTAAAATTGGTGCAGATTGGTTCAGCTTGGTTCAGCTTGGTTCAGCTTGGTTCAGCTAGGTTCAGCTTGGTTCAGCTAGGTTAAACTTGGTTCAGCTTGGTTCAGCTTGGTTCAATTTGGCTCTACTTGGTTCAGCTAGGTTCAACTTAGTTCAGCTTGGTTTAGCTTGGTTCAATTTGGCTCTACTTGGTTCATCTAGATTCAACTTGGTTCAGCTAGGTTAAGCTTGGTTCAGCTAGGTTGAGCTTGGTTCAACTTAGTTCAGCTTGGTTCACCTTGGTTCAATTTGGCTCTTCTTGGTTCAGCTAGGTTCAACTTAGTTCATCTTGGTTCAGCTTGGTTCAGCTTGGTTCAGCTTGGTTCAGCTTGGTTCAGCTTGGTTCAGCTACGTTCAGCTTGGTTCAGCTAGGTTTAGCTTGGTTCAACTCGGGTCAACTTGGCTCTACTTGGTTCAGCTAGGTTCAGCTTGACTCAGCTTGGGAGCCCTATGGTTTAGTATTTGAATTTACATTTTAGGGTTTTTCTCACAGGCTCGATGCGATTCATAAGTCTTGATTATCTTTAATGCGGTTCAGAGACTCACGCAACTTATCAAAGGTTCACTTGGCTCCAAATTGTGGTTCGCTTTGCATATGAAACCCGATTGATACACAGTTTCAGCCAAGTACTCTATATAGATATCTCAAGATATCGATCCGACTATTTTTTAACATAACTATAAGTAGCTATAGCTAGAGTCATTATTTATTAATTCAGCTTTTGCGAAGACATGGACTGACAATGCCATGTACTCATACAGCAAGAGTACTTGAATACCGCCATCATCTATCTAATGAATGCAAATATAGCCACAATAAGTGTTATTACGAGCACACATACATACGTGTGTGTGTGTGTGTGTGTGTGTGCCTGAGTGTGTTTATATATCAACTTACATGCGGGCAAAGTGAAATGGCGAAATTAATTTTCATGTTGCGCTACCTAAAAATAGCGCGACTTCATTAACGTCAGCAAAATGGTTGGGGCGAGGGTCTTTGCTACCTCTTCAAATTGTGCTTGGGCAAAGGTAAATGTTAATGCAAAGGTAAGGCAAAGGCATCATCATGTTCGGTCTATATTTATGCATCGTTCAGCTCACTGCTGCTCATTAGAAGCATTTGATAATGAGAAATAGTTCCGTTTGCGTTCAGTGTTGAGCTTAAGCTCGGATAACTGAGAGCCCAACTTAAGTTGATGAAAGCTAATCGAATCATTTGAGGATTCACACCTTTTGTAAGTGTTGCTTAAGCGATTAATGATATGTTAAAGATACCTATATGAAATAGTAAACCAGTAGACATGAAACAGTTGAACAAGTCTCAGGCAACACTTTCGCTCATATCTTTGAAATGATACATGATACAATACATACATAAATATAGATTTATATATCGAAAGCAGCTGCATCCCAATCCATTAAATGTCCAAATCCAGTGACCATTTCGTTGTGTCTCTGTGTCAGCAATGTCTCGGATTGCTGAACTGGACAGCGCGTCGAGTAATCTGGGATATGTTTCGGTGTCCGACATGCGGCTGGGTGTGTTGGGCACGTGTTTGAGGTATGTCGAGCATGGGCATGTTTATTACTCCAGCTTCGAGTGCAGCATGGCCAACGAGCGGGAGGATAGGGAGATACGGGGGCTAGGCGGACAGACGGACAGACATTCATGCCGGCCCCCTTGGGCTGTGACAGGTGAAATGCGTTTGAGTTGGACAGGCAAATGGATGCAACAGATGCAGCGACATTTATGAGATGAACGTAGACTGCAGTTTATTGAAGATACTGAAATTGGCAGAGTGTAAGGCGGGTGTGAGAGAGAGAGAGAGAGAGGGGGGTAAAGGAAGGTGGGAGAGAAAAGGAGAGGGAGTGATGGAGTGTATGTAAAAATTATATTTGTCTGCCTAAACGAATTCAACTTAAAGAACCTATTCAAATATAGGGTTCTTCCTAGAGCTTATCCCATTTTGTGCTTTACTTAAGAAAGCAATCTAACTAGAACAGGAAGTAAATACTTTAAAGTCCTGCTGAAGAAACGGCTCAAAGCTCGTTTATAGTTTAATTAACAATAAAAAAAATGCTTTTATATGAAAGACTAGAAGTGAAGAGCATCTCTAATAGCTAACTCTAACGGCTAAGCTTGCCTTTGCTAGCGCTGCAAAACCTTTGATAGTGGCTCCACTCGAAGGTTTCAACTATCAATATTATCGATTGTTCTATTCTCCGGCTAAACAGCTCTAATGTTGAGCTATGAAGATTCTGTATTGTAACTGAAGTTAACCATAGGGGAAAAAACTTCAGATACATCAAACTGGTTCGGCGTTATATACTCGTATGACTATTTGCTTGTGCTCATCATAATTGATCGTAGGACTACTCCATGACTCAAAAAAGTCATTTAAAAAGCACAATTGGAATTCATTTTTGAGCCTGTTTACAACTTGTACAGAGTTTAGTAAGGCAAAGCATCAAAAAAAGACCACAGAAATCAAACCAAACCAATTAAAATCTGAGACTTCTCTTGAGATAGTTAGTGTTAGTGTTTGTTAAAGCAGCTCAAATAGTCTGAAAGAAACAGTTCATAAAATAGTTAAGATTAATATGTTTGAAGCTCCGTCAGTTTTCTGAAAAGTTTTCAATACAAAAACTATTCCACAATGTCTAGCATATCCAGTTCACTTTCGGAGCCAATGCGATTAGATAAATGAAAATGTTTTTGAGCAGAGCCCAAAGCGTTGCCAGTTAAACTCTGTGCTGGCTGTGCAAGTAATGGGCCACTCGTGTTGCCTTTTGAGTGCATTCAAATGCGCACTCATCAAATCAAAAGCCAAAGTGTCAGCTCCCCAATTGCCACTGTAACTGTGCTGGTCAACTCCTTGTCAAACTTTGGGGACTTGGACTGGAGCTGAAGCTAAAGCCGTTGCTGGGACTGGACTGGACAGTCATAAAAAGTTGCCATTGCTGCTGCTGGAACGACTAATAACAGGCAGCGTTTAAGGAGCTGAGCTTTCATTTAATGCAATTGCTATTAAGTTCACTTGACGACACAACCAAAAACTCTGCCCTGGAATCAGTTCCAGTTCCAGTTCAAAGCTCCGACCTTATCTGTGTGTGTGTGTGTGTGTGAGTGTGTGTTGGGGGAGGGAAAGCAGCAGGTCGCCGGCTGCTATTAATTTTCATTTTCGAGCATTTATGGTTTTATCTCTTACGCTCCCACGCACCACTTCCTGCGTTCTGTCAGACTATAGATACCCTGTACTATGTACAAATGTGTTGGGTGTATTAATGCTTAGGATTTGTGATGAGCAATCAAAATAAATTAGACAATTTTATTAATCGAAAGGAGAATGATAAAGTTATCGATAAATCGATAAATGCATACATCGTAGTACTCAGTAAACTTTGTTATGCAAAATGAGAAGTTTAATCAGACTATCTATCCATAGTTCTTCTCTAGTAAAAGTAATTCTTAAATATTGTTTAAAATAAAATCGATAAATATCGATTTTTTATTTGATTTCAATTTTTTTTTAAATTTTAAGTAGAATTTTTAATTTAATAAATTTAAAAAACAATATATATGTATTTATAAATTTATCGATATATCGGTTTTATATGAATATGTCGATAAATAATAGTTATCGGTGGCCGTAGTCCACAAGCAAATCGTAAAAGTATAAGGTCCAGTCACACTACACTTATGTATGAACATGCCCGTATTGCTACTTACAGGGTATTTGCTAGTCGTGCATCTAGCATTGACTCATTCCAACTTTATATTGATAAACTATGTAGTATACATACCTAAGATAAGCTAGAACATAAATCACTGAGTGTATATTAAAAAGTTCATTACAGGGTATTAACTAGTCAAGCACTTTATCTAAACATAATCCTCATCTCTTTTGCATATCACTTCAGCTCCAAACTAAGCATAAAAGTCAGCTCATACACTATAATCTGCTTTTACAGGGTAGCAACTAGTCGTGCTACTCATGCATTGAAGCACTCTCCTTGCCCACATCTTGCCCTTGCGAATCTCTCTATCTGTGAGCTATACTCGACTCATGCTGACACTTTGTCGTTTTTATCGTTTCAGCGTTAATTCGGTTAAGCACTTAAAGCGACGTCAACGGCTGCCCAAAAAAAAAAAAAAAACCAAAAGGGGGCGGAGTCCAACGGAGGCATACGCCCATGTGGCCCACAAGCGGCCGATGCGACGTCAATGCGTTGACTACAACAACCACAACAACAACAGCAACTTCAATAAGAAAAGCCAAGTCAAGTAACAAACGAGAACAAATTGCTTGGCCAAGTTACGTGCATAGTTCAATTGAAGGTGAAATCCACTAGCTAAAGCCGTGCGAGTGACAAAGAGAGAGAGAGAGGAGCAGAGAAAGTGTGTGTGTGTGTAAGGGAGTGAGAGTGACCCAGCCTCGGCCAATAGTACCCGCATCAACATGTCCAGCAGCCATTCGGGCACAATTGGCCGTAAACGCGTTGGCAGCGGCAGCGCCATCGGCAGCGAATTTTACTATGGCAGCAGCATAAGTGGCTCGAACCCCGGCGGCGGCGGCGGCGGCATTGGCAGCTCAAACCCTGGCGGGGAGCAACAGCAGCTGAGGCGTCAACGTTCAGCCGAATGGCATAGCCATCGACATGGGCACGGCTATGGCAGCAGCAGCGAGGATGAATATCAAAATACCGCCCAGGCAACGGCCTTTGATACGCAGCTGTTGGCCCAGCTGCTGCTGCAGAGTCAGCAATTGGCAAGTGAGTAAACCACATACAGATAGACACAGTCACACACACAGTCACAGTCACAGTTACACTCACAGTGACAGTCACAGTTACAGTTACAGCTACAGCTACTGCCATGGCTACATCGTGGCTAAGTAAGCGATTTATAAGTCGGTCGGAGCCAACTAAATATTCATTATTTTATTTAATTGAATTATTCAGTAGTCATCGGATCTAATCCGCAAATGCCCAACAAAACTTGGCCCAAGGTCAAGCTAAGCAATAAGCAATGATTGCATTGACTTCTGCATACCCTGTAAAAGATTTGCTAGACTTCATTAGATTTTTTCGCTATGCTTTAGTTTTACTCTAACCAAACTCCATGAATATTTAAACTAACCCACTTGAGCTCAGTTACAATTACTTCTAGCTCACTTACAGGGTACACTTTAGTATATACAATGTGAATGATTTGAAAGATTAGATCTTCAATCTCTGTTATAGCTCTTCTCTAAGCAAACTCCATGAATATTTGAACTAACAACTTTGTATACTTAAGTCTAACCTCAGCTACAACTACTTCTAGCTCACTTACAGGGTATACTCTAGTATATACAATGTGAAAGATTAGCTCTTCAATCTCTGTTATAGCTCTTCACTAAACAAACTCCATGAATATTTGAACTAAAAACTTTTTATACCCAAGTCTAACCTCAGCTACAATTACTTCTAGCTCACTTACAGGGTATACTCTAGTTGAGCACACACACGCATCATTGCAGCTCTTGTTTTTGTTTCTCCTTTGTTAGTTTTTGTTTTGTTTTTGGGGCTGAGCTTTGGCTCTGATTGGATTCAATTCGATTCGAGCCAACGTGACGCAACGCATTGGGATTTGAATTGCATTGATGGATTTTTGGGATTTGGGTTTGGTTTCTGGGCTTTTTTTTCATTGCTCGACTAAACCACTTGAAGTTTTTTTTTTTCTCTTTGGCTGCCAGGTTAAAGCAATTTTGTACATTTGATACCCTGTACTTGGCAAGAAGCTGACAACTGAATAACTAGAGTGCTTAGAATGCGTTCAAAAGAACCGCTCATTGAAATGAACCGCAGCACTTGTTCAGTGTTCAATGAACTATTTGGTTCTTGTTCCATCATTAGCTTTACTCCATGCTCTATTATTCAGTTGGCTTTGAGTTATACACCATTTCAAGGAATGTTCATGAACAACAAGTTCCATTGCCAATAGCCAATAGAAATCATTGATGAACGACTTTGAGAAGCTAATGAAGTCCTGAATAACTGAACTAGCTTCAAATGAACAATTTAGCTCATATAGTGCATGAACTACTGCATAAGTGAACTAGTTCGCAAAATTCGTGAATATGGTTCAAGCAGTTCCTGAACTACTGAATAACTAGCTTCAAATGAACAATTTAGCTCAAATAGTTCATGAACTACTGAATAAATGAACTAGTTCGCAAAATTAAAATATATAGTTCACGCAGTTCCTCAACTACTGAATAAGTGAATAAGAGTTAGTTCTCAAATTAAATGATATAGTTCCTGAAATGAACAGTAAATTTTATAATGTTCATGAGCTGCTGAATAACTGAACTAGTTCCTGAAATGAATGGTTTAGTTTTTATTGTGTTAGAACAGGTGCATAACTGAACTAGTTCTTAAAGTGAAGGATATAATTTACTATAAGTGAACTAGTTCCTAAAATGAATGACGTAATTTTCTTACAACTGAACTACAACTTTAACAATACTTAGAACTAGAACTATAACAATAGATTTCTTTATGTTTATTAATTGCTGAATAACTGAACTAGTTTTTAAAATGAACGACTTAGTTCAAATTATTAATGAACTGGTGCATAACTGAACTAATTCCTTAAATGAATGACATAATTCATTACAAATGAACTAGTTATTGAGATAAGCAATAGATTTCCTAATGCTTATTAGCTGCTCAATAACAGAACTAGTTCTCAAAATGAAAGATTTAGTTCAAGTCATTAAAAAACTGGTGCATAACTGAACTAGTTCCCAAAATGAAAGACATAATTCATTACAAGTGAACTAATTCCTTAAATGAACAACATAATCCATTACAAATGAACTCGTTATTGAGATGAGCAATAGATTTCCTAATGCTTATTAGCTGCTAAATAACTGAACTAGTTCTCAAAATGAACGACTTAGTTCAAATCATTAATGAACTGGTGCATAGCTGAACTAGTACATAAATGAACTCTATATAATTTGATAATGGCATTTGAGCATGAATATATGAACTTTAACGATTCAATTTGGAACCAGTCGTCTACAGCTCTAGCAAGTAAATCTATTTGTAGATTGTAGAAGTTAGTGCTATATGTGAGTTGTATGTAAGTTTCAGATGTGAATGATATACATATACTCGTATAATGTATTCAAGTTCATATTTCAGTTCATCAAATGAACTGGTTTATGGCAAAAGTTACCCATTTAGAGAAGTCTTAGTCGAAATAAACATAAATTTATGATACTTTCTGTTAGATTATATAATAAATATAAAAGTCGTTCATTCGTTCAGCCAATTGCTGGCCTAATGAAAATTTGGCGCAATTTCAACTCTTTGCGAGTGCGAAAATTGCGAATTTGATATTGAATATGCAATAAAAGCTGCGATTAATTTGCGTCTCAAGTGCGCTGAGGGCCTGATAAAGATTGACTAACTGAAACTGAAGCTTCAATTCAATTACAAAAGCAGCTGAAATGGAGGCGATGGCAAATGGCAAATGGCAAATGGGGAATATGAAATGGGGGTGGGGCTGGGGGTGGGGTTGGTGTTTGCCCTCTGAGTGTAATCGAGGGGCAGCTGAGGGTCTCTCGCAAACAGCGCCTAATCGAAGCATAAAACGCAAATCGGCGTCTGTTGCGCGATTTTTATGTACGTAGTGCATATTGCGTTCTGTTGTTGTGCCCCTTGTCTGCGCGTGTGTGTTTTGCTTTTTATTGTCTGTTAATATTTAATGCAATTTACGATTCATTTTTTACAACCTCATAACATTGGGTGCCTCCACGGCCGACTGGGGAGCGATTGTTGCTCTTTGCACAGCGGACCAAGTCTACAGGGGTGGCACTGTGGGCGTGGCAATGTCTAAATCTGTTACGACGACCTCTTGAGCGAGCATATTGAGCGCATCACGAACTACATTTTGAAGGTTATGTGGAAGACTTTTAATAGATGCTTCATTCAGTTGTTAAATGAAAGTCATTTGAGTGGAATGGAGTGTGGATTTGCAGTGCGTAAAGCATATTGCCTGCAACATTGTTAGATCAAGGCAAAAATTTACATTGAAGCTGTTGCTCTAATAGGCAACTAACTGTTCTCAGTCAAAGTGCACAGAACTTTGCATAAAGAAATGTAAATGTTAAAGACAAAGCCAAGGCACTAGAGGAAGAAAGTGAGAGAAAGATAGGCAAAGTTACATTTTAACCACCTTCCAAACTGTTCCCACTTAGTTACCATGAACACAATCGCAATAGATCTTAACTAAGCAATCGAAAGCAATTTCCTTACTAATTCCACAGGGAAACAATGAAGTCAGCTATTGAATACTGTTCTCATTCTGCACCAAAAACTTGAATAAAACTTGATAATAGAATACTGTTCCCATTCTGTTTTTTCAAGGCGACAGTAACATTTCCAATCTGTTGTAGTTGTCTTGCAATGCAGTTGTAAACATTGTAAACTGTTCCATAACTGTTCCCACAAAGAGATAGTTAAGCTTTGCTTAGAATTATTTCAACAGAGAAAGTAAAGTTAAGCAATGGAATACTGTTCCCATTCTATTTCTGCAAGTCCCCAGTTAAATAAACAATCGAATACTCTTTCCAAACTGTTCTCACGTCGTTTTAATGGATTTCAATCACAGTAGCATTTGAAAGCCATAGAGAGAACTTATTCAGACAATCAAAAACTGTGCCCATTCCGTTCCATAAACTTCTACACCCGCCAAGTTCCCAACTAGAGAAACAGTTAATAGAAATCTGTTTTCACAGTGCACCTGACCATCACATACTGTTCCCAATCTATGCCTACATAATGACCATGAACATGACTGGTGAACAATGTTTTCACTCTGTGCCCACAGAAAAGTGAGAATCAGTTGGCCAACGTAGGCTGTTTCCAAACTGTTATATGGATAAGCTAAGATATTTTATTTGGTAGTTAGCGAAGTAACTTATAATCTAATTTCATCCATTAAATGTGAAATGAAAAATTAGAAGTGAGAACAGTTTTGACAAGTGTTCCCATTTCTCAAGCTGAATTAGAAAATACCATTAAAATTAACAATAAAAGAAAGTCTTGACTGTAGAAACTGTTCCCATTTATTGAAGAGAGTACAAAGTGACCACAGCAGTGTTCCCATTCATAATCTTTGCTCAGATTCCAAATGTGTAATAAGATATCAAAAGAGATTACATAAAAAAAATTAAAAAATATTAATAAAACTTTAAAAAATTAATTTATAAAAAATTTTACTATAAAACTAAGCTATCAAAAACTGTTCCCATTCTGAAGCTCTACAAAAAATCGAGTCAAGTTGAAAGCAGACTAAATACTTTTTGTATTTTGAACTCATGAGTTCGATAACTATTCCCAGATGCAATGTAAAGTTGGCTAAAAATGCGAGAGCTGACCATAAACTGTTCCTAGTGAGTAAATTACGTCCATTTGCAACACTGCAAACTAAAGTCAAATGCATAAGCAATGATAATTCTCTCTCTCTCTCTCTCTCTCTCTCGAGCTGAATCGACTCAAGTTGAGCACAAACAAACGTGCGAATTCCAAAACTGTTCCCAAATTCAATGTGAGTTTGGCTTAAAATATGAGAGCTGACCAAAAACTGTTCCCATAAAGTTCATTTTCAACACTGCAAACTAAAGTCAAATGCAAAAGCAATACCAATTCTCTCTCTCGAGTCGAATCGACTCAAGTTGAGTGCGAATTCCAAAACTGATCCCAAATTCCATGTCAGATTGGATAAAGTGTGAAATCTGACAAAAACTGTTCCCATAAAGGTAATCTTCAACGCAAACAACTAAAGTAAAATACGTAAGCATTGCTTATTCTCTGTTTCGAGTAGAATTGAGTGAACGTGAGCGCAAGCAAACGTACGAAACCAAAACTGTTCCCAAATTCAATGATAGATTTGCTCAAGTATAAGAACTGACCTAAAACTGTTCCCATAAAGTTCATTTTCAACACTGCAAACTAAAGTCAAATGCATAAGCAATGCTAATTCTCCTTGTCGAGTCGAATCGACTCAAGTTGAGCGCAGACTAAAAGGCTAATTCCAACTGATCCCAAATTCAATGTCAGATTGACTATAGTGTGAATTCTGACCAAAACTGTTCCCCATAAAGCTCATTTTCAACACTAAAAACTAAAGTAAAACTAACCAAAGCAATACTAACTCTCTCTTTCTCTCTGTCTTTCTCCTTCTGCTTTGATCTCCTGCTCCTCCGCCAGGCATGGAGCACTACAATTCGGACTGTGAGCCGGAATATCTGCGCAAACGCGATCAACGCAACGAGGATGTGAGCCAAGCCGAGGTGACCTACGCTCAGCCGCATCAGCGAACTGGCGCTGGCGCTGGGTCTGCCGCTGCCAATGTGGCGGCAGCAGCGGCGCAGTCGCCGCTGAAGCTGGCCACCGTCTCGGCCAGCAGCGCTGCCATCAAATATCCCTCGAATGCCAACCTGGGCCTGTTCCCCAACAGCAGCAGCAGCAGCAGCACAACGCTGACTGCGGCGCCGCGCAGTACAAATCCCTTCCTGAACGCCAAGTACGCCGCCGAGGAGGCGCCCCTCGAGACCGCAGAGGGCAGCACTAGGGGCGTGGCTGCCGCAGCGAGCGCCTACTTGCTGCCAGCGTCGGCGTCCTCATCGACAGCGGCGTCGAGCAGTCGCAGCCAGCGCAGCGGCGCAGCACGCAGCACGCTGAATCGCTTGAGCGGCATGACCAGCTCCAGCAGCGGCACCTCAGCCCTTTCCGTTAATCGAAGCGAACGCGCACAGACGCCGTTGCAGCAGCAACAGCAACAGCAGCAGCAGCAGCAGCAGCAGCTAACGTTAAAGCAATCGCTGCAGCTGTCGTGCGATCCGAATGAATTCGCGGACAACAACAGCAGCGGCGAGTCGGAGCCACCGCCGGAACCGGCGCCGCCAGAGATACCGCCGCGCACTCAATCGCTGCTGATGTCCTTGCGCAAGCACTCCGACTACAAGCTCAAGTACGAGGAAAAGGGGGACCAAAAACACGAGGAATTCATACCGACCAGCCAGCTCCAGAAGGGTAAGTCCCAAGTGCCAAGCACCAAAGCTTTTTGTGCCCAACAAATTTCCCAAAGGCAAGGCAAAGGAACTTTGCCAAAAGCTTCTGTTGGCACAACTTAACATGACTGACTTAACAGCTGCTGTTATGACTTAATTTAACATGTCTGACTTAACAGCTGCTGTTATGACTTTATTTAACATGACAAACTTAACAGCTGCTGTTATGACTAACAGCACTGTTAGCTATGTACTTAACAGCGCTTGGCAAGCTTTGAAAGCTTTTAGAACACATTGAAACGGAGTCAAGTTGACGCAGTTTTATAACTAAAAATTTAATATTTTATTTAATAAATTGTAAAATTTGTTAATAAAAATCTGTTCACAATTTGACTCGCTTGTTGCAGAGCCTAAGAATGGGAACAGTTTTAAAAAACTAACCTCTGAGAGTGTTTTTTAGGGTGCAGTTAACACAGAAGAAGTTTACAGAACAATTATAACATATTCAGGTCAAGACGCGGTCTAGCAGGTCTTGAGGTTGGTGACGCCTTAGACTTCACCTGGTACAGGTGCGGGGACTAGCAGCCCTTTGAGCTGCAGTACCTAGCCGCCTGGCTAGGCTGTTAGGGTGAGAATTTAAACTCACGAGGTATTTTCTTAGAGTGTGAACTAGATTATAATATAAATTTTCGTAGTCTCTAGTTCAACATTCGGAATTTGGGCATAGATTACTAATGGGAACAGTTCCCTTTTCTAAACTGTTCCCATCTGTCACTTTAGCCTCTTCAGTAAATGGGAACAGTTTGTGCAAGCTCAAAAGTATATTTTAGAGCTGGTGCGGTGTTTATTTTTGGTCAATTTTAATGGGAACACTTTTTGAACTGTTCTCATTTTTAATTTTTCATTCTTTATTGCAAATTTGACAGATATAAACAGATTACAAAGATTACTTCGCTAGCTGGGGCCACCAAATCAAAAGTCTTCTGAGTAACTATATGGGAACAGATTTTAAAAGAACTTGAAAAGCCTTTTTGCCAGCTAACATAAAATTCTCTTTTCTTCTCCACACTTAGATTATATCATCAGCGATAATCTGCGCACTGTGGAGCAGCAATTGAAGCCAATTTCGCCAGGCGATTCACAGGGGTGAGTTTTATCTGCATATCCTCAACTTAACACTAATTACTCGGCTTTCAACTAAGTTACGTATTTAAAATATATATTTAACATGCTTTACCACATATATAAACCAAACCTTTATCACATAAAAAATGAGCTTATTTCTAATTAAGTCCAAAGCCAACTAGCTGCTTGGCAGTCGTGCTCAGCCGCGTAATACCTCTCCACTGTATTTAAATATATAGCTGCCGCCCTCGCTCTACTCGGTGTGTGGCCTTTGAATGTTAAGTCGCTGTTAAGAGTAGAAAATCTGTTTAGCTGCGATACCTGAGAGTTGACATAATTCCCTCGACTGACCACAAGACTTAGCAAAAGTTTCTGTCAACTGAGCTGAGAACTGAGAGCTAAGAGCAACAGCGAAGCTCAAATGTTCTTTAAGTGTTGAATGTTATATAATATAAGTATATATATAAGATATAGTAATCAAGTGTTGGGAGCATGTTAAGGATAAGATGGGATTTTTTATCGATTCGAAATTTCTAAATATCTTGAAAACTTTTTTACTCTTATATTTCTTGCTCTCACCCTTGATAGTTATAAGTATTTGCTTTCAAATTTACACATTTCATATCAAATACCCTGTAAAAGACTTTTATACACTTAAAACCAAAAACATTTCCCATGCATTAAGCTTACATATCAAAAACTGTTCCCATTTTAAAATTACTTTAAACTAAGCAAATTTTAAACACTGTAAAAGTTCATAACAGTTGAGTTTGAAAACTATTCAAAAATCACAATGTGTGCCGTCTATCCAAAATCTGTGCTCATGCCTCAATCATAGATCAAAAACTGTTCCCACTGTAGAATTTTGTTAGCTCAGACTAAGCATTGTTGCCATTTTTCAAGTATGAGTACCAAAAGCTATTAAAAACTCTGAATTTGTGCTGCAAAAGTCTGTCTGAAAGCTGTTCTTAGGTATTTAATGAAACTGTACCCACTCTTGGAACAATCTTAGATAAATTATGACTACAAAAAACTATTCCTTATTCATAAGCTGAGCAGCAAAAGCAACAAAAATTGTTCTGCTTCATAAACTGTTCTCTTTTCTAAACTGTTCCCTTTTCTAAACTGTTCCCTTTTCTAAACTGTTCCCATTTCAAACTCTTCTCATTCAAATAGCTGCAAAGCAAAACCAGACTGAAACTGTCCTTTAATTAGTCCGTTTTGACTGGCTTTCTCTCTCTCTCTCCTCTCTATAGCGAATTTGATATTGAATATCCATTCCTAAACTGTTCCCACTTCCCAAACTGTTCCCATACCAAAACTGTTCCCTTTTCAAAAACTATTTTCATTCAAATAGCTGAAAAGCAAAACCAGACTGAAACTGTCTTTTAATTTGTCACTTTTGACTAGTCTCTCTCCCTCTCTCTCTCTATCTCTCTCTCTCTCTCTCTCTCTCTCTCTCTCTCTCTCTCTCTCCTCTCTCTTTCTCCAGTCTTTACACACTTCAACTCATATTTATAATACCCTGTCTATAGGGTATTATAAACATGAAAGCAAACCTCAATGCCAGGACAAAGGCGAAAGAAGTTGAAGAAGTTCTTAGAGAGAGAGAGAGAGACACAGACACAGACACAGAGAGAGAGAGGGGAGTTTGGGGGAAGCGCTAATAGGTGCTCGGGCCACTAGCTGCCAGCGAATGTGACGCTCAACAAAGAAGAAGCAGCAGCAGCAGCAGCTGCAGCTGAACTACAATAACAAAGTAAAGCGAGGCTCATGTTAACGGCAATTAAATCCGCAAATGGTTTCGCATTGGCAGCCACTTGGACGCCCACACACAGAGACAGAGACAGACGCAGAGATATTCTGTTTGTATTTGTGTTTATTCGCATCTCCATTGTAATCCTTTGGCCAGCATGCACAGAGAAAGAGGAAGAGAGAGAGATAGCGAGCCGAAAAGCCGCAGCGACCCAAAAACTTCAAAATGGAGGAATGTGGAATGACGTCGCCAGCAGCTGCTCCTCCTGCTATGTATTTGCTGCTCCAACCTATTCCTACCACTGGCAAAAGATGTCCGTAGCATTTTGTGGTTTTGTAAGCGGCTTTCGCTTCGCATTTTGTTTGCGCTTCCGCACACATCGGTCACAGCGAACTGCGGCTCCTGCGTCACGGCCCCACCTGCTGCCACCTGCTGCGCCGCTTACATGTGTTGCGCTGCAAGCATAATTAAAGAACTCACTTGCAGATTACGTGGTTTCATAGGTGCCCCTCCACAGCCCCCAGCCCCCAGCCCTTAGCTCCCCTCTTAAGGCATCCCTATTGCATAGGTACATCCTGCCACGCCTGCTGCTATCTCCTGTTGTCGTATCCTGTGACTGCATTCACTTACTCTGCTTACTCAAAGGATTAACGTAAACGTTTCGCAGTTGCACAATTTTCAACGTCAATGCCGCTAATGTACGGCTAATGATTGTTTGGCCACAGCCAGCGGGGCGTGGCACTTGAGAGTCCAGAGCTGTAAATAAACTAACGATAACTTCAAGAAGATTATAAATCCAGCTAAGGAAGTGAATGTTTGAATACATATAGAGTACTGAAGACTAAGGGAGTGAATGTTTGAATACATATAGAGTACTGAAGACTAAGGAAGTGAATGTTTGAATACATATAGAGTACTTAAGGCTGTATCTCTATGCTCTTGTCAAAGTTAACTAGCATATTAATGTGTGCTCATCTGTTAGCAGCTTCTGAGCTCTATTTAAGTATCTGACAGCTAGTTTATCCTGCTGCTAAATAAAATGCCATACAAAAATCGATTTTTTCTATCGATAATTATCGTTTCTTTAGGAAAACCTTTGGATATAGACACAAAATATGTGTTTAAATGTTTGACAGTTAGTTTATCCTGCTGTTAATAGTTTGACAAGCATCAAAAATCATTGATTGATCAATTGAAATTGAAGTAAAGTTCTAGAAGAATATTTTAGATATCAGAAACTCTGAAAATACCTTAAAAAATTTTTGCTATCGATAATTATCGATTCTTTGGGAAAACTTTTGGATATAGGCACAAGATATGCCTGGGTATTCCAAACTACACTTGTCTAGACTATATAGATGAAAGAGATATACATACTTTATATAGGAAACTTTCTTTCCATATCTGCCTGGAACTAGTTCACTTGAATCTTCAACCAAATCTAAGTCTAAGCAGACTCAACGAACTACTTGTGAAAGTCCAGACATATCTAGTCAATATAAACTATAAACACCAAAAGAAATGTGAACAATATAAAGGAAAACTTCTTTTCACATACACCCGGAACTAGTTCACTTGAATCTGTAGCCAAATCTAAATCTGCAATACTTGACATTATCGAAAAATGTCTGGTCAATATAGACTTTGTATACTAAATGATATATGAACATCAATCATACCATATATTTTCATATCAGCCCAGAACTAGTTCTTTTGAATCTTCAACCAAATCTAAGTCTGCAGAATCAACGAACTACTTGTGAGTGTCCATAAGTATCTGATCAATATAGACTATAAACACCAAAAGAAATATGAACAATATATGGGAAAACTTCTGTTCACATACACCCGGAACTAGTTCACATGAATCTTCAGCCAAATCTAAGTCCAAGCAGAGTCAACGAACTACTTGTGTATGTCGAGAAATGTCTGGTCAAGGCAGAGCTTTCAACATGAATCGTTGCAGGTGCCACAACTGAACGTCAACCGAGCGGGGGGTAGGTGGACGCCAGGCAGGATGTGCAAAGGACATGCCTAAGATTTCGATTGACAGCGCTGCTAAAACTGAACACAGCTTCAACACAGTTGTTGTTGTTGTTGCTGTACATCCTGCCGGGCCGTGTCGTTGACAGTCGTCAGGCGCAGCTACTTAGATGGACATAAAATTATGATTACAGCAAAATACCACATGTCACATGATATGAAGCACAATCATAGCCAAAGATATAGATATATGTCTATATGTATCTATATATCTATGTATCTATGTATGTATATATCTATCTATGTATTCGCTGGTTGGCAATGGGCAAACGGCGCTAAAACCCAACCGCATGCAGTCAATAACCGAGCCTCAGACTAACGACTAACGACCATCGTCATGGATTACACCAAAAAGAATATATAGAAAAGAAGCCAAGCGCAGGGCATGCTCGACTGACAGTTATGCTAGAGCGCAAGAGCAACGATAGATGCGATAATAAAGTGAAATATTTTAGTCTGAAATTACAATTATATTGATTACTATCAAGCTATAATGGGTATATGTCTTATATATGTATGCAAAATAGAGAAAAGGAGCAATGGAGAGTGAAAGAGAAAGAGAGAGAGAAAGATATATATAAGAGACTACCCATACCAAATTTGCTATCTCTAGCTCCAGGAACTAACGAGTTCACATAGATAGTTGAGTATACCAAGATAACTATTCATATATCTTATATATAATACAAATCAAGAGAAACTTATGCTCTAAGAAACTACACATACCAAATTTTCAGTCTCTAGCTCTAATATTTATCGAGATCACATAGATAGTCGACGTTACTTGGAGAGCCAGTCATATAACTTATATATAATACAAATCAAATGAAAGTAATGTTTTAAGAGACTGCACATACCAAATTAGCTATCTCTATCTGCTAGAACTCTCGAGTTCTTATAGATAGTTGAGTATACTAAGAGAACTATTCATATATCTTATATAAAATACAAATCAAGAGAAACCTATGCTCTAAGAAACTACACATACCAAATTTCCAGTCTCTAGCTCTAATATTTATCGAGTTCACATAGATAGTTGACTTTACCTAGAGAACTTTTCATATATCTTATATAAAATACAAATGAAGAGAAACTTATGCTCTAAGAAACTACACATACCAAATTTTCAATCTCTAGCTCTAATATTTATCGAGTTCACATAGTTAGTTGACTTTACTTAGAGAGCCAGTCATATAACTTATATATAATACAAATCAAATGAAAGTAATGTTTTAAGAGACTGCACATACCAAATTTCCTGTTTCTATCTCCAAGAACTCTCGAGTTCTTATAGATAGTTGACTATACTTCGAGAAGCTTTCATAGAGACTAAGTTCTCCTGTTTCTAGATTCATTTTGGCATTTGATATATAAGAAATATTGGATAGATACATAGATAGTTGACTATAGTTAGACAACCTTTACTGGGAGCAAAGTTTTCATATTTCTTGATCAACTTTGGCATATGAAATGTGACTAGAAAAGACAAAGCTTTTGGGCAAATACTATTTTCATATAATATTTGGATATATAGCGCTAATATGGACTATTTATATACCAAATATTGGAAGTCGTTTGTTTTTTACTAGAAGAAAGTAGAGGAATTCAGATGAAGCAAATTAGTTAGCTCTAGCTATAATACAATAGTATCTGAATAGTAGCTGAAGGAGCTTTTGGATAGCTAGAGTTACTTTAAGAACTTTTTATAGATAGTCGACTTATATCTATACCTATACATATATATGTATATAGATATATATAGATAGATATAGATAGATATATAGTCAATCTAGATATTTTCTTCAGCAAATCATAAGTTCATTATTCATTCATATTCATTATCATTATCTAAGTTATCTGATATAACCACATCTCATGCTTAGTCCAAGCTACCCCAACAGCTGCCTCGGCCTTGCTACAGGGCATTTAAAGTATAACAAAAATGAAAGAGCGCAAAAGATACGTAAAGTAATTCATTACAATAAGCTCACGAATATGCCATAAAAATCGCGTGCGCTCGCCTCCAAAAAGGACATTCACAGAGAGAGAGAGAGGGAGAGAGAGGGAGAGTGAGTGAGAGGCAGCATATGGAACGTGGACAGCTAGAAGCATCTGTGTTGGAAAGTGATGTCGTTGTTGGTGGCATATCCAATTGCCACAAGACGAGGTCACGATGATACGAAACCAGCTCACTCTCAATGCTTGTTAATACACTACTGCAGGCTGGCCAGACGCGGCAGACGAGACAGATGAGACAGAAAGAGAGACAGACAGAGAGAGAGACAGAGGAGACACAGTAAAGTTGGTTGCATATGTAACTCTAAGTACGAATACTTATGTATCTAACTATATTACATTTCTATGAACATGTCAGCGTTGCTTTTCGCGTTAGTTTTTCCCACACTCTCTCACTCTCCCACTCTCTCTCTCTCTCTCTGTCTCTCTCTCGATCTCTGGTTTGATTGAAAGCCCTGCACTCGAAGCATGAAATTGGCAATTCGAATCGTTTTAGCTGTAAACTTTCGTGCCTTATAGAGCAGCCAGTGCAATTGTTATTGTCCTGCCTCTCGCATCTGAAATTGGAGGGTTAGCTGCCTGGGCTTAGCCGTATATATGTATGTGTATATATATATATGGCCTAGGCTGTGGCATTAATAATACATTTCACTGGATTACATCAAGGCTTGCGAGCTGCCATTTATTTTGTCGCCGTCAGGATAAACGACGGCCAAATGGGGGTAGTCGAAGGCTGGCAGGGCATCGAGAGGTTTGCAAAACTTAAATGGATCATTCATGTGGTTGGCGGCTTACTTGACAGAACAGCTGTCAGCTTGTTCAATTCAATTGTCACTTACAGCACTCGCCAAACAGCGAAATGTCAGTCTTTCTTTTTTGTTGTTGTTGCATTTGCCACCGCTTGCACTCACAACACTTTCAAGTTCAACTATTTCTAGTTCATTTCCGTATTGAATAACAATCGCTGCATCGTTCAATATTTATTCTTGCAGTTGCTTTCAATTCAGTTTCAATTTCCTTTCAATTTGTGTTCAATTTTAGTTTATTCTATAATTTGTTTGTAATTTATTTTGATCTTTGATATTTAACTTACATTCAATTTCAATTCAATTTGTATTCGTCTTCAACTTTGTTGTTCAATGACATTTTCCAGCCACTTCAATTCGCTTTCAACTTCAATGCATAGATATTCACACATAGCTCTCAGTTTTATTCATTCTTTTATCTATATTTTTGTTCAACTATTTCCTTTCGTTCAATTTCAATTGTCTTTCAACTCGCTTTCAATATTTTGTCGCTTCAATTAGCTGCATTTTTGGCTCTAATTTGTTTATCTATCACAATATTTGGATGCCGAACTTTTCAACAGCTTTCAATCAGTCTAGAAAAAAAGCTGCTCGATTTCAATTCAATTTCAATTCAATTTCAATTCAACTTTGCTTTCAATTCAAACAACTTTCAGCGTTGATTTATGTTTTTCTTCTTCACTTTTTTTCCCTCACTTTTCATATTGATGTTCAGGGTCAATATTTTAACGTATTTCAACGTCAACAAATGTTGATTTCATTGGCAGCTCGTTAAGCGTTCCCGCCCCCGCCCCCGCCCCCGCCACTGCTGCCCCATCTTTTGCGAGTTTTCCTTTTGGAGTTGTTTTCCTTGAGGAAGAAGCACGCTGACAGCTGAAGACGTATGATGGAAATTAATAAAACAAGCGTAAACACTTAAAAGGCGCTCCGGCTCCGGCTCCGGCTTCGACTCAATCGATTCCACGCGATTGACTCTTAGCTGACCCCAACACAACGCCGCCCGCCCCCTCCCCCACCGAGGCGGCCTATAAGACGCAGCCACAGTGAGGCAAAAAAAAGTAATTGAAAACAATCATTAAGAAAGGGCTAAAAAAAAAAACTTAGGTAGAGCTGCCTCTCGCTCTCCCTCTCCCTCTCTCTCTCTCTTTCTATGTGTATCACTTAATTATAACTGTACACACACATACATCTCTATAGCTGGTATTCCTTCTTTGTTTTGGGCATTTCGATATTTGTATTATTTCTTTTCGTACACCTTTGGCAGCTGCTGCTGCGACCTCGCAGTGGGATATGCGGCGCAGACAACGCTTCGGTGTTTACTTTTTCACTTCATTAAAGGAGTTGCTTGCTGAGCTCGCTCTTGGCTGACTTTCGTATACCCTGTAATTATTATTTGACTCTGGGCATATACTTTCTGAGCTGTTGAGTTCTTATGAGTTGACTTCGCTGAGCTCACCTCAGAGAACTAGGCGCTGGCTTGGGCTAGAGCTATGAAATTTGGTATGTGGGTTCACATGGGCTTTACTTACCTGAATACATTCCAAATTTGTACTACTTTCATAGAGTTCTTACGTTGTATTCATATTTGTATTGCATATGAATATTTCTTTGAAGAAATTACATTTTTAATAGTTTTTTTGACTCGTTTTACTCTTTCCCTACATCATATGTACCCAAGGAACTCAGAGCTGGCTCATGTTAGAGCTATGAAATTTGGTATGTGGGTCTCTAGGGGCTTTACTAACAGGAATATATTCAAAATTTTGCATGCTTTCAGAGAATTCTCAGGTTGTATACCTATTTGTAAATAATAAACATTTTCTATAAGATTTTATTTTTTTTTTAACAGTTTTTTGACTCATATTACTCTTTCCCTACTTCATATGTACCCAAGGAACTCAGAACTGGCTCATGTTACAGCTATGAAATTTGGTATGTGGGTCTCTAGGGGCTTTACTAACAGGAATATAATCAAAATTTGCATTGTTTTATGCTAGTTCTCGAGTTTTGTGAAGAAAAGTGAGGAGCTATAAGGCAAAATGTGAAAAAAACTTAATGTAAAGTAAGTCATATGTAAGCAGAGTATTGTTTAGTCATATCATGATATCATTTATGATCAATTCTGACAGCTTATATCCTTTATATAGTCTCTTTTGCAAGCAGAGTATTGGCTAGTCGTTCAGTCTTCTTCTGCTACTCACTTCTTGAGCTGTTATTACCGCACAACAACAGCGAAAGTCGTAGGAGTTGTACAACATATTCAAAGAATGAAGCGACGTCCAACTGTGTTGGGTCTTGAGACACGAACCACCGAGCCACGGAACCAGAAAGCCTATCGAGAGAGAGAGAGAGAGAGAGAGTGGGAGACTGAGTAACCCTTGCATATTATTTATTTCTTTATTAATTATTGTTTTGATACCTCAGTTGCCTCAGTTGCCTCCTCTCTCGCTCTCTCTCTCCTTCTCTCCCCACCTATGCATCTATCCATATAAGATTTCTGTCTCTGATTTGCATATGTAGGCAGCACTGTGGGTTCCTCCTCCATTTGTATTCGCAATTAGCTCAAGTTGGACTTCTTTCACTCATCTGGTATTCCCTTAATTTCGCTTAATTATCTTCAATTGTTTGATGGCCGCCTGATTTGGCTTAATTACACTTTACAAATCGCCAAATTAGCCGGCGGCAATTGAAGTTGAATTCGCAACGGTTGAAAGCTACATTGCTGTATTTATATACAATAATTGACTCGCTGCGTTCAATGGCGAGATGGAATTGACTGATTGAATTGAACTGCAAGCTGAACTGTCTTAATTGCAGTTCGATCTTAATCTTCTGCCTATGCAAAATTGAAAGCGCATTGAAACAGGTTGAAAAGCAATTCGAATTGAAGAGTCGACTTGCAGGTTAATTAGTTCAATTGGAATTTTGTCAAGTTATTGAAATGATATTTGATTGAAAATGAATTGAATGGAAAGGAAGTTGAATGTGAATTGAATGCAAATATACAATTGAAATTGAATGTGAATTGAGAATTTTGTTGTAGTAGTTGAAAATGTTATTTCAATTTCAACTAAATATTGAATGTGTCCATAAATTGAATTGATCTGTTGTCGTATTATTGAATCAATATTAGATTGAAAGTGAATTGAATGAAAAGCAAATTGAATATAAATTGAATTGCTGATTGAAATAAGTTGAAACAAAAGTCAAATAATTTTATTGACTAATTTCAAATTGAAATTGAATACAAATTGAAAACAAAATCAAAAATATTTAAAAATTGTGTTCAATTTCAACTAAATATTGAATGTTTTCAAAAATTTCATTGAACTGTTGTCGTATTATTGAATTGATATTTGATTGAAAGTGAATTGAATGAAAAGCAAGTTGAATATAAATTGCATTGATTGATATGCCAATTGAAATAAGTTGAAACAAAAGTAAAGTCATTTTCGAACTTCAAATTGAAATTGAAATGCAAATTGAAAATAAAAAAACTAAAATAGTTAAAATTTTGTTCAATTTCAATAAGATTTTCAATGTGTCAATTGAATTGACAAATTATTGAATTATAATTTGATTGAAAATAAATTGAATTGAAGATAAATAAAGATGAATTGAAGCTAGTCAAATTGAATGTCTTAAGATTGAACTCGATTGAAGCAGACGTAAAAAAAGTTGAAACAGGTTGAAGAGAGTTTAAAAATTTGGTATAAATTGAAAAGTGCTGAAAATGAAGTTGAATTGAAAGAAATGAAATTGAAGAGATAGAAAAAAGATTGAATTAATAACAAAAAATAATTTTATTTAATAAATTGAATTGAAAAATGATGAAAGTAAAATTGAATTGAAAGAAATAAAATTGAATTGAAATAAAATTAAATTCAAAATTATTTATTTTTGAAATTTTATAAACTACAATAATTTAAAAAAAATAAATAAATTTAAAAAAATAAATAAATAATAAAAATTTAAAAATTTAAATAATTAAAATTAAAATTTAATAAAAAATAATAAGCATTAATTAAAGTAGATTAAGAAATGGGATTTATTTCGTGCGAATCGAATTTATTTTCCAAATAGATCAATTTCGTTTAGTTGTGTATTACACGCACACACACACACACACACTCATACACACCCATACACACACACACACACACATGGGCGCAGTGAGCGAGGCTTACCTTCACAAGCAGATAAATCATATCATATCATATCGTTTTACCAGCAACAACAACAATGCGGGCCCACGCAGCAAATAGCTAGACAACGCAGCAGACTGAAAGAGAGAGAGAGAGTGTGTGTGAGCAGTCTGAGGAAGCGGGCAGAAACAGAAGACAAAGAAGAATAACAGTCTCAGGCCTCGGACCTCAAGTGGCGCTCAAAGCCGGCGCTCAAGTGTGCACACACACAAGTATATGCGTGTGTGCTATACAAATGATGAGAGCATAACCGATTGGGAGAGCGAGTGAGCAACAACTACAACAGGCAGCAGTGCTGACGATTTAGCTATTTGGCCGTCAATTCTGGCGTTTTACAAACAGGAATTATGGCTGTTTTCAATTATTAAATGGCTACTTTTAAGCGTGAAAAAAAACAATCAATATAAAAATTAATAAAGCAAAAGTGGATTTCAATGCGATTTGAATGCCCTAAATTATCATCTAAATCAGTTCTTGATAAATATTAAGTGATTTCGTTGTGTTTTACGGCTGTTTTTCTCTATTTTCTGGCTATTTCTGGCATTTTTGGCTTGCCGCAGCCAACACTGACAGGCTGGCTCATCGGGCCATCGCTCATGTGAAACTCATAAATTCACGCCGCAGACAACGGCGTCGTCAGCGACGACGACGCAATTAATCTGCCTGCCTGCCGGCCTGCGCAGTCGCCGTCGTATGCTCCTTCGCCTTCGCCTTCGCAGTTGCCGTCGCTGTTTGCCTTTTGCGCCAGCGCAGCTGTTGACAACGTCGCTGTCGCCGCCCGCTGCGCCCGTTGATTGACCTTATTATTTTCTCTGTGTGCGTGTGGCTGTGTGTGCGTGCATGAGAAATGTGCCCAAAATGTGTTGTAACTGTTTATCGATGAGAGACAACAACTGCAGTTTGGCACTTGGTGCATACTCAAAACAGCAAGAGTGAGAGAGAGATGGAGAGGGAGATGGAGAGAAGGAGAGCGGGTGCTTGGCTTTTGCGGTTGTGGCTGCGAGAGGTGTCATATTACGTCTTGAGTTGGGTCGGCGGCGGCAGCGCAGCTTGCGAAAGCCGCTGTTGCGTTGACGCCTGCGTCGCCTGTCATTTATAAGACTTGAAGAGCGCAATTTATCAATTATAAGAAGCTGCATTTAGCATGATTTAGAGATGGTAAACGATGGCCTAGGCGATATATATCGATATGATATTGGTAAATTGTAAGAAATTATGAATATTATTGGCAAATAATTCGCTTAGAAAAACTATCGATCAGATTGTGACACACTATAATAGGTCAAACAACTATCGATAACTTTGTGTCTAGAGTGGCATAGAGTTATCGATAGTTGCTGGGCCTATTAGAGGGGGTAAAAAACTATTGAAAATGTCCCTCGAACGGTTTAAATAGGCTATCACTTTGTTTTCTATCGATTTTCATGTTACTATCGATTTTAAGAATATTATCGATTGCCAAAATATCGAAATATCGAGAGTAAAACATATATCAGCAAAAAATAATTATCAAATATTTCAATATTATTTTTTTACTATAATATAAAATAACAATAAACTATCGATAAATTTATCGATAATTTAGTTGGACTATGCTAGAACTAGAACACTTAGAATCCACTGAAGAATCTCAACAAGTTGTTTCCGAAACATTGCAACATTAGCCAAGTTCACAACCCGCTGGGCGCGCTCTCCTGTCGCCTGTATAAGAGTTTTGTTTGCCATAAAAACTGTGCTACGGCGAGATAACGGTCCGCAGCTCTTAAAGGCGCAACGAAGAGAACACAAAACAAAAGTTACATAAAAATTGTTTTTGCAAAAAAACAACAAATTTTTGACGTTTTTTTTTAAATTTATACAAAAGGCAAAAAATTAAAAAAAAATAATAAAATAATAAAAATAATGCAATAAAAATATAAATTTAAATTAAACAAAATTTATAAATTTTTCTATATTTTTTGAAAATTTTTCTTATTTTTGCGTAATTTCTTGTAAAATTGTTTGAATGGCAATTAATGTGGGCAAACTGTTATACGACGCCGTAAACAACATGGAACAGCTGTTCGGCTTTAGCGGCAGCAGCGCAACAACAGAAACCTGTGGCGGCTAACAGGAGCACTGTCCTGTAAACTGTAAACACGCTCAGCGCGCGTATAACAGTCACGTGGCTCAGCAGAGAGCAACAGACTGAGAGCGTCAGAAGAGAGGGAGAGAGAGAGAGAGTGAGTGAGAGTGAGAGCGCGCACACTGTCAAGTAACAGAGCGCATTTAAGCTGTTTGTTTATGTTACTGTTAACAGTTACTTGAGACAACAAATGCAATTTGTCAATTTGTCAATAGTGAAATAAAAATTTAAAAGTCGAAAATATATATAAAGAAATGAACTAAAATATTATAAGTAAATTAAATTTGTTTTAAATGTATTTTTATAAATTATAATAAATTATTTATATATGCATATATTGTTATATTTAATTTAGTTAATTTATTTATATTAATTACATTTAATTTAAATTTATTTGAACAATTTGAAATTTATTTATTTTGCTTTGTTTGCCAATTTGTTTGGCTAGTTAACAGTCGCTGGCGCTGTTAGCAGCAGCATCAATGTAATCAATTAGGCCGCTTACAGAGGCTGTGAGAGCCACCCGCATGTTTTACATCTCCGCTCCACATAACATATGCAGTCGCGCGCTCTCGCTCTTTTGCTGTTGTGCGCTCACGTGTTAAACGGGCAGGCAGGCAGGCAATAACAGCAGCAGCAGCAGCGGCAGCAGCAGACAGCGAGCAGCGAACAGCAAGCAGCAGACAGCAGGCAGCGAGCAGCAGCAGCAGCAGCAGCAGCAGCAGCAGCAGCAGCAGCAGCAGCCATCGTGACGGGCACGCGTTTAGTTCTGTGCGATTCATTGAAGCGTTTGGACACGTTGTCGGTGCGTGTGTCCCCGTTAATCAGCGCCAACCGATTTCGTTCGTCTCTCACTGTGTGTGCGCGCGCGTGTGTGTGTGTGCGTATATTTTGCTTTGCGCGTCTGAGCGTGTGTGTGTGCGCGCGTGTAACGCGCCTTACAGCAGCCCAAAACCAAGCAAATACAGTTACAACAACAAAAACAACAGCAACTGCACATAAATATTATCGCATTTCATTTGTGCATCTTTTGTTTTTACAGTTATTCGGGCATACGCTCTATTTATTATATTTTTTTTTGCCAATTTTTTTCAAGTGCAAATTGTAACGGCAACAACAACAGCAATAACAAATACGCAAAAGGACTTGCAAAAATCGAGAGTGTGCGGTAAAGTACCGCTAGAGTGTTACGCGTGGAATACTAACGACAACAGCAGCAACAACAACAACAACAGCAGCAGAAGAAGGAGGCAAAGTAGAAGCAACAACAATAATAATAACAGTTGTTGCAGCAGCTGCGGCTGTTGGTTGATTTTTTTTGTTCTGCTCGTATATTGGATATTTCACTGCTCTGACGAGAAGAGCAGCAGCAAAAGACGAAGCAGAAGAAGAAGCAGAAGAAATAGAAGCAGTGGAAGAAGCAGAAGCAGCCGAACGTCGCGCGGAAACCATTTTGCAAGTGCAGCGGCAGCGACGTCGACGTCCAAAGAAACAACAATTGCAAAAGGAAGCAACAAATGTAGGTCAAATAACGTTATTAAACATTTACAAAATAATAATAATAATAATAAAAAAATATACAAAATGAAAATATTTTGACTAAATATTTTTCTTTTTGGCAACTTTGTGCGCCATTTCCTTTACGCCTTCACGTTTCACATGCGGTTCTTTAACCCTCTAATGCTGTTTTCTAAACTATTGGAGGAAAATAATTGGAATAATTTTTTTTAAAGTAAATTTAGGCTTCTAAACTCAAAAATGAACTCAGAAAAAATATAGAAGTTTTTGTTTAGCCGTCAGGTGCAAAAAAGGTAATAAGTGTCTCAAGACACTCTTGGGCATCTAAGAGTAAAAAAAAACGTATTTAATAGAAATGTTAATTTTTATTATTCATATGATATGTTTTAAAACAATTTTTTGTTGATGTGCAGCATAGATGTAAATTACATTTTTCACAAATGCATTGCGTTTGTGATGATTTACAGAGCTTGCACCGTCTCTTATTGTCCCGATCCAACCAATTTGGGAAGTGGTTGACTTGGTCAAAACGTAATTCCGCTATTGGGTGTAAAGTTTTTTTTTCCAAGTTTAAGCTGAAGCTGTGATGGTCGGGCCCGTGGGGATTGTGAAAAAGGTGACCGATCTGTTCGCAAAGATGGTAACTGCATCTGGTCTTGTAGAGATACGGTACTGACTGGACACCTGCGTGGGCTTTATTTCTAAAAGCCACCAATCCTTCAGCGATTGACTCGCGAAAATCGGGAAGTTCCATCAATTTGTCACTGATTGCGTTTTGTTTTTGAATTCGCCTTAAGAATATAAGCATTTGTTGCTGCCATATCAATACAATGATAAAAAATTCGATAGCAGCATCTTTGGTTTTAGCTTTGATGTGATAACGGCCCATAAGTCCATCCATAAGATCAACGCCGCCCATATGTGAGTTATATCCCGAATTATTTGCGGACAGTCAATTTCAATATGTTGCTTTTTCTTCCTGTCATAACGGTCAGTCTTAAGTGTTCTTTCACTTAAACTTTCCGTAGCAAACGGTTTAACACCTACGTAAGTTGACCTTGTTATCCTTCCAAAGTACATTACTGACTTCTACCCCGTATGACGTGCCTACGAACTCAGTCGAAAAACCTCTCGGCTTTTTGTTAATGATTGTATCGTCAGGTAGCTTGCAATTGGGGATTCATTCGCACGTACTGTGCCAAGGCTATAAATACCCTTTGCTCGCAAATATACCATTAGAGGCAAAGAGGTATAAAAATTATCAAAGTAGACGATGTGGTGCTTAAAGCTTTGTACTGTTTTGGTCAAACGTACTACTATGTTGGCCGAAGCACCAAGATCTGGGTGACCAGGTAAGACAATGTTATCGCCTGCTCCACTATAAATTTCGAATCGGTATGCATAGCCATATGAATCACACAAAACGAACAGCTTAATACCCCATTTGTGTGGCTTATTGGGCATATATTGTCGTAAGTGATGTTTCATCTTTGTGCTACACATTTGTTCGTCAACACAGAGGCGTGGTTGCTTTGGCACTGAGTCAAATCTTGTATTAAGATAATCGACAAGTCTTCTAGTGCGAAATAATGGATCGTAGCCTGGTTGTCCCTTTTTGATCCGCTGGCTTTCATCACGTAATGACAGGTGCTGTTTAATTGTCTCAAATTTTGTGCGGTTCATACTGGATGCAATGGGTAAAAAGGCATTTTTTCCCCAGTAGCTTCTCATACTCGGGTAGCGATATATTGACATATATATCAAAATTCCTATATAATGATGAACATCTTCAATGTTCATTTGGAATCTTGTTGATATGTTCTCCACTAAAGCTGCGCGCATGGTTTCTTCCACTATCATATCCATGATTTTGGCATCAAAAAAATAGCGAAATATCTCTGAAGGAGTTTTGAGATTCATTATTTCAGCCGGCAATGAAAAGTCGCCTTGAAAAGCAACATTGTTTACATGCAATTGCATAAATTGCTGTCGCCACAAAATTTTGCTCGGCTCCTTTGCTATTGATTCAATACCTAAAAGACATTAATTAACTAATCACATAATATAAAATAATATATCGCAATGTTGTTGTCTTACCAGCACCAGTAAAGCCACCAGAAGATGGCAAAGCCACGCATGTTATACCTTTAATAGTTGGTAGTGGCGATCGTTGTCTTTTCAGGGATTTCCTAATAGGCTCAGACTGACCATTATCAGGCACATTCTCTTCATCATTACAAGCAAATGATATTGTGCTAATATCCTCCACAGCAGCTATTAGAGTTTCTGCCACATTTAAGTCATCTTCCTCGTCGTCACTTGACTCGGATAACTCTGCATCGGAAGGGACATTCTCAAACAATTCCAACAACTGTTCATCAGTTAAATCGGATAATTTGAATCGTACCCGGTTTGCCATCTTTATATGGTTAATATGTCAGTTTCTAGTAAAACAATCCATATAATGAATAAGTGTACACACAAAATTGCAAGCAGTTGTGAAATAGCTGCTGGTAAAAAAAGTTGCTTGCAGCCCCAAAAGTGTCTCAAGACACTTATCACTGTTTTTAAGCTACAACGCACATTTTTTTATTTATTTTTATTTTTGTAAACTAGTTTTAATTGTAAATAAACATACCTTCCAATAAAAAATTATTTTAAATGGATTGCTTTCACAGATTTTGTAAAATAATTGTTGCACAACAGCACATGCAGCAGATCAATTTACACGCGCGAAAAAACATATGTTTTGTGTTTATGAAAATAAAAAGTACCGTTTAAAGCACTGGAGAGCTTTTAAAGCTTTTTTCTCAGTAAATTTGAATGTTTTATTAACGATCAACCAATATTTGAAAGACAAAAAAGCTCCCATTTTTTTTTTAAATTTAAAAATAAAATAAGTGTCTCAAGACACTTATGAGCGTTAGAGGGTTAAGAGTTAATAATAAAAACATAGAAGATCTATCATAAAATAAAAATATATATGATAGTAAAATATATATTTGAATATTTTATTATACAAATATTCAGTTAGGTCAACAGTTAAGCTTTTAGAACTCGTTTAGACAGTTTTTATTTCATAATTCTGACTTATCCAAAGGTTTTTTATGAAACAAAGTAAAAAAATATTTTTTTAAGCAAAATTTCTTAACTATTTTTGCTGTGGCCTAAGAAACTGAAACGTAATTATAATAAAAAATAAAATAAATATAAAATTCATTGCAATTAACATATAAAAAATATTTGAATAAAAATAATAATTAAAAAAAAATATTTTTAAAAATAAATTATAAAAATATTAAACATTAATTTGCTTAACAAAAAAGTTTTTGAAACTCAAAAGTGAAGAAGTTGAAACACAAAAAGCCATTCAAATATCTTCACTAATTAATTAGTTGAAGCAAAAACCAGAAAAAAGTAATATATATGTGAAGGTGTTAGTGTAGCCCATGTGATAAATGGCATCGTGGACAAAGGTCTGCATCCATTTCTTGATAAATACAGTGCTACCATATGCCAGTTGAGAAATGTCTTTAAAATGAACCTGCCAGCAGGATAAGGAAGGACCCCTAATATGCGAGTTCTCTTGCTTAAGATTGGTCGACGTAATTCCATGTCCAACTCTGTACCCAGATCTAAATCCGATCATAAACCTATTGGGAGATGTCAAGAGAAGTATGGGAACTTCAAATCAATCGACTGCGCCAAGTGGTTCAGGGGGCGTGGCCAAATCCTTCTGAATCCTTATTGATTCCATACCACGCAGGTGACAAGCCGTAATACAAATTTTTGTATTCAAAACTAAGTATTAGACCCTAAAATATGTGTTAAACATAAAACATGAAGTTAGACTAATGTTAAATAGTTTTTTTTTAATGTTTTTTAGTAGCCACTACTATTTTACTGATCGATCAAATTTTGAGAATTTGCCTTACTCAAGCCCTGAAATGCAAAAAAAAACATCTGAATTAATAAGAATATATGGCTGGCAAAAAAGTCTTGCGGTATTTCCGCAAGCTTGTCTTTGCAAGCGCGTAGTTCTAGTTGTATTCGTCACATCGGTTCATATATGTTTATGGTTTATGGTTTATGGTTTATATATGTTATTCTTAATATTCCTTTCAAATTGCATTCAACAAATTGTGTTTATCACTAAATTATGACGTCGAACATTTAGTGCCCAGGCGCACTACTATTTTACTGACCGCAGCTGTATATATATATATATATATATATATATATATATATATATATATATAAAGTATAGTAGATAAAGTATAGCATGAGCTCTGAACTGATGTCTAGACAATTTTTATTTATTTTGTTGTTTTTTTTTATTATTTTGTTTGTATTTGCGCTGCTTTTGCTTATACACGCTCCCTTAGTTTATGGAGAGTATATAAGTTTTTGTGTGTAGTGTTCGTCTAGAGACTTGAACTTGAACATCGAAATATTCATCACAGTCTTAGAGTTAAACCCATAGAAGTTGACTTCAGTTTACTTTCCTTGTTAACAAAATTTGACGCGTATTGTGTAGTCAGTTGAGCCTGCTTGCAATAATTATACCCTGAACCCATTGACAATGGGAAATCAGGGTATAATGGTTTTGTTAAGCTGTCAAATGTATGTAACAGGCAGAAGGGGGCGTGGCAGACCCCATAAAGTATATATATTCTTAATCAGGGAGACGAGCTGAGTCAATTTAGCTCTGTCCGTCTGTCCGTCTGCCTGTCTGTCTGTCCGTCTGTCCGTATGTACGAACGCGTCGATCTCAGAACATATCAGAGCTAGAGACTTGAAACTTTTTTTGAAAGTCCCTGTATAGCACGCGCATATCGAGTTTGTTTTAGAAAATCGATAACTTTTCCCGTGCTTTTGTTATCGATTAAAACCCTTATGGAAATTAAGTTAATAAACTATATCTCTTACATCTTTTGAGCTAGAGTCTTAAAATTTTGTATGTAGATTAATTTAAGTCTTATACAATTTCGATTTTTGTTATATTTTGGATATCAGCCAAGCGTGTATCTTATACACGCTCGCTTAGTTTATAGAGAGTATATGGGTTTTTGTGTGTAGTGTTCGTCTAGAGACTTGAACTTGAACATCGTAATATCCATCAAAATCTTAAAGTTAAACCCATAGAAGTTGACTTCAGTTTACTTTCCTTGTTAGCAAAATTTGACGCGTATTGTGTAGTCAGTTGAGCCTGTTTGCAATAATTTTAATACATTTTTTTAATGGCTTTTGCTCATGTGTTTCGCACCGGTTTGTTGTTCCTAAATGTTTTTCTTGCTGATGTTCGATTTTGTGTCTTTGGTGGACCAGATAAATCCAGCCGACGGCATTTCACACAGCGAACTCTTCACAATTTGCTGAATAAATAAATAGAAAATGGGAAAATTGCAGTTCCACAATTTCAATGGAACTGCGAACTTGAGGAAATAAATCTTTCAGTTTAAACAATTTGCGCTTTGGCAAGACAAATAGAAATATATTTGAATTCGCACACATTTGAATGAATATGAATATGAATATGAATATGAATATGAATATAGTATAACTGTAGCAGTTCTACGAGTTAATGGATTTGTGATTTATAGCTTAAAGCAACTGCAAATCGGAGTAGAGTGAGAGGCGGCTCAAGTGGAAAAGTCAAAGTTAATTAGAAATGAAATTGTGCTTAAAATAAGGAGAAGTTTTCAAATTTTAATATATCAGATTAGGAATTTTTATGTAAAGAGATTTTTATTTATATTAATCTAAATTGAAAGCAGAGAAAACTAATTTTAAAACTTTGAAATTTTATTTTACTCAAAGTTTTAAGAACTTTGAACAAACTTCTAAATATTAAAAAATAAATAAAATTGTTTAAAAATAAATTAAAAAAAAAAAAAAAAACTTTTCATGAATTAAATTTTGAATTGAAATTGATAAAAATGAATAAATAAAAAAAAAAATAAATAAATAAAATATATAAAAAATTATTTAACTTAAATATAAAATAAAAATCGTTAATGCTAAAAACTAATAAAATTTAATAAAATACAAAAAAAAATTTAATTAATTTTCCCATATATTTAAAAATAATAAAAATTCCAAAATTTTCTCTAAAACTAAAGCAAAGTTTATCAAAAATAATAATATAAAAATAATAATAATATATTTTATTGATTGCTTCGCATGCAGCGCCGTAAATTTACGTGCGATATCAAAGGCTTTTCCAATTGAGTAGATTTTCCATTTCACATATGCTAGCTGCGATAAGGGTAGAGATTTTCATGTTGGCTTTTCATTTGATTAGATACTTAAGAAATGCCAAACTCCCATAAGAAGAAGAGGAAGAAGAAGCAGAAGCAGAAGAACAAGTCCAAGATAAATGTATTTTTAAGCCAAAATTATGTTTATCGAAGTGAAGTGAAGAAAACTTGAAAAGTCTTTGAACAGTTTTTATGTTATAAAGGTGTGTAGATAGAGACAGAGGGAGCGAGAGAGAGAGAGAGAGAAGGAGAGGGAGAAAGAGAGAGTAGTAAAAGAGAAAGAATGAGAGAAAGCTTATAGAAGATTCGTTTTTCACTAACTTTTCGCACTTTTAAATGGGTATTATAAATATGAATATATAAATTATAGATACAAGTTGTTGTTCTTTGATTGGTATAGAGAAACAATATGTTAAGAAACCCAAAAATTAACTAAATAGATTTTATATGGACTTAGTATATACTTAGATTAATATATTTTTACCATAAAGTATAAATATTCTTGATCAGCTCGACAAACTGAGTCGATATAGCCATGTCCGTCCGTCCGTCCGTCCGTCCGTCCGTCCGTCCGTGTGAACGCAGCGATCTCGTAAACCACAAAAGCCAGAGATCTGAAATTTGAAATGTATACTCGTGTATACCCTACGCAGTACAAGTTTATCATTTTTTTCGATAACTCATCCCATTTCCTTATTATCGATGAAAATCGATCATTTTACTTTGTTTTTCCAGCGTAACTTGAATACCGTTTTAGCTATAGATTTCAGATTCACCTTTATATCAATATATCATCATGAATATATATGAATATATCATCAAATTTTCTAAATAATATATTGAATTGAACTCGAAGTCTCAACAGCGCAGATGCCTTCACAATTGACTCGATTACACTTGAAGTCTTGAAGGCTTTAATATTTTTGCTTAGTACATAATTCGCATGCTCTTGCTCTTGCCACAAGCTGTTAGCTCTTATGCCGTTTAAAGCTGTTGCCAACATCCATGTCCCATCCACAAATTTGATTGATTATAATGTTCGGCGCCGGCTCATGAGTGGAAGGCGTGGCCGCAGCCCCACAAAAATTAGCTCAAATTTCGCACAGCTGTTCAAGAGTATTTTGTACAGATATTATTATTATTATTTATATATATAAGATTTTGTTCTGCTTCTTTTGCTTATGCGCCGTTGCCACATTTCCGTTGAAATCAAAGACTTTTTCTGCTTTTGCCGTCTGTTTTGTCCTGATGCGCAAATCCACAGCGGCGCGAACATCATTATCGGCATTAACTTGATTATCAGGCGCTGCCAATGTGGCGCACAGCTGTTGGCAGTTGAACGCAACAGCAGCGCAAAAGATATTGTATCTGTATCTGATGGATGCATGCAAGCGGCCAAGCAAAGGCATCTTCAGTTACCTGTTACCCGAATGCTAGAGCTCAGCTCAGCCCTATTGTTGAATTGTAGCGCGCATCCTTTCAGCTGTAGCTGTATCTATGTCGCTTTGTATCTTATGTTGCAAGTGCTGCAAATTAGTGCAACAGAAATGTCAAAGTGACTGCAAGGTGTTGGCAGCGCTGACTGACAGCTCTCTCTGTCTCTCTCTCTGTTCTTTTCTCTCTTTCTCTCTGTGTGTATCTGTAAGATACACTTGCAAATTGTTATAGTTATAGATACAAAACCAAAATAGCAGGCGCAGGCAGACAGCAGCAGCAGCAGCAGCCACTTGAGATGATTTATGATGCCAGGCAGCACACACACACACACACACACACAATTGGGTGCAGACAGGCAGCATCAGCGTCTAAAATAACAAGCAGAAAGAGCAGTTAGCTCTAGGGCTTAGCCGCAGCAGCTAATACACTTTGCATGAAGACAAACCTGTTTGGAGCTAAGAATGCTCAGAGTTGGTTTATTAAGTTTAGTCCAGTTTCAATTGAAGAAATAGAACAGGCAACGAAGCTGTGGAGTCTGTAGATCCTTGAAGTAGTCCCAAAAACCAATGCAAAATTCTCACTTTCTACTCAAAGGGCAAATTTGTGAACTTCAATTGAAAAGGAATTGGAGAATTATGAATCAGATGTCTCATATTCATTTTCATATTCATATTCATACTCATATTCATATTCATATTCATATTCATACTCATATTCATGTGAATTTCAATTATTCAGAAAGTCTTTCATTCACTTAGAGAATTGAGATTCATATTCATATTCATATTCACACTCATATTCATTATCATATTCACTATCATATTCATATTCATATTCATATTCATATTCAGATTCATATGCATACTCATATTCATATTCATATTCATATTCATATTCATATTCATATTCATATTCATATTCATATTCATATTCATATTCATATTCATATTCATATTCATATTCATATTCATATTCGTTTTCATATTCACACTCATATTCATATTCCTATTCATATTCCTATTCATATTCATATTCATATTCATATTCATATTCATATTCATATTCATATTCATATTCATTTTCATATTCATATTCAAATTCACATTCATATATTCATATTCATATTCAAATTCACATTCACATCAAATAAAATTTGATTTTAACTAAAACAATTCCTTAAACATTTTTGAGCTCCTCTCTGTTTGTCTTGTTACCTGTAGCGAGTGACTACTGTATATACAGCAGCTCACACAAAACTAAGCGACTTTTTGCTACAGAGTATTCGACTCGACTCAGAAAAAGGCAAAAGGAAAAGGCTATGCCATTGATAGCCGCAGTCAGCGCGATTTGAGTGTCTTGCAGCCCATCTCTAGCTCTGTCTCTATCTCTCTCGCTGCCTCTCTCTCTCTCTCTCTCTGTGTCTCTTTCGCATGATTGTGCAGAAGCAGACGAAGAGGCTAAGCTCTGAGCCTGAGACATGGAATGTGCGCGCCTTTACAGAGGTGTGAAGGCAGGTAGGCCAGGCCCATGGGCAGAGGCAAAACCTTGAATTGAAAAATTCCAAAAACAAAACACGCAACAACAACAACAGCAGCAACAGCAACAGCAACAGCGACAATGATGCGGCTAAAACGAAAATTGAAGGTAAAAAAGAAGCATTGCCAATGTGCCGTCCAGAGCTCAGAGCTCAGGCACTTGGCCGCAACACTTGGCCCACAGGTAACACACACACACACAGACACACACACATACAGGCAGACAGAGCTCCTGCTGCTGTAGCTCTGCTCTATCCTCCCCACTGCTGTTGCTGCTGCCATGGCCTGCGTCATTACCGTCATGCCTTGTCATAGACAACATCGTTTATTTTCCAGCTACTCTGCCTGCCCGACTGCCCTGTCGCTCACTTGGCCAGTTTTTCCATTTGGCACCTCTTCGCTGTGTCTGTGAATCAGCACAACTGTTACACACACACACACACACACAGAGCTAGCAAAACACTTGACTGATTTTTCGCTGTTTCGTTATTGTTGTTGATTTTGCGTTTGCGCCTCTTCAGCTGTAGCTGGCCAACATTTTGCAGCAGCTTCTTCTGCTCCTGCCTCTGCTTTCTATCTGTTTCCTTTAGTTATTTCTTGGCTAAAAGATATGCGTAATACACATAAAGCTGGCCAGAAAGATAGAAAAAAGTAAGCAGAATTTCTCTAGCTAAAATCTAGTTTTAATTACATTTATTATGCATTTTATCTACGAATTCAGATTTGCAATTTTTGGAAAAATTTGTCGTTTTATTTATCTTTGATTTTCACATTTAATTAAATGTCAACTTCTGCTGCTTCTGCTGCTTCTTCTTTGCATTTGTAGCATAAATATTGATAGAAAGCCAAATTGCTCGAATTATTGACAAAAATAGTTAAAAAGCGTAAAATGCATTTGATCAACGCGTTTGTAATCGAAAACTAAATAAAAGCAGAAAAGGACAGAGAGAGAGGGAGAGAGAGAGAGAGTGATAGAGAGAGAGAACAACAACATTTCAGACATTTTGCCACAAAGGAAATTGAAAACAATTTCCCAGTTAAGAAATTATCAAATGTAAATTGTGATTCTAGCAGACGGCATGCCAATTGACATTATTTGATTGACACACACACACACACACGTGGATAAACAGAATTTGAAATATGCTAAAGATTTTTGTATCTTCTTGTTGCATGACAAATGTAAATAGAAATAACAACAAACAAATACATTAAATACGACTAGAAGCAAAAACAAAAGTTTAGAAATTTAAATAGAAAATCAATTGCGTGTTGCACCATCAAATGAATTGGAGCAAACAGTGTGAGAGAGAGGGAGGGTGTTAGAGAGAGAGAGAGAGAGAGGTAGAGACCGATGGAGGGAGTGTGCGGAAGAGACGATGCATAAACAGATTTTTAATGTGGAGCAGTTGTTGGCGGCTTAAGACGAAAACAACATGAAAATCCATTTGAATTTCACTCGAAAAGTAATTGAAGCAACTATTAACAGATATGAGAGATTGGATTGAAAAGATATCAAAGAAAATGTAATAAAAGAACAGAAGAGGATGCAATAAATGCAAGTTGGTGAGGTAAGAGAGAGGTGAGAGAGACATAGATATGGGTGGATAGATAAATAGATGTATATGGACAAGGTGGAGAGAGAGAGAGAGGGAGAGAGAGAGAGAGAGAGATATGATATATAGATAGAAGAAGACGAAGAAAGAAAGAGAGCGAGAGATAATGTATAGATAAAAGAAGAAGAAAGAGAGAGAGAGAGAGAGAGAGAGAGAGATATGACATATAGATAGAAGAAGATGAAGAAAGAAAGAGAGCGAGAGATAATGTATAGATAAAAGAAGAAGAAAGAGAGAGAGAGAAAGAGAGAGAGAGAGAGAGAGAGAGAGAGAGAGAGAGAGAGATAGAGATGATATATAGGTAGAAGAAGAAGAAAGAGGGAGGGAGATGATATATAGATGGATAAGAAGAGAGAGAGAGAGAGGGAGAAAAAGAGAAGGAAAGAAGAAGAGAGAGAGAGAAAGAAAGAATGGAAGAAAGGAAAAAAGAAAGGAAGAAAGACAGGAAGAAAGACAGGAAGAAAGAGAGGAAGAAAGAAAGAAAGAGAGAAAGAAAAAATGAAAGAAAGAGAGGGATGGAGAAAGAAAGAGAGATACTGAGAAAGAAAATGAGAGAGAAATAGAAAGAAAGAATGAGTAAGAAAGAAAGAAAGAGAGAGAGAGAGTGAGAAAGAGAAACAAGATATTGTAGATAAATGCCATATGGAAGCGAAACCTTGTCTATCTAGTAAGGTATAATATTATATAATAAAATTTCAATATATTTACTTTAACTTAATCAAATCCAATAAATCAACAAAAAGTCAATAGAAATTTGTTTTATATACTAATCGTATCTGATTGAATAGAGTGAATCCTGTACATCAGCTAAAGATTCCCAACTTGTTCTCTTGGCCACATTCTCTGCTATTGCTATGAGAGCTGATTTGGAATCGAAATCTTTTCGTTTGCACGAAAACAAAAATCTTTAAGGCAATCAATTTAAGAGCAAAAGGAATGCAAGAGGCAGAAGAAGAAGTGGAGAATGACGAAACCAAGTGTTGCCGAAACTTGTTGAGAATTTTGAAGGCGGCAAAAGAGCAGTAGGAAAAGCAGCAGGAAAAGCGGCAGCAAAGCAAATGAAAATGAAATGGAAAATGTTAAGAAAAGCCACGCAGAAAATCACAAAAACGTAAAATTGAGGCTAATTTGCGGGCGGGCCAGAGGGTGGGGCATTAAGCATTTAAAACACACAAGTGAGTCGAGGCAGGTGTGGGCAGGTGGGCGGTTGGGGCGATGCATGACAGCTGCACAGGTGGCAAGCTGCTGCCAAAGGATGCCAAGCGGGGCGGCTCAAGAGAAAAGAAAGTGCCGCACTCCAGGAGTCAAGTGGCTGTGGTTGCAAAAATATTTGCCACACTCACACACGAGTGTATGTGCCTCGCCCTTCACTCAGTCTCTCTCTCTCGCCCTCTCTCTCTGTCTCTGTCTCTCTCTCACTGTCTCTGTCTGTGTCTGTGCGCATCTGTGCAGCTTAAGACGTCGCCTTGCAACTGCAGCTAAAAGCAGCTTAATTAAATTTTACGTTGAGGCAACCTGCAGTCATGCCACGCCCTCACCTCTTTCTCTGGCAAACGCCCCTGGCGCCTGCACGCGCAAAAGCGAAACAAAAAATAACAACAACAACAAAAAAAAAGAAATGGAAACTGGAGCAGACTGCAACAGCAGCAGCAGCAGCAGATTTAAAGGCTGACAGCTACTGCAAACCAAAACTCATTTAATGCCAGGCAACGAATTGTTTTCAGCTGCAACAACAACAGCAACAACAACAACAACAACAGTTTCTTGTGCAACACGATTTGGTTGCAGCCACAGCAGCTTTAAGGCATCGCATCTATTTGCAGTGGCAGTCAACGTTAAGTGTCAGCCAATGCGCGTGTGCCACTAATGAGTGTGTTTCAACTACACACACTCACACACACACACACACACACACTCACACTCACGCACAACTACTTATCTAATCTGTGACAAAGTTGCGCACACGAAATGCATTTAACAACTTTTTTTTGTTGTTGTTGCTCATCTGTGTTCACTTTTTTCCATCTTAAGATAATTAACTAAAGGTTGAGCTGCATTTTGGTGTCACTTGCTTAGCCGCTTGCTCTGGCTGCTCCATGTTCACTTAACTAACAGCCTCTGCCTTGGTCAGTTGGTTTAGCATGGAATCTTTAGCAATCTGTGCCTTATCAGCCTTTTAGGTTCCTTGGTGCCTGTTTGATAGCGCTTCCAAGTTCAAGTTTTTTGCGCACTTTGAGCTTTCAGCTCGTCCTCTAGCTTAACTTTTCATTCTAGTTTACATTCTACAACGATCTACATCCTCCAGGCTCGCTGTTTTATGTCTCTTCCATAGTCATTGTTCTCCAGCTTAACTAACTCAAATGATTTGGCTCAACTTGTATATGAATAACAAGTTCAAGTTCACTTTTCTTGAACTTACACATTGCAATGTCTCTGGCATGCTTTAGCTACAGGCTAACTGTTCTCCATGTTCACTCATTGTTCTACGGGCTAATGGCTTTGGTAATACTAAAAGCTTCAGCTTAGGCTCAGCCCACTGGCCATTTAGCCTCCAGCCTCACTTTAACTGACATATTTCCATATCTCTAATCAAGTTTTTCATTCCATATTTGATCTTACTTAAGCAAACCCATAACTAACTATAAAAACAAGTAAAAGTGCTCTAGTCGAGACTGCTCGACTAAGAGATACCCTGAAGCTACAGACGGCCTGTCCTTCATGTTCAGTTTGTCATACAAAATCTTTAAAATGTTCTTTGTTTTCCATGTTCACTTTCTTTGAGACATCGCATGTTCCATGCTTGATATCTTCCACTCTTCCTTCACTTTCTTCTACACAAATTTTGTTCAATCTTTCCAATGCTTTGGCTCAGCTTGTAAAAGCAGACTTTTACATCTAGCTTACGCTAGGAACAACAAGCTCAAGCTCAAGCTCAAGCTCAAGCTCAAGCTCAAGCTTTAGCTGAAACTCAAGAGCAAGCTTAAGCTCAAGCTCTAGCTGAAGCTCAAGATCAAGCTCAAGCTCAAGCTCAAGCTCAAGCCTAGTTCCATGATCATTTATGACTGTGCTTCATCAGGACAGCTCAGCCTTCACTCTCTCCGTTAATAACAAATATTTTCAATATTATTCAAGCTGTATTTCCAAAGTTTGTCTCCTAATGAGCTCTGTTTTAGTCTTCTTAAAATAAAACTAAATTGGATTCTGCATTCTTTGAGCAAGTATTTTTGAAACAATTTTGAAAAAAAGCTTAGGATAGCTCACCCAAATTGTGAATATCTTACTTGACTTAGCAACCAGAGTGAAAAAAGTTTTTCTGAAGGCCACAAAATTGAAATTCTTTAAGAAAAATGTTACTTTTATAAGAAATGAATATTTATTTTTCGAGGAAAAATCAAAGATTGAAGTTTGCCAACAAAATGCAGCAAAAATCACTAAAAAAGCTGACAGATATGGGAAAATTACTATTTATTTTCTTGATAAGTGCGAGTTCTACTGCAAGAACTTCATTGAAAGAAGATAGACAATTCACGCATATAATTCGCAATACTTGTCTTCAGATGTACAGGAAAGAATTGGCTTTAAACCGAGATCTATATACATATGTATATTGTAGATATATCTCTGGCACATCTCGAGTTGCCCTCCATGTTCAGTTTGTAGTCCACATAGAATCTGCAACTTTTAAGCTTGACTCTCATGCTCAATGCTCACTTTCTCTCTTAGGCATCTGCTGTCTGTCTCCCTTTATGCTGCAGCTTAGTTTTGCTATCAAAAGCTTTGCTCAATTTGTGCTGTTCGACATTTAGTTTGTAGTTTGGAGCCATGGTCAGTTTGGCCTGTTTGGTTGCTAGTTAAAAGTTGATATGAGAGCCGCTTATAGAACTCTGTGTGTCTCTGTCTGTTGTCTGTTGAGGCAATTAGAGCTAGTCAAAGCAAGTCAAAGCTATGCACACACCTGCTTCACCTGCTTTTTTTGCACTGAGTTGCCATTTAATTGCTTTGGTTGTCAATTGAGCTAGGGCCCTGCATGCTATACATATATATGTATATAGAACTTCTCATAAATCACATGGAACTCGCACTGGCATTATAAAACGTTGCAATTATAATGTTAAACTTTTTGCCCAAATACGTATAATTAATGCGGCGAGGTCGCGGTCGCGGTTGGGGAAAGGAGAGAGAGCTTTGGCCTCGCCTGGCCATTGTCTTAAATCATTTTCATTTTGTAACTGCGTGTTTTATGGGCCGTCGGTTTATTGTTTCTTAAAATGTATAAAAATAAATGAGCTAAATTGTTGCTGCCAGGCGCTGAAGTGATTTGCCGCCGCCGCAAAAAAAAAGAACAGAAACAAAAAATGAAGAAAATTCTCTCTTTTATTTTATGACCCAGACGAACGGGCAGCAGGAGGCGTAGGCACACAGCCACAAGGGTCGGTCGGTAAAGCGTGAGCGTGACTTTGCTCGCGAATACCCTGTAAATGCTGGTGGTGTGGGCAGGATGGGTCAAGAAATGCAAATTGATGGAGCTTAAAGAGAGGAAAATAGTTATAACAGTGGATAATTTCCATTTCATATATTTTGCTATAAAAACTCATTTGATTTCTAGCAAATTTACAGGGTATATTTTGGTTTAATCAACTTTGTCTTGGCATCTCACTTTGTTTATCATTTGAACTGTAATTTTTTGCATTAAAAGCCAAACTTGGAAACCAAGACGCAGTCAAAGGCCTTTACACACACACACACACACACACACACACACACACACACACACAGACATTTATGTTGAAAATATATTATGCGTATAATTGTTGTTGCCCCCGAAGTATATATAAATTTTGTATTTTTTTCTTCGTTTTTTTTCTGTTTTTTTTTGGGTTTTTTTTTGTTGGCGTCGCCAAGTTTTCGCTTTGTTTCTTGGCACCTTTGCGCCGTTTGTTGAATCAATTACATACATTTTGCCTCCCAACCAAATTGCAAGTGTGTGGCACCCGAACAAAAAAAAAAAAAAAAACGAGAAGCCAAAAGGAAAACCTCTTCGAAAGAAACTCCACCAAAAAAAAAGAAGAAGGAAAAGCAAGAAAAGCGCGCAGACTGCCAGGCAAAAATGGCAAATTATGGCACCCCAGAGATGTGCGATAAAAGCCCATTTACTTAAACTGAATATTTATTATTCCTGTCGGTGCCGCCGAAACAGCAAACCTAACCAAAGCAGGCCCCACCTACCCCCACCTGACCCCCCACCTCCAGCTCCCCCTTCACCCACACTCCACAGCTTTGTCCCTCTCGTGCGCATTTTCTATGCAAAGCGTTTGCTTGTTTTTGCTTTTTTTTTTGTTGGTCTATAGTACGTGGCGCCTGCGTCTTGCTCTGCTTCTTCAGCTTCTGCTTCTCTTTCTTCTTCTTCATATGCCGCACGTTTTTCATTTCCTTATTTTATATATATTTTTTTTCTGCTCTCGCCGAGTTTGCCTTATGAGTGTGTCGTAAAGTTTTTCCTGCCAAGTTTGATTGAATTGAAAACGAGACAGAAGTCAGAGAGAGAGAGAGGGGGAGAGAGGGAGTGAGAGAGGTGGCAAAAGTTGGCCCTCGAAAAGTCACATTTAATAGATTGGCCAGGGCAAGCCGTCGAAAGCACTTGATGAAATGTTTTCTTAAATCGAATCGAGCCATGCCATCGCCCATCACCTGACCACAATTGCCAGTCAAAAAGGCAAAGCGAATCAATTAATTGCGCACCGCTCGCAGCTTGGCCCAAGCAACAAAAAAAAAAGGTGTCAAATTGCCAAGACTGAAAGAGACCAGGCCAAGAACTTGATATATTTTATATTGTGCGTTTTTTCGCTGCGAAACTCGAGCGCACATCATAAGAAAATGCAGATGCCAAAGCCCATTGAAGGCTCTTGATGAAGCAGCGAGTGCGTAAAATGAACAAAAAACAAAAAAATAAAATGCAAGCAGCAAAAAAAAACAAGAAAGGATCGGCTGCTATCGACTGCATAATACTCGTTCACTGTGCAGAAACAATTGAAGCAGTTGAAGTTCCTCTCAAGTTGGAGTCTGTAACTCAAGTTTGGGGGCTTTAGCTGCACAGTTGTAGAGGCAACAGTGCCACGCCCCCAAAGGGGTTAGATATTACAACTATATAGAGTTTTGAGCATCTTGGCTTGTCTACAAGAGCATATTCAGTTGTGTTCATGAAAATAGTAGTGCGACTGAAATGCTGAACAAATTTTAATATATATATATATATATATACATATATTGATATATGTTAATCTTAATACTCATTTTAAATTGTTTTAACAATTTTATGTATTTCTTTTTTTTTGTAAATTTTCTATCCAACATTTCAGTCGCACTACTATTTTTATGAACAGCTCTGCATATTAAGCTGTTCATAAAAATAGTAGTGCGACTAAACAGCTCTGCATATTAAGCTGTTCATAAAAATAGTAGTGCGACTGAAATGCTTAATATATATGGTTAATATATATGTATATCTTTCTATAAGTTATCTTAATACTCGCTTTATATTGTTTTCAGAATATTATATAAATTTTTTTTTATAAAATTTTGCTGTCCAACATTTCAGTCGCACTACTATTTTTATGAACACAGCTGTATAGACCCAATTTCAATATATAATCTAATCTGAATTGCCACTTTATCAGACAAAAGTACCAACGAGTATATATTGTAGTATATTCCAAATTCCAGGAACTGCAAGACACAACTAATATACTCCTTTCCACTTGCTGAAGGGGCATGAAAAAGGTGTTCCAAATGTTCCAGAGACGACACAAAATAAATACAAAATAATTTAATGAAGTCAATGAGCGAAAGTGTTTCATAATTTTTATGCTCGGCGCTGATAAGACTCACACACACACACACACACACACACACACACATACACATACCCAAACACCCACCCACCCAGCAGCCCCCTATCGAGCCAACCCCACCGAAAAAAAAAAAAAACGAAAAGCCATATAAAATATATTTCTATGCCATTGTTGTCGTTGTCTTGGTTAAATAATTTATGTTTTATGTGCGCAGGAAACGTTTTTCTTTGCTACAGAGACAGAGATAGAGAAACAGCGTTAGAGAGACAGACAGAGAGAGAGAGCGAGAGAGAGAGTCGAGTCGACTGAATGAGGGTGTTTCGCTATGGAGGAGCGAGGGTACGCTTGGAACGACTCAAGTGATTTAGGAAGTGTTTGTCTGCGTTACGCTTGGTTAGTTGATAAAAATCAGTCGGCGCTTGTTTTTTTTTTCGCTTGTGGGCGTGGCCAAAAGCTATGCAGAGATGAAAAAAAAAAATGAACAACAAAAATGTTGCCTAGTCAGTCACACACTTCTCTCTCTCTCTCTTAATTGCATTGACTAAATTGCATTTTAAGCGCTCTACACCTTTTTTTTGTTGCCTGTGTTTCGTTTTCGTTTTCATTTTGATTTCGGTTTTGATTTATGCGACACGCCCCACACACACTGAGTCATAAATGCAAAAGATCCCGGTGAATGCAGCCTATGAAATGGCCACAGCAAAACAAATTTAAGACAGTTCACAGCATTCACAATGGCTGCTTAGTGAACTTAGTCAGCAAAGTTTTTAATGGGTTGATTCATCTTTCGGTTTGAAGGTCAAAGTTGAGGACGAGCTGAAGAGCTGATGGGAGCTATAGAGAGATATAGAGAGATATAGATGGATATAGAGAGATATCGATAGATATAGAGAGATATAGATAGATATAGATAGATATAGATAGATATTGATAGATATAGATAGATATAGATAGATATAGAGAGATATAGATAGATATAGATAGATGTAGATAGATATAGATAGATATAGAGAGATATAGATTGATATAATATAGAGAGATATAGAGAAATATAGATAGATATAGAGAGATATAGATAGATATAGAGAGATATAGAGAGATATAGATAGATATAGAGAGATATAGAGAGATATAGATAGATATAGAGAGATATAGAGAGATATAGATAGATATAGATAGATATAGAGAGATATAGATAGATATAGATATATATAGATAGATATATATAGATATAGATAGATATAGAGAGATATAGATAGATATAGATAGATATAGATAGATATAGATAGATATAGAGAGATATAGATAGATATAGATAGATATAGAAAGATATAGATAGATATAGATAGATATAGATAGAACTCGGAAATAGTTAGGCTGAAAACTGTAGAAGATATTGAAATTACGATTGAGATAAGGCAATTATATTATAGAACTGGATTCTTGATGCCTCAAGCCTTTCTTCAAGGCTCAAACATGGAGACTTTGAAGAGCTTAAGAGTTGCTTGGGTTCATAGAGAGATATAGGTAGTTGTATATAGATAGAGATAATGCATAGTTGGGCTTATCTGTAGCTCAAATGAAAGTTGAAGAAGTCTATGACATATTTCAAACTCGAATCAAAGTAAGGCTACTATTTCATAGATTAAGATTCCTGATGTCTCAAGCCTTTCTTGACGAAAACTTAAACAGCTCTAGAGCTGCTTGGAGTAAGGGAGTTATTCAGGTAAACAATTGGCAACTTCAACATAGATCAAGCTAGTTAAAATGCTGCCTATAGCTACAACTTTACAGGGTATTCCATGTATCAAATTATTTCAATGATTCGCAGCTTTCGCTGCTGCCCAAGTTCAAATGAAAACTGAAGAAATTTATGGCATATTTCATAATATAAATTAATAGATCTCAAGACTCAAAATCTGCGTGGAGTGAAGGAGATAGATATAGATATACATATATATACTATTTCATAGATCTAGATTCTGAAAGCAGCTTGAAGACTTAGCTGATTGGAGTCATAGAGAGTTGGAGCTAACCATAGATCATAGATCATAGATCTAGCTGACACTTGATGTCAGCTCCAAGTCCAACTTACGGCTACCATTTTGCAGGGTATTCACATGATTTGCAGTTTTGGCGCTGGCAAAACAATTCCGAAAAAGCAACGAAGCCGGGCAAATTGCATTGTTGCGTGCCAAATATTAATCAAAGACAAAGACAAACCGAAAATAAAATCAAAATGAAAACAGAAAAGACAGAAAAAATAAAAAAACAAACAAACAGAAACCTTAGATACATGGGACCCGCTTCCTGTGCGAAGTCGAGTTTAAAGTGCCATTAACCCACAATTGAAATAAAAAAAAAAAGAGCAGAGAGCAAAGGAAAGCGAGAGAAAAACCCATAAAGTACGTGTGTATCTTTCTATATCATTGTTTTTTTCTTCTTCTTTTTTGTTGTTGTTATTGTTAGTGTATCTATAGTTGTGGCCGTGGCTGTAGCATGTGCAGCACTCATCAGTGTCTGTGGCTGTGGCCGGCTATCATCTGGGCCAACTAATTGCAAGTTTTACTCATTCAGTGCTGCTGCTGCGTGTCAAAATATAATTTTGATTTGGCAGCCAGTCAAACAAAAATAGCAAAAACACTGTGGATAGATAGAAACATGGCTCTCTGGTCATTAATCGTTATTGTTGCCCATTTTGGTTGTCATTTTGCGGTGCAAATCTGTGGCAAATGCGAACAGCGAGCTACCTGAGCCCGAGACAGGAGCAGCAGAGTGAGAGAGTGAGAGAGTGAGACTTCATTGTGCTTCTGCACTATCTATCTCTATCTATATCTGTATCTCTGCCGGGTGGTTGTTTCCTGTGGCTGTGTGACCAGCTGCCTGCTCCGAAGGGTCGCCCAGCCCTGTCACAGGATATGCGCGCTGCTCTCGCTCTATCTCTCTGTGCGATAAATTTGAAATAATTTGATGCGTCTTGTTTTATTTGACAGGCAAACAAATTCGTCGCCCATAGGCAACAAATCGTTGCCCAAGTTCTACCTGGCTACCCTGACTATCTTTCGCTCCCTTTTGCCAGGGCGCAATGTAAACACAAGTCGTCAGCCTGTGCGGCAATTAAAAGAAATGTTCGGCTTTTATGTAGGGAATTTCAATTTATAGATTAAAGTTTATCCCTGCCCTCCTTGCCCTTCCTCTCTCTCTCTCACTAACACTCTCTCTCTCTCTCTCTCTCTCTTTCTCTCACCTTCTCTATTTGTTTGCTGGCTCTACCTTTGCTTGCATTGCGGACACGTGTGTTTGTCCTTCCTGGCGCTGTTGTCATTTATCAATTGTGCCCAGGCCATTAAAACTTCAATTAAAAAGAGTCCATAAGAACACAATAAATAATATGTGGCACAGCTTAAGAACAATGTCGGACATGTAATTGTTGCAAAATATCAAAGAAGCTCTGCTTCACCTCAGCTCAAGGTGTTTAGACAGGTAAAAGAAGAGCAGCTTTTGTTAGTTGAGTTGTTTAGATGGTGGTAGATGAATAGAAGAGTTGAGATTTGAATAGAATTTTAGATAAAAGTGGGTTTGTCTTAGCAGAGAGACAGTAGAGAGAGAAAGGGAGAGAGAGAGAGGAGAGAGGGAGAGATTAGAGAGAGAGAGAGTAGATAGATAGAGTAGAGTGAGTAGGGAGAGTAGAGAGTAGAGAGACAAGAGAGTACATAGTAGAGAGAGTAGAGAGAATAGAGAGAGATAAGAGAAATATTAGAGAGAGATTAGAGAGAGATCAGAGAGAGATTAGAGAAAGATTAGAGAGAGATTAGAGAGAGATTAGATAGAAAGTAGAGAGAGAGTAGAGAGAGAGAGAGAGAGTAGAGAGAGAGTAGAGAGAGAAGTAGAGAGAGAGAGAGAGAGAGAGTAGAGAGAGTAGAGAGAGTAGAGAGAGTAGAGAGAGTAGAGAGAGTAGAGAGAGAGAGAGAGAGAGAGTAGTGAGAGAGAGTAGAGAGAGAGAGTAGAGAGAGAGAGAGTAGAGAGAGAGAGAGAGTAGATAGAGAGAGTAGAGAGAGAGAGTAGATAGAGAGAGTAGAGAGAGAGAGAGTAGAGAGAGAGATTGGAGAGATAATACAGATATACAATAGTTGAAAGAGAGTAGAAAGAGAAAAGAAAAAGGCTAGAGAGAGAGAGAGAGAGAGAGAGTATAGAAAGAGAAACTAAGAGAGTAGAGGTAGAAAGACAGATCTCTCTCTCTCTCTTTCCATACGTTCTCTCTCTCTAGTCCTTTTCTTTCTCTTTCTACTCTCTCGTTGCGAATCTCTATTCCAATTTAGGCTTCTAGCTTAAAAAACATTGAAGATCGATAGTTTTTTTTATTGATTTTTAAGCGAAATAACAAAATTTAACAATCTTGCAATATAGAAGAATCTATAGAAAGATCTATAGAAGGATCTATAGAAGGATTTATTTCCAAGATAAACATGTGACTGTGAGACAGACAGATGCTGAGGTTCATGTGGCTGTTGATACTCATAAGGAGTAGATGGATTCCAATGCGCCAGCCACGCCTTCTCTAGTCTCTTAACTAAACTTACCTTGCCTTACCTCAAATGCCGCAAAATGTGATTTCAATTTCCATGTGATTCAATTGCTTTACTTTCTCATAAGAGACTTAAGTTTATCTGAAGAGAAAACAGTTTCAATCTCTTGTATAGAATTGCAGCTAGTTAAGGTTTGTTTGCTTTGTGTGACAATTGAATGCGTTAGATTACGTTAGATGATGTGAGAATGTTGCATGCAACTCGCTGTTGTCTGACTCAACTCAGCTCAATTCTATGGCCAATGATTGCAAATATTTTCGTTTTATTGGCCGTTAAGTTCAGCTCGACGCCCTTTGTTGTTGTTGTTGTTGTTGTGTGTTGCTTCGCTGCTTTATGCGGCACTTGCAACTAATATGCAACTATTGCCAGCGTCCTGCCCGTACGCCCGTCCGCCCGCCTACGTCTGCACTTAACTTTCTTACACTTTGGCAGCTTAACTTTTGCCGCGTCCCTTTAGCCATTTTAATATTTGCATTATAAGCACTTTAAACCATTTAAACTTGCCCCCAATGGCGGCCAGGATAATGCGCTTTCACAGCGAGCAAAATAGTATGAAAAAAGAGCGAAAAGAAAAGCCAAACTGAAAAAAACTGGGCAAATGCAAATAACAAAAACAAAAACAGATAGGAAAAAGTTCACAACAGGCGGAAAAAAAACTGAAACTTGAATTGCTTGGGCAAAATAAAATAGAAAAAAATGCAATTTCCGTACAGACGCACACATTTTCCGGCCAACAAATGCATATAGAAAGGAAAATAATATTTAAAATATATATATATATAATATACAGAGATAGTTTATATATATTTATCTAAAGAGTGTAAAGCGGAGCGAGCATCACAATTTGCTAACTAGAAAATAAAAATAAAAATATTAAATAAATAAAAGCTCGAGCAGCTTACACTTTTAATGTTTACGATTGTTTCCGCAATTTAATTTGAGCTTTAGTTTTTAATTAAATTTTAGTTGATAATTTTAGTTATTTTGGGTAATTTTTAAAACAAATTGAAACTATTGCTGAAAAACAATTAATTTGTTCTGTTTGCACTTGCAATGATTTCTGTGTATATAGATCAATTATATCATATCATAAGTATATAGTACAGATATGTGTGTATATATACATATGTATGGATATGAGTAGAAGAAAATTGTGAAAATTGTATTTGGCAAATGCATTAAACTTTCATTTTTCTGTCAAGCCAATCATAATGTGCTCGAAATAGCGAGAGATTGAGAGAGAGAGAGAGAGAGAGTAAGACAATTCTATGCAAAACTGCAAAAACCAAGCGGCAGACACATCTTTATCTATATATATATATATATATATATATATCTTTATATATAATATATATGTATATGGCGTCTATGTGTGTGATATTTGAAAATCAAAGCGAAAGTTCTGCTCGGCTTTTGTGTCCTGCTGCACATCCTTTGGCATCCTTGGCTCGGCGCAAACTTTTGTCATGAATTGAGGCTTGGGAAATGTGCGAGAAAAACACATCAAAGCAATCAAAAAGTGACGCCAGAGCAATTGAAAACTTTTCGCATGAACAAAACCAAATAAAAAAGAAAAGAAAAAACATTATTATAGAAAATGCAAACGCATCAATGCATGCTGAGGGCGTGGTGACGCCCACTTTTCGAAGCAAAAAAGGGTAGAACAAAAATGTGCGCCAAATGCCAATTGCCAAATGACATCCTAGCTCGAACTCAAACTTTTCAACTCTTTCGCCTACACACACACACACACACACAGTCGCTCTCTCCCTCTCTCTTTCTCTTCTACTTACACACTCTATAGCTGTCCTTGTCGCTGATGCATTGTCCTTGCTTATGTTAATGGCTTTGTTTGGCATTGATGGCCGTTGGCCAAGAAACTATGCAAAATGCTCATTCAAATAATGACTGCTATATGCTATTTATATACATGAACATATATATATATATATATATATATATATATGTATATGTATAAGTATATATATCTCCTCTTAATGTTCCTATTTTGCCAAAAACTTGCGCACGAACTTAAATAATTTGCACATAAAATATAATTTAATGCTTGGCCCCGTTCCATGCTCTTTGTGGCTGCTGCCTGGGGGCGGCAGAAGCGGCTGGCAGCAGGGGGGGGGGGCGTGGCAGTTTTGAGTTGCATCAAAATGGGGTCAACTGCATAGAATGTGAAATGTTTTTGGCAATGGCCAACGAAATATAACCCAAATAAAAAGCCAAGCCAAGTCAAGAAGAAAGCAACATTTGGCTCAAGGGTCAGCCAAACAGTGTTGCAAAACAGTTGAAGAGTAATTGTTCAAGCGTTGGCAAATTCAATTCATAATTAATTTGCATGCATGCATATATGGTATATATATACTATATATATATACTAACTGTATGATGTACAGTGTGGCCTCGTTAAGTGGGATTTTCAAAAATTGAGATTTTGCAGAGATTACTTCATAAATAAATGAAGCTATGCATCTTAGACTAGTTTATGTATTATTTATCGTCTAGCTATTTCTTTAAGATATATATATTATATTATAGTATGCTTAATAACACTATAAATGAGAAATTCAGAAGTTTTTCAGTATTAAAAATTTAGAATAAATTTGTTAGCTGAATGAAGTTTCTGTGATTGCTCTGTCTCTCTCTCACTCTCTGCAGATGTGTTTCAGCTAGGGAAGGTGATACCTACCTGCTGCTTTCTCTTTTTCTCAGTTTGTCTCTCTTCCTCTCTTTCTCTTTCTCTCTCTATATCTCTCTCTTTCTCTCATTCTCTTTCTCACTCTCTGCATATTTGTTTCAGCTAGGGAAGGTGATACGTACCTGCTGCTCTCTCTTTTTCTCAGTTTCTCTCTCTTCCACTCTCTCTCTCTCTCTCTCTCTCTCTCTCTCTCTCTCTCTCTCTCTCTCTCTCTCTCTCTTTCTCTCTCTCTCTCTCTCTCTCTCTCTCTCTCTCTCTCTCTCTCTCTCTCTCTCTCTCTCTCTCTCTCTCTCTCTCTCTCTCTCTCTCTCTCTCTCTCTTTCTCTCTCTCCTTTCTCTCTCTCTCTCTCTCTCTCTCTCTCTCTTTCTTTCTCTCACTCTTTAACTTAGTCATAATCAGGCATTTATTGATTCTCATATGCTTTCTAGCTTCTTTCTTCATATGATTTCCTGCCCAACACTGTCACTTGCAGCACTTGCAACACTGTCACTTGCAGCATTTGCAACACTGGCACAAGTGTTTGGTCATTCAGCACACCTACAGCCAGCAAGGGCGCTCGCATTTCTCACTTCCTCGTTAGGCTGAAGTGTAGGGCAGATAAAAACAAAAAGCAATAAAAAAAAAACTTGACGCTTGTTATTGTTGTGATTGTTGAGCACGTTGCACTCTCATGTGGGTGCCCCACGCCGCTCTTTCTCTCTCTCTCTCTCTCTGTCTACCTCTGCTCTTTTGTCTTTATTGTATTTTTGGGCAATTGCAATTTAAACTTTGTTTTTTTGTTTTTTTGGTGCATTGGTTAAGCTTGACTGCATTTATATCCGTATCTATATCTGTATCTGTATCTATATCTGTAGCTTTTTGTATCTCTAGCTGTATCTGTGCATTGGACTGCCGTCCCGTATTTAAATAGCAAATGATTAGCTTCAATTGGCTTCAATTGCGTAGAGCAAGCAGCTCGTGCATACCCCAAATTGATATAGTTTTTTTATTTTTTTTTTTGAAGAAAATATGTGTAACCCAGACGAGCCAAGTCAAGTCTGATGTTCCCCTTGGATCCCAGCCCCACAGCCAATCTGTTGCTGCGGGCCACGCACATTCATTTCGCATTCGATTTGACTTTGTTTTCATATTTCTCATTTTATGAGAGCTGCTTAAGTGTTGGGCAAGTTAAATCATTTAGAAATTGTTGAACAGCAGCAGCAGCAGCAGCTCGAGCTCTTCCGCTTGGCCTCCTTATGCCAAATAGCTAGAAGTGTGTGCACATATGTAATCGCATGGATATGAAGTGCCTGCCATTCGACTGATATTCAACTGAATGCAAATTCTTCAATCAAATTGCTCGCCAAGACAACGCGCTGCATGTATCTGGCCCAGTTCTTGAAAGTGATCGCCCTCCATCTGCTCCCCCTCACTCACTCTCTCCCTCTCCCACTGTGGCTATTTGCGTTCTATGATAAACTTGAAGGCAAAGATACTTTGAAGCTGCTCACAGACAGCGCTCTTAATCTAACAAGCTTTCAGCTTAAGATAAGCAAGCGGACAAGCACTTCAAGAGGCCATAGACCCATGTTGATTCCAAGAAAAAACTAATAAATATTTGGGAAAATAATAAAAACAAAAATATTAAAATAGCTATAAAACAGCGGCCACAAGTCAAACACTCAAGACTTGGGCAATAAAACATGAAAATAATTATAATTCATCTGTTAATGGGAATTGAAATGTAATGGAGATAAGTATTAAAGCAATTCATGCGTTAACTAATTGATTAGACTTGAAATTTATATGAAAATTTATTCAAATTTCAATTTGAGAGAGAGAGGGAGTGAGAGAGAGAGAGAGAGAGAGAGAGAGAGAGAGAGAGAGAGAGGGAGTGAGTAGTTAACATTTTGGTATAAATATCAAAAAGTCTTCTCAAATATGTTTTCTAACTAAATGCAAACTCCAAAATCTTCTCATTTTTTTTGACAATCTCTCTCTGTACCTCTCCCTCATTTATATATTTATTATACACTTCTCAGGCAACTGTAAAAGTTTTGTCATTTAGTGCGCTTAATTGAACACAATTCTCTGCATTATTTTTGAGTTGTTTGTTGTTGTTGTTGTTGTTGTTGTTTTTCTTTTGGGCCGTGGGCGCAACAACAACAACTTCTGGCAGACAAACTGGCGACGCGCCCAGAAAAACAGCTCCTGCTGCTTCCTGTTTCATAATCAAGTCAAATCTCTTGTAGCGGGTATGATGCACTCGTGCAGCTCAACGTAACACAATGAGAACTGTCCATGGTTACTTAGCTCTAATTCAAGTTTGATTACTTAAAGTTTTAAATATATATATTTCGAGTTTATCCGTTGTCTATATTCAGATTATACATTTATATTATTATTATAATGATCTTTTATATGTAAACGCAACGCCTTCTAGGGTATTTCATGTTCAATTCGTGTTTTTTGCCCTTTTTCAATTTTTGTTGTTCTTTTTTTGTTCTTGATATATTTTGCACGTAACTGCGAAATGTTTCTTAATGATTTTAAGCATTAAATTTGTGCAACGTCGCATGTCCATGACCTTTGTGTGCGGTGTGCGGTGTATAAGGGCACCCACAACACAGCATAAGACACGCACACACACACACACACACACACACACACACACACACGCACACACAGAGCTGTGCAGCTGCAAATTAAAAGTTAAACGTTGCGTGCTGCGCCTGTTTATCTTACGGATGCGCCCTGGGATGCATCACTCACTCAACTCGAGCGTAGCATTTAACTCATTCGTATAAAAGATACACACACACACACACACACACACGCACACACACACACACACACGCACACACACATAGACTCTGTGCAAACAAACAAAACTGACGGCGGCTTCTGCCATTCATGATGTTGCACTCGATTAAAAATGTGCTCGTATCTTTAGCTGCCGTTGCCTCACTCGCTCGCTAGCTCCCTCCTCTCACTCACTCTCACTCACTGCCGCCCTCTGTCTCTGTTTCTCTGGTTTGTTCTGTGGATGCTGCGGCGGCTGTTTCTGGTTGTTGTTGTCGCTTTTGTTGCAGGAAGTGCTCATCTTCATTTACTTTGTTGCCTCTCGACGTCGCCAGGGACTGCAGTGCACTGCCTTTCAGATTATTGCCAATTTACATAGCCATCTCCCTCTCTCTCTCTCTGACTCTCTCTCGCGCTCTTTCTCTATCTGTCTATCACACTCTGTTTGCTAATTAAATATCTATGAATGGCGGCTTCCCAGTTGACAAATTCGTGCATTTCTTCTTCTTGTTGATTTTGCGTATTGCCAGCTCTCTCTGTCGCCCTCTCTCTTGCCCTCTCTCTCGCTCTGTCTCTGTCATTTTATTTTCGTTTAGTTTCTTCTTTTTAAAATTGGCACAGGAAATTGCTTTAATTTTCATTGAGTGTTCTTCAGCTACAAACCGAATTGCCAATTGCTTTGCTGCTGCTGTTGCTGCTGTTGCTCTTGTTGCCTGCTGATATTTATGCGCGCGTGCCGCATGCGGCCTGCCTCACACACACTTAACGTTTCTCTAGACTACAGGCAACAGCCGCTACACCCACTCCACAGAGACACTTAAACGATTTTCATTAATATGCGTGGAACAGCAACAGCAACAACAACCAGCCAAGCTACAACCAACTGACAACAACCGCAAAGACATTACAAGAAATTTGCGTTCAGTTTTTGGCATTGCGGCTTCTGCTGGCAAAGACGGCAAAGCTTGTCGGTATCGACAGCGTGTGGCTGGCATGCGATTTGTCACTTGCAGCAATTGATTTCGGCAATTTAATAATTTCATTTTCTCATTAAAATGCCTCAGCAATTAATATTTAATGGGCAAAGTAAAATACTTGAAATATTCAGCAGCGCAATCAAAATATTGTGAATTAAAAGCAGAAGAATTTACATGAAATATTTGATACTGATAAAGATATACATATATCAAATATGGTTATATATATATAAATGTATATTTATACATACATATGTTTATCATATCAAGTTATATTTAAATATATATCAATATCAATATCAATATTAAGTTAAGTTAAGCGCACGCCTTGCTTATCAGCCTTGGCAGTTCAGCCTACTGAGTTCTGTTTCCAGGAAGCCAACTAAACTTGGAGCTTAGTAATTTATTCAATATTCAATAATTTAGTCAAATTTAGTCTCTCGTCTGCCTTTAGTCTACCTCTCATCAGCATTTGTGTTCTTTTGGTTGTGTTACCTTCTGTCACTTCTGACTGCAGAATCTGACTTGTTTTGATCTTGATTTGCGCGTCTGAATTGTAGCTAGATTTATATATAATTTGATATACAACATTCAGCAAGCCAAACAAATTTATTTATACAGAATTTGTTTGGCTTGCTTATTTATACAGAATTTGTTTGCCTTGCTGAATGTTGTATATCAAACTTAAAAAATTATATAAAAATCTAGCTACAATATCAAATATATAGAAATAAGAGAAGCTTACAGCAGCTATCGACTGCATAATACTCGCTCGCAGTTAAAAAGCAGTTGAAACTGTTTTCTTGATAGATCTCAAGAGGGAATCTGCAGTAACCTGTTTGGGGTTCTCGCTCCAAAGCTATAGAAGATACAGTCTAAACCGATTTGCCACGCCCAAAAAGGGCGAAGCTATAACTTCACTATAATTTTAGTCTTGGCTACAGCTACATGAGTTTATATACCAAATTACAAGTATCTAGCGCTTAAAATACCAAATACCAAATAGAGTATATACAGAATTGCCACGCCTCCAGTGGGCGTATAGAGAAAATCTGAAACCTTCATAAGACTAGTGCTCAAAATCTCAAGTGTCTAGCTGGTTTAGTTTGCATTCAAACTGACAGATGGTCGGACGGACGGACGGACGGACGGACGGACGCAAGGACAGCAATATACTCTTCTCACTTCGTGAAAGTGTAAAGAAAATACATATTTTAATACAGTTTTCCAAGCAATTGAATGAATTCAATTGTTTTTTGTTCCCTTATATTGCGCACTTCGAAGTGAAATGTTAAAAAAAACTTTAGCTCTAACTCTCAGCTAGTTAAAACTCTGACATCAATCAGTGAACAATCAATCGACAGCCAATTAGACATCATTCAGCTAAAGCAAAGTTGTTTATACAGCAAATGCCTGAAATGTTGAACATCCATTATATATAAACATATATTTATATATATATATAGTATTTATATACAGATATATAAATTTCTAAAAATTAAGAATAGCCAAAGACTTAAATATTCGAATTATAAAACACCAAAATTGAGTTTCATTTTTGTAAAACATTTTCATTGGCCACGTTTGGGGTCGAGAAATTGAGGCGAGTGGTGTTAGGTGGCATTAGGTGTATAGATCTCAAATGGAGCCACACTTGATGCTGCTCCAATGCTGGAAACTGTGCCGCGAGCATTAAAATCCAATGAAAAATGCCTGAGGAAAGAGTTGAGGTTGAGAGGGCGGGAAAAAGTAGTAGTAGTTCAGACAGTCGTCACCTCTGCGCACCCACTCGAGAATCAAAAGAAATGAGACAGAGACAGACACACACACACACACACACATACACACACGCACACACACACGCACACACACACGCACACACACACACACGCACACCATACTTGAGCGCATTTCTCAAGCGCTTTGCATTCGCAACGCTTTGATCTATGCGAATGAAAGAAGAGGAGACACAAAAAGCAAACAAACTAGAGGCTGGCGGCAGGGAGTGGGCGGTGTCTTCTATTTGGGGGAAGGCCATTGTGCTTAGGAACTCATTGTTGTTGTTGTGCTGAATCGATTGATTGGCAACTGGTCAGCGGCGCGTTTCATTCATTGGCCAAAATCGAAAAGCCGCAAAAGCCGCTAAACTCAAACCCAATGCCAAAAAAAAGAAGAAAAAAAAGTGCGAAGCCAAAGAATCAGCCAAACGGAAAGCACGCAAATAGCCCTAAACAACAACAACAGCAACAATAGCTAGAGGGGGGCGTGCCAGGGCCTGCGGCGGCCATTTTAGCTATTTTTATTTAATTTTTTGGCCATTTTCTCAAGCACACACAGATACATTTAGCCAGAGCTACAGATAGATTTTTATTGCGTCGCCTGCAAATTGGTCCCCAGGGCGCAGCGCGTTCCACTGGATACACTTCGATTTGCTAGATTTGAGAGCGCGCAAAGTGTGGCAGCTACAGTTGAATGTATCTAATGTATCTATGTATCTATGTATCTACCATCTATATGTATCTATGTGGATTTAGCTGAATTTGAATGAATCTTTGACTAATGACGAACGCTTGCAAGTGTGACCCAACTTTTGGCCCATTTGCAAGATACGTTGCTTGGGCCGCAGCAATTTATTAGAAATCATATATCAAAGGTCCAACCCAACGCCTAACGCCCAACGCCCTCAGCCTCAAACGCTTTCAAACTTTTCGTTTTTGTTGGCATATTTGTCAGTGTGGCATTACTAATTGGTGATTACGAGCGGAAGTCGACAAAATATTTCACTTCATTTGCTTTTATTTATATATATTTTGGTAAACACAAGAAGAAGAAAAAAAAAACAAAAACAAAAAGAAAATAAAAATCCAAAAAGTAGAAAAGTTGCGGCGGAAATTCATGTAGCTAAATTTAAAACGCAACCGAGAATGAGTTGCGTCGCTGGATCTCTAGCTGTATCTCTATCTCTATCTCTATCTGTATCTGTATCTGTATCTGTATCTGGCTATAGCTGCATCTGTATCTCTCGGCTGCTTTTCATCAATGGACCTGAATAGCTGGCGCTATGCCAATTATTGTTGCAGTTGTCACGTTGGCAAACGTCGCACTGCCAGCCAGTTTGTCATTTTGGCCTGTCAGCTTGGAGTTCCTTATGCCCGCCCGGCCTCAACCTCTTCCATCTGCTGTCTCTATCCATCTTGAGCTCCTTCTCTTTCGCGCCAGCCAATTTGCATGTGTGTACAAATTTTCATTCATTGCCAGGCAAAATGCAAATAAAATGCTTAAGCACAAGCTCAAATAGAAATTGCAATAGTTCTATCTCTCTCTCTCTCTCTCTCTCTCTCTCTCTCTCTCTCTCTCTCTTTTCTGTGTGTGTGTGTGTGCCTCACGTATTGACATAAGCATCTGCTGGCATTTGGTTCTGCACCATTCACAGCTTTGTTGACTGAGATTCAGACTCGGAAGTTCAATAACTTGACAAAATGTTTCATTTGCAGTTCAAATTACATGCAAAATACCAAAAGGAAAATACCCAAAAAAAAAAAAAAAATTGTCAGCTTAACTAGTTTTTCTGTTACCAATTGGTATTTAATCAGCATTTGCTGGTATTTTTTTGCTAGCTTGCTATATCTACAAGAGAGTTGAGTATATACCAAAAATACCCATAAATACCAACAAAAATAGTAATAAAATATTGAAATATTTAAAAAAAATACCAATGCATATACTAAAAAAATGTTATTTGCTCTAAATTATATTTTTTTATTTGGTATTTTTGCAGTATTTTTATATAATTTTTTTATATTACTTAAAAAAAAACCCTAAAGTTTATATAATAAAATTGTAAAATATTATAAAATAGTTTTTAATATTAGACAATTTGCTTGACAACATTTTTATGCATTTTTGTTGATTTTTGTAAAGTTATTTTTGTTGTTGGTATTTTTGCAGTATTTTTATATCACTTATTTAGTATTAAAAGTGGAAAAAAGTATTAAAAATACATATAAATTTTTTAAAAATATTTTGAAAACAAATTAAACTGTCAAATGCAGAAAGTAAACAATGATTTAGTTCATAGTATTTTTAGTATATTTTTTATAGTATTTTTAAGTAGATATTTGTGTAATATCTTGACACAAAATTGTATGTAGGTCCAACTTATTGGCCTAGTTAGTTGAACTCTTGTTGAAACATAAGAAGCACTTGTAGAAAATGAATAATAATAATAATCATAAGAAGAAGAAGAGAAGAAGTAGAAGAGTGAGGCTGAGTTGGTGCCACACTTATTAGAATGCATTTGCTAATGAAGAAGCAACGTTGTCTGTGTCTGTGGCTGCGGCTGCTGCTCTTTTGTCGACCCATCAAATTTTCAACAGCAATCCGAGAAATGGATATGAAGAGTATCTACAATATATGTGAGAGAGGGTGTAAGGGAGGTTGGTGGTGTGGCAGAGTGGGGGCTGTGGACCCTAGACAAGTGCAATGGCCGCCTAATTGCGCTGGCAAGTGCCACACGAGAGTCAGCCGAACATGCCAATCAACACCCGTGCCAGCTGTTTGGCAGGGGTACAAAAGAGGGGAGGGAGGGAGTGTGTATATAGACATATATATATATATATATATATATATACTTATGTGTGTGTGTTTGCTAGAGGGTTGCGCGGCATTGCGCGGGCTGCCCTCGACATGAACCAAAGCACTTTGTTTGTAATAGTTTTTCCTCTTTTCTGTGTTTTTTTTTTTTCTTTCATTCTTTTCTCTTGCATTCGAAAAGTTGTTTTATTTGCCATGCCAGCTCATTTTATGAGCAAGTTTTCGGGTCTGTGTTTTTAATAATTCTCCACGTTTGCCGTTTATTCTTGCACCACCAGCTCCCATCCACATTTTGAATGGTTCTGTTGCTGTTGCTGTTGCTGTTGTTGCTGTTGTGGTACCACGAGTCATATGCGTCTGATAATTATTATGGCGCTCTTGACGCCTTTATGATGTGTAAAACGTTTTGCAGCCAGCGTCCTGCTGATGGATGTGCCAATAAACTCTGACTATATAGTTGAGCATAAATCGAGCAGCTGCTGAGATTGAATGAGAGATATTCTGCAGTTCGAGTTGGAATTGCTGCAGTGGATGCGTTGCTATTCATCCATTTAGCTTATCCAGCAGATATATTTCTATTGTTTTACTAACAGTTATAAGATCTCGTAGTTTAGTTCTATAGCTGAGAGTCAAGTCCAAGTACTTGAAGTAAGTCTCTAGAAATATTTCTCATAATTTTGCTAATCGACTTCGCTCTTGTTATGTTGCCCTTACTAACTCATCAAAGATCTTATACATTATTTGTAAGTTTTTTTTTAGCTTCAATTAGGAATTTGTTAGGCAGCTCTTAGAGCTGTCTAAATCATTACTAACTGGCTGCAGTTCGGCTCCGTTTTAGCGACTCGTTTGGCATGCAAATGTGTGGCATCAAAGTTTATCGTTTGGTCTTATCTCTTTGGCTTTGGGGCATGCCCCATGTAGCCATCTAGCCAAACTGATCTGTTTGCCTCATTTGAAATGCAAAACCTTGGACAATCTCTTCAGCTGATAAGCTGATCAAAGCAGCAACAGCAGCAGCAGCAGCAGCAGTTTTATTTCAACTATGTTTGGTTTTTTAACACCTCTCGAAACTCGGGCACAGCCGACGTTAACGAGCCACTCGCCTCGCGACACACGATACCAAAAAAAAAAACAAAAACAAGAAAAGAGCAACTCGATCCCAGATTCCCAGATACTTGCCAGCTTAAGCAGCGCGTCTAGGCGTTGTGTGTGGCTCCGCTGCGAGTTTTATTTCCCTACCAGGCGGTCTACCGTTGATCTTTGCCAGGGTAACAGGGGCTTAGCAGTTCGGGCAAATGGCTTGTTACAGCGGCCGTTGAAGCGCAACGTACGTAACGTTACTTTCTTTGGCTCGTCGGCTCCCCCCACAATTTCCTTCGATTTGGTGACTGTTGAAGCGACAAATGTGTCTGCGATTTGTGTGGGGGCGAACTCTCTTGTCATTGTGATTGTTGTTGGATTGAAAAAAGGTTTTTCTTATTTTTTTTACATCTTTTGTGCATGACACGATCAAATTTGGTGTGGGCCGAGCAGATGCAACCATGTTTCAAGTTTCTTCCTCATTGTATGCATGTATGTCTTCTATCTCTCCCTCCGTTTCTTGTTATAGTTTAACAAGCTGTCGAGCCGTTTGATGGGCTGGCTCTCGAGTCGCAGCGAGGCAATCAAAGCAATCAACTCATCAAATGGCCTATCGATTTCATGACTTACTGCACAGCCAACTAAGCATCGAACATAAATAAACGATAAAACGACAATGAAATTAAGCAAAATTTAGGATGTGCCTCATGTGCAGCTAAAAAACTACAATTTCTATGCAAATTCAATGGCAATGGGAATGGGAATCGGAATGGGTCAAGCATGTCACTTCGAATGGCATTTATGGAAACATTTCCCTATAAAAACAGAGAGAAAATAACGGCAATATCAGATATGTTCGTTGATTAGCTAGTGTAGTGTTTTTTTTTTGAATTGATGGAATTCCTTAAACTGCATCTCATTCAGCGTGTTTTAAGAAAGGCATCAATTGATATATAACTGATCTTTCTAAAAGGGAAATCGGGGATCGATAATGATATCGATAGTGCTTTAAGAGCACGCTCAACTGCATCTCATCTCAATAGTTGCTATATATCTGAACATCAATCAATCGATTGATAAGAAATTGAACTGGATAAAAATGAAATCGAGTATCGATAATGTTATCGATAACAACTAAAGAACTTGAGAGTTCTCTAAAGCGTATATCATTCAATAACTCATCTATATACATCCGTCTATCGGTCAATCAATTGATATAAAACTGACCTGAAATGTAAAAGAATTAATCGAGTGTCGATAATGTTATCGATAACTTGTGAAGAACTTGCTATTGCCCAGAAGAGCATTTCGTTCAGAATTTCCTTTCTATACATCGATCATTATAATAATCAATCAACTGGGAGCTGTGTAAAGTGCCAATCGAGTATCGATAATGTTATCGATAACAACTGAGAGTACTCTAAAGCGCGTATCATGCAATAATTCTCCTATGTAAATACATCCGTCTATCAATCAATCAATTGAAATATACCTGAGCTGATATGTAGCAGACTGAGTCAAGTATCGATAATGTTGTCGATAACTTGTGAAGAACTTACATATATCCTGAACAGCATTTCATTATAGATACCTTCTCTATGCATCAATCACTAGAGTAATCAATCAACTGTGCTTTGTAAAGCTGTAATCGCATATCGATAACGATATCGATAACATCTAAAATACTTGAGCATACTCCAAATTACATCTAACTCCACATATTCTCTATAGACATCAATCTTTGCTCAAGAGAAAGTTAACTTTTGTTATCTGCAGTCTTCATTTATGACTCATGGAAACTCGAACCAGTTCCATTCGCCTGCCGTATAAACTTCATTGGATTATCCCAATCTATTTCCATTAAAACGAAGTTCAACTTTTTCATTTTTGTTTTGTTTTTTTGTAGCTTTTAAAAAGTTATACAAATGTGTTTCGTACTTCTTAAATTTGCCTTAAATTCCTCGATTAGGGCTTTCCACGCCACGCCCACAAGTCGCAAGCATTTGCGGTATCTGCTCTTCTCAGGATTACGGCGCGCCATAACGTGTCCTGCCGCCGCCGCCCTTCACAGCAAAAAAAAAAAAAAAAAAAAAAACAGAAAAAAAAACACCAAAAATTGTTCGAATGTTTTGACAAAACAACTTTTTTCACTTAGCGCTGCTTAAACAACAATAAGAGAAATGTGGACAGCAAATGGGCATGGGCATGGGCATGGGGGGAGTGGTGCGAATGGGTGGTGCTGTTGGGTGGTGCGGCTGCTGCTGCTCTTGCTTTATTAGCTCAACTTTTTGTTCGCTTAATGTCAAAGATACAAATACATTTTGGGCGCTATGCTCATGCTTCCTTGGCTTTTACGAGCTGTGTGTGCTTGTTGTTGTTGCTGTTGTTGTTGTTGTTGTTGTTGATAGCAATCAAAGGCACGAAAATCCCAGTCGCAGTCGCTGCTTAGGCTTTGCCCTGGACCTTAAGTAATATGTGGCCTGCAATCTCTTTTTGTACACAGAAGTCAAAGCAGTTCCTCTTCTATACAAACATATGTGTGCTGTGTGTGTGTGTGTTGTGTGTGTGTGTGTGTGTGTGCATTTGCCATTTGCATGCGCTGTGTGTTAATGCTTTTCATCTTGTAGCTACGCTTCGTTCTCTTCACTTGATGTATCTTTGCATCTGCCAGTTACTGTGTGTATCTTTGCTGCCTTTTTTTTCTTGCAGCATTGTCGACTTATTTCATTTTCAGTTTCATTAAATAACAAATTGCTCTTTTGTCATATGTGTGTGCGTGTGTGTGTGTGCGTAAGCTTAACTTTTTATTATGCTGCGCGTACTTTATTCACTTTCTTTCTTATTTGCTACGCTCGCGTTGGGTATTATAATTCTGTCACGGCAGATGAGAGATTACACAAGTGTATATATGTATATAATATACATATATATATATATATATATATATATATAATATACATATATATATATATATATATATATATATATATATATATATATATCATGAACTGTAGCCAGATTTAATAAGAAATGAAGCTCAGTTTTACTAAGACTAAAGGCATATGTATTTATAGCGCAATTTGCTAATATAAGTTTGTATTGAGTTGGAATGACGGATGATGGATGATAACGATCTAGCATGATTCGCCCTTCAATGCTGTAGCTCTGAAACCTATTATGATATACAGATAGCTTTGGCCCATAGACCATAGACCATAGACCATAGACCATAGACCATAGACCATAGACCATAGACCATAGACCATAGACCATAGACCATAGACCATAGACCGTAGACCATAGACCATAGACCATAGACCATAGACCATAGACCATAGACCATAGACCATAGACCATAGACCATAGACCATAGACCATAGACCATAGACCATAGACCATAGACCATAGACCATAGACCATAGACCATAGACCATAGACCATAGACCATAGACCATAGACCATAGACCATAGACCATAGACCATAGACCATAGACCATAGACCATAGACCATAGACCATAGACCATAGACCATAGACCATAGACCATAGACCATAGACCATAGACCATAGACCATAGACCATAGACCATAGACCATAGACCATAGACCATAGACCATAGACCATAGATCATAGACCAAGACCATAGACCATAGACCATAGACCATAGACCATAGACCATAGACCATAGACCATAGACCATAGACCATAGACCATAGACCATAGACCATAGACCATAGACCATAGACCATAGACCATAGACCATAGACCATAGACCATACTCCATATAAGGTATATTCCTTCTGTAAGGGCATTCAATATTCGGCTATGTCAGTTCTCTCGCTCAGCTTCTTTTTGTTAATCTTGTGCACTCTTTTGTTGTAATAAAACACAAGAAGAAGAAGCAGACGCTTGTTTGCTCCACATACGCCCCATCCACTCTCCCCCTCTCTCTCTCTCTATCTCTCTCTCGTTTACTCTCTTAAGCAATTTGAAGTTTTGATGCTTTCAATAAATATTAACATTTTTAGCAACATCATCCCACCCTTATATACACAGAGGAACTTAAGCTGCTCCCCTTTTTGCTGGCTCTTATCAAGCTTTATTGTTGCTGCTATTGTTGTTGTTGTTATTTTTAGTTAGTAGTCACCATTTTTCATATTTATGAAATGCCTTCAAAGATTTTAATCTTATAGCCAGCCGAGCAGCAGCAGCGGCAGACACGAGTCGCTCATCCAACCCAACCCTTGAGCCCAAAATACAAAAAATCTCATAACTGCGGGCGGCCCTTTGTAAGAACCGTTAAATTCTTTTTCGCATGCCGCTTAGCTTGTGCATGTGTGTGCGTGTGTGTGTGTGTGTGTGTGTGTGTGTGTGTGTGTGTGTGTAAGGGTGTGTGCCTAGCTCTGATAAGTTATCGTTGCGCTTCAACCTGTTTGAGGCCGTCCGCAAATGTAAACTTTGACTTTTGACAAGATGTTTTCTTTTCCCCTTGAAGTGGATTTATTATTGAGAGTTTTGCTTCTTCTTCTGCTTATTTTTTTTTGTTTTTTTAATCTATTTTCATTTGATTTCCCAGGGAATTATACGCATATGCCATTTAAGCTGACCTCGTGGGATTTGTCGACTTGAAATGTTTGTGGTTTTTATTATTAATTGACTTTAATCGGTTTGCGAGAAAAACAAATTTCCTGTGAATTCCCAAAAGTCATGCGCTTAAATGAGCTAAGGACTGAAGTCATTTGGTATGCCTATAAAATATATATATGAGCTGTCTAGATCTGTCTCTAGCTAACAGATACGTGCGACCTTAACTAAGAACTTAACAGGCCTAAAGCCATGCAGAAATTTTTTATATATACATATAGTTCATATATCATATATATTCACTTTCCATATCAGGACTCTTAAGAACCATCAAATCTCTATAGATTCCCAACAGACTTGTAGACTTTACAAACATTTTCAAGCGCTATAAAATATGTATAGATTCGAAGCTAATATCCATTGATAGTCAAAGGTGTTAACTAATGCATTAAATTATCAAGAGACCCTAAGCTAACCGAATCGTAGCATCAGCAGTCAATCAACAGTGGAGGCCGCTTGGCCACATGTGTTGGGCAACTAGGAACTGGCTTCATAATTTCGGAGGTGTGAACATTTCTGCAGTGACATGTGCGAGGGCCCCTGCTCCTGCTCATGATGATCAACATCATCAACATCATCATCATTATCATCATCATCATCATCATTATTATGTTAATCTTCATTACGATTTGGTTTGGTCTGGTCGGGAACATGCGACAAGAACTCATAAATTTAAAAGCAATAAAACTTTCAAGACAAATAAATGCCATGCAGTAGATGAGGCATTCGCATTCAAGCAGCGAGAGGAGTGAGAATTACATACACACATACATACACACATACATACACACATACATACACACATACATACATCTGTTCGTACATGTAGTAAAGATATAAGAGGAACAACGACAACAAGCAAAGATCGCATAAATCTCAAGGCACGCAAAATATTTAAACAAAAAGTGAATGCAACTTGGGATCCCGCGAACTCGAACCCAGTCACAGCCACAAACACTGATTCCCATTCTCATTCCGATGCGAAACGCGTGCGTGCGGCAGCCTGCGGTTATACTTAAGACTCGGGCTGCCTCGCCGCCTTCTCTACTTGGACTCCCTTGCGCTACCTTATGCAATGGGGGCCCGGCCCGTAGCGTCCCGCCCCCCCTTCTCAGGTTGTTTGTCTTTCAGACTGTGGCAAGACCTTGAAATGCGCCTGCATATGACAGGGGCGTTAATTTATGTGCAGTTCCAGTGCAGGAAACAACAGAGAGAGAGAGAGAGAGAGAGTGGCACAGAGATCATGTAATGAATATGGTAGAGGATGGTAGAGAGCCTCGTTGCATACCGTACTCTCATCCATGCATTCAGCCAACTGATTGTTATCTCAAGCCAATCAATTTAATCTTACAGCTTTTATTTCCGAAAACATTTCGGAAAACTCAATGTGTTAAAGTTTAATGTTCCATCAAGTTTTTATTTTGATTTCTCAATTTATTATGCTTTATGATATTTGTATATGAATTTTGATCTGTTTGCTTAACTAAAGATCATTATTAAAGAGTTTTTATTGGATTTAGAGATCTTCATTCTTTAGAGAACTGTCTGTGATGTCAGATAAGATGTGGTTAAGTTACAATATATCTTTAGTTATGTATAAAGATTCTAGCTGAAGTTCTTTTAGATATTATTTGCACATCTATTTCAAATAGTTCAGTTACTAAACTTTAATATGATCTAGAAATATTCAGGGAAAGCCATTTCATTTGGTACAGTTTTTCGTGATCTTCTTCTTCATTGATCAGTATTAAAAAGTTTTGTTTGATTAAGAGATCTTCATTCAGTCAAGATCTGTATTGGCATTAGGCGCAAATAAGATCAGTTTTGATCCCTTAGAGTCACGATCAGGATAAGGACTATAAAGAGATTGTGTAAAGATTGAGCTCAGAGTTCTTTCAGCTACCATCTGCAGATCCATTTCAAATGGTTCAGATACGAATCTTCAGTATTCTAAGAACACATTTCAACTAGGTTGCTTTGCTTAGCGAACAGGTTTTCTTGATATTCTTCTTCTTCTGCTACATTTTGATATTCAAATCACATTTTTCTCAGCATTTTTCTCAGCTTCTTCAGGCCAATTAGCTGGCCTCAAATCAATGCAGATGCTTGTTGTGTTCCACTCTCTCTCTCCATCTCTCTCTCAGCTGCCATGTGTGTTTGCTCTGCTCTGGCGCTGCCCCTGCCACATGCCACAAGAATGAACTTCGACGACACTTTCGTTGGAACAGTTCACAGTTTGTTTGTGCTGCGCTGGGCCGTTAGGCAGCGGCAGCAGCGACTGCTGCTGGTTTAATTGCTGTTGTTGTTGTTGTTTATCAGGCATAACATAAAACAGAAAATGAAAAACCAAATAAACGCTAATTGGAAAAACATATTTTATATGAACTGAACGCAAAGCAGGCAGGGCAGGGCAGGGCAGGGCAGGGCGAAGGGCGGGCAGGCACCCCAAGATCTTGCAGCTTCGGCTGCAGTTTGGAGAGCGCCGCGGCACGCACTTCCCACTCATAAAAACTGAAAACATTTTTTCCGAAAAATGTTTAGCCCCACAGCCCCCGTGCGTCGCGCTCTGAAAGCAATAACAAGCAGACGGCTCAAGAAATAAAATCCACACATAAAAATGTTTTGGGTAACCCTTTGGTTTGTCTCTGCTGGGCGTAGCCGAGTGAGAGGGCGAGAGAGAGAGAGAGAGGGGCGATCGCCAGCAAAGCAGCTGAGAAGTGGGGCGTTTATGTTGAGCATGGGTGGTTGGGGGTTGGGGGCTGAGTAGGTTGGGGGACCCGCGTCTGTTGTCAACTGAAATGCCGTGTTGCTCATGATGATTATTTTTGACATTTGTGGCAAATGTGCGGCAAGAAAATGTGTTGCATGCCCCACACACACAGAGAGACAGAGAAAGACAGAGTTGCCCCGTTCATTAAACAGCAATTTATTTATAAACAATCAGCATTTGAACGTCATTTAATTGTTTTATTTTTGTAGATGTTCATAAATATTATAAGAATCGAATTTTAATTGCATTTGCAACAGAGCGAGTAAAGATCGGCAGCGAAGTGGGTTGCGGAGGTTGTAGCTGAGGCTGCCGGAGTTAGTTGAAGGGATTCGCAGGGAGTCGCAAAGCGAGCGGCCGCCAATGGCAAACCTGTTTCAAGCTACAGCCTAAAACTGGCTTGGCCAAAATATAAGAAGAAGAAGCAGCAGCAGCAGCAGGCTTGGAAGAGCTAAGCACAGGCGATACCCTGTAGAGAGTTGAGTAAAGAATGAAAGATGAATGAAAGGGATATTAGGGCAAGTGATAGAGATATAACTGTATAGATGAAGGTGATGTACTTCATATATAAGTCTGGAGTGAGCATATGAAGCAACAACTGTAGATCAATCTGAGAGATCAGGGAACATAGAATGTAAGCCAGAGCTGATCGTTTATGACTCTTCAACTGAAGCTTCAGCCTGACACTCTTAAGCTCTACTTTGAATTCATTTGCTATAGACCTAAGACCTATACTAAAACTAGACTAACTAACTAACTAAATCAATGCTTAAATAAAATTCTATTCTATGGCAAAACAGTTCTGGCCAGTCATGCTGCCCCTTGGCACACTGGGCTACAGGGTATCAGACAAACATAAACCTGCTTCGAACCCGTTTGGTAGCATTTGGCAACATATTTTCTGCTTCTTCTAGTTGTTGTGGTTTGTTGTTGTTGCATTTTGTTGTTGCTTTTTTTGGTTTTGTTTTGGAGGCGGGGGGCGTGAACATGATTTGCACTACAAAACAAAATTTAAGGAGCAGCAGCAGCAGCAGAGCTGAACAACAACAAACGATGCAGCATCAACTGCAGGCCTGCTGCTGCTGCTTCTATGCTCTGCTCAGCTATCAGCCGGACTTGAAGCATGCCTTCTTTTCGCGCTGCATTTTTTGCGTAGGTTGCCGTTTGGCTGGAGTGCAGCGAACTGGTAGCAGCAGCGCAGGCAGAGATTAATGACAGCTTGCCGAAGCAGAGGCGAGCATGGGAGTGGGAATGGGAATGGAGTATGGGGAATGGGGAATGGGCAATGGGGTATGGGGTATGGTCATGACTAGCTTAGGTGGAGTTAGCCAAGTTAAGACGCAGTCAGACGCGAAGCGCTTCGTGTTTGTGGCCACTAAATCTTTAGATATGCCTGGGCCCAAAAACCCGCGACAGGACAGGAACTGCACACAGAGGCAGCTCGCGATGCCAGTTGTAGTTGAGGCAGGAATGTTGGCCCAAACGGGACCAAAGACGAAGTCAAATGGCTAATGTAAAAGCTTCTTGGAATAGAATATAGATGAAATCGTAAAAGGAAAAGTGAGATATAAGCGCTGGGAATGTCTGCAGCAAAGAGCAGCAGTAAATAGCTAGATAAGCTAAGATAAACAACAAAGAGAGAGAGAGAAAGAGAGGGAGAGAGAGAGAGAGAGAAAGACATATCTGCAGCTAAACGAAGTTGAGCAATTAACTCATCAGCCTGAAAAAACTGTTAACAATTTCGATGGCCTGTCGAAATTTGTTTTTGCAAATTGCAATTAATGTAATTCCTTTTGGCACTTGTCAATGGATTCATAACAATTTTCGGTAATCATGTGATTACCATGACAGAGATATTTGGCGCGTGTTGAAATATTTGCGAGGCAGCGCATATCGAGACAAAAACTCGGAATCGATGAGAAATTCCGTTTGTTTTGTTTTTTCTTTTTCGGTTGGCAATTTAATGAACGTGAAATTATTTTCATTTGTGCTGTTGATGCTGATGAAGCGTACAGGCCAAAAGATACAAATGTAGCCGAAAGATACAAATGTATCTTGTAGCTGTTAGTTAGCCAACAGCTGTGGCAAGTGGCTCGCTGCGAATATGCAAGCTCATGGTGTGTGTGTGTGTGTGTGTGTGTATAGTGTGTGTTAATTAATGTGGCACGCCCACATTGGTCAGTCCAGCACCGCCAACCGCCAGCCGCCGCCCTCTGTGTGCTTTTGATTAATGGAAAATTAGTTGCATAGCTGCGTTCGATATACACTTAGCACTGTTTTGCGGTCTTCAATTGCGGCGCGACTCTGGGTGTGTGTGTGTGTATCCAGTGGACTGTATTTGTATCTTGCAGCTTGTATCCATAACTTGCGGTTCATTTGAGGCATTTGAGGTGTCGGAGCTACTTGGTCCATGGCGGCTGTTGGGCTGGCGTTCACGCCACGTTTTGTAATTCAATTTTTCTGCCATCTCATAAATTTAATTTGAAATGAAAATCCTCTAGATGTGCGCCACGCCGTTTCGAATCTAGCTGGCACACACACACACACACACACACACACACACACTGCAGCTTTTTTCGACCACAATATCGGATTAGATTTGAAATTGTTTGGCAATGGCTTTCGTTACGTCTGGCCACAAAAACTGGCAGCCTCTGCGCCTCATCCTTTGGCCTGCCTCTAGCATCTGCTCTATGTGCTCTCACTCTCCCTCTTCCTCTCTCTCACTCCCTCTCTCTCTCTCTCCAACTCTTCTTTTTTTTCAATATTACACGATGACTTTGAATATTGGTGTTGCTGTTGTTGTACATCATCATGGGTGGGATTTTGTGATTAGAGAGCTACAAGCGTCAGATACACAGAACAACAACAGCAACAACAACAGCAACGAATGCCAGCAGCAAGTGTAACAAATATGTTGGGCAAACGGCTAGAAGCGAGCTGCTAACTTGGCATATAGATACAGGCAACAGAGCTACACAGCTCCAGCCATAGATACATTTACAGCTGCCGATACAAATACGGCTCGATGGCTGCAGATACAGATACAAATACGGGTGCACACACTTATTGTGATTGTTTGTGCAGCGAAGGCGCAGGTGGGCGTGGCACACACACACACACAAAATTTTATGCGTCCATTTGCTGCGGATTTACTTTATTCTTTCGGGCTTGGGCTGGAAATGGGGCAGGAGCCAAGCTAAACGATGATTTCGTATCGAGAACGAAAAATTAAAATCGATACTCGAAATTATTTCACATAGCTGCATTCCGCAAAATAGCCGGAAATAAGTGTCTGTGTGTGGCTCTGTTTACCCCTCTCTCTCTCTTTCTCTCTTTCTCTCTCTGTGTGTGTGTTTTGTGGCAGCATTTGGACAAGTGGCAGATAATCCCATTTTGGGCATCTTTACTGGCGCATAAGGTATTTGCCATTCTTTTGGCATTTGCAGTTGAACAAGCTGCATTAATTGATGCATTTGCTAACGCAGCGCCAGCTATCGAGATTTATCGATTTTTGGACTGCCCGAACAGAAATTGAAGCGCTGTGAACCAGTTCCCATATGAAAGACTCCAATAAATGCATAAGAAAAATGTAATCATTATTTAAAATTTGTTTCTAGTCAGATTTGGTATAATATAAAAAGTAAGCAAAATGTTTTTTTAAAGTGAGTTTTAGATAAACTGAGTTTAGTTAAGGTTTAAGTGAGGTTAGGTTAGGTTATGTTAGGCAAAGTGAGGTTAGGTCTGGCTATATTTGACATGTAAATCAAACCTAGTCGACAGCTTAGAGTGTTGCTCGTTGCGCATAGAGTGCTTGCAGCTCATGAAATCAGCAGCAGCGTATCAGATTTAGTTCATTTGTGAACTAGTTCCAGTCAACAACGTTAATTTTGCCTAACACTAGACTAAGAAATGTCGTAATCTAGTTTGATATATCATCTACATTCAATATATGATCAATGAGCGGCTCATCTGTGAACTAGTTCCAGTTACAACTTTTATATTTGATCAAATGTAGAATGTGAAAAGTTGTAATCTATTTAGTTTGAATCTAACACTCATCAACTATTAGTTCATTTGTGAACTAGTTCAAGTTAACAATTTTGTTTTTGCTTAGCACTAGACTAAGAAACATTGTAATTTAGTTTAATATATCATCTACATTAAGTATATGATCAATGAGCGGTTCATTTGTGAACTAGTTCCAGGTTAAACTTTTATATTTTTTCAAATGTAGAATGCGAAGAGTTGTAATCTAGATTGATATCTAACCCCCATTCATTGTTATTGTCAGTTCATTTGTGAACTAGTTCCAGTTAAAAATGTTAGCTTCACTCAAAAGTAGACTGCGAAAAGTTACATGCAATGCAAGATCAACTAATCTTTGAAAAGCTTAACAAATAGTTACAGTTACAGCTGAACTGGAACTAGTTCATTTCTCGAAATGCCATTTACTTAGCCATTGCATGCCAGACTTCATTCAGTGTAAGAACTTTTGTGTGTTGACTTGGCGAAAAGCCATCGATAAATTTGTCGCAAATGTGTTAAAGCGGGCGTGAAACGAAACGGAATTGAAACGTGAAGTGCAAATGGAATCCGGTCACAAAGTTGCCAACTGTTTGACAGCTCCATTTAATGTACCCAATGTATATATGTATTATTTTCCTCTAATCCTTTTCCGCAGCCCAATATCGAAAGTAGCAGCGAGGTAAACACATTGTGGCAACACGCAGTTGCTGTTGTTCGCGGCTTTGTCAGTGTTGTTGTTGCAAGTGCCAAATAAAATATGTGAAGGCCATAAACAAAGCGTGAGCAAGCGAGCCAGCGAGCGTGTGTGTGTGAGTGTGAGTGCGTGCAAGCGTGCTTGCGTGTGCGAGTGAAAGAGACAGCGTGCATTGCAGGTAAATGAATATTTGCATTCAATTAAAAGCCCCATCGGCGGCTCCGATGCCAGTGCCCCGCCACCGCCGCCCAAGGGCCAACATTTCGAACAACCCTCGCCCCCTGGCCAGCATTGGAGCCGTGCAGCAGTTCGGGGGCGTGCTCTAAGCGAAGAGCGAAACTACGAACTCTAGTAACGCATAACCGAAATACCAACAACAACAGCAAACAAATTCTTTGCTAAGCGAACTGCTAACGTGGCCAATAATAATTACGGTAATCAGAAAATCGCACTCAAGTGAAATTATCATAAATTACTCAAAAAAAAAAAAGAACCAATTTATCGAAAATAACAAATAAAAGTGTAACGAACGAAAAACGAATCAAGTGCTCGACTCGAAACGTACTCGATACCAAAATGACTATGAAATCGATGAAGTACTCCGATTGTGATACAATTATGGATGGCTATAATCCAGTGCCGCCGCCATTGCCGCGACGCGTGCCACCGGTGCGTAATATTTATGCCGAGCCCTTTGCGCATGAGCCGAACCATTCCAGCAGGTAAATATCAAATGCATATGTATATCGATAAATTATCGATAGTCTTAATCAAACAGAAATTGCCAAAAAATGGCTTCAAACTATTTTATTTAATTAAGCTAATAATTAATATAATTATAATATAATTTTAATGCACTTTTCAATGTGCATATTAAGTATATCGATAAACTTATCGATAACGATAATATAAGATGGTGTCATGTATCTTAATATTTGCTATGTCTCTTTTCCATAAACATTAATTTATGCTATGAATATTTCTGACAATTGTCAAATATGTGTCTGAAGAATATCGATAAGCTTATCGATAACGATAACTAAGTCAACTGCGCTCAAACTATAAGCTCATTGATCGTTTATTAAACTACATTTTAGTTCTATTTTAAATATTCAACTTTTTTTCTCCTTTTTTCTATATATAAAAATTTCTGTAATTTATCGATTGTTATCGAATTTTCTCGGTGTCTGTTAATTAAATAGTTTTACTTATTTCCTATTGCAAAAGTATCTCTAAACTCTTCCCAAACTTCTAAGGCTTGAATGAAAACTAATCGAACTGCTTTTATATATTTATCGATAACAGAATAGGTAGACTCAGCTAAAGTCAAGCATAACTGAGCAACAAGTGAGCAAAGCAAGCAGAGCTCGTAGCCTAGTTAACAGCTAATATGAATACATCCACTTAACTTAATGCCCATTCTTAAGCATACAATATAAAAGGCTGACCTGGTGCAAGTGGCACACAACCACCCAACCACCCACTGGCCCACCAAGCGTTCATCGAGTTGCCTAGTTGCATATTAAGAGGGAGAGCGAGAGGCAGAGAGGAACGTTTCATATAATGCGCGCGAGTATCTTGTCGAGTGTACAATATGCATTTTGATATGATAAGGCTGGAGGGTAGTGGGTGGGGCGGGGGCGTTGGGATTTGGTTGAGTGGGTTAACTGCATATCATATAAATGTGGGTGGTGGTGGTGGTGCGCGTGTGTCGCATATGGATATTGTGTATATTCCTTTTCATAAAACAAGCTTCAACAATGCCAAATAGCCCCAGTCCGCAGCTTGGAGCGGGCTGGAGGGGGTGGGATGGCTGGTATGGTGTGGTAGGTGCTTGATAGGAACAGCGCTCAGGCTCATATCTCGCATATCAAAAACGAAATGTGCACACAGCGAAAAGGAGAGAGAGAGAGAGCGAGAGGTAGGCAATGGCCAAATGGGTAACCAACAGTCAGTCAGACAGGCAACATGTAGTAGCTGTAAAGGGGGCTGAAGTGGGTGGTGGTAACTGGAGGAGTCTCCTCCTCCCCAACGGCTGCTGTTGTTGTATGGTAAAAATGCGGCGCAATATGTTTGGCTGTCAGTTTCATGCATTTCATATCGAAAACCATTCGTACTTTTACTTGAGTGAGTTTTATGAGCAGTAGCGAGCAGCTGAGTAGAAAGAGAGAGAGACAGATAGAGAGAGAGAGAGAGCGAGAGCTGGGTAGCTCGCAGGTTGGGTGTTGGCAACAATATAACAACGACTGAGTGGATGCATCTATGATGATGCTCTAGTGAATACATTGTGCACAGCACACTCAGAGTGAAAAGGATACAGACAGAGAAACAGAGAGAGAGAGAGAGAGTGAGAGAGAGAGAGAGAGGAAGAGAGGAAGAGATACTCTAGTAGCTAGACACAGAGCCAGAGTTTTTTTTTTTTGTGGGGCACCTAAACTGGGTTAGCATTTTTTGCGGTGCTCTGTCTGTGCGTAGTTCCTATTTTGTTAGCATCGCAATGGTCTCTGGGCTTTATTAAATGCAAACTCCAATTAATTTTTATTGGACAATTCCAATACGCAAAGTGGCCAAGGCGGAGCCGCTCATATGCATATGGATTGCTCAGCCAACCAGCCAAAAAAGCTGTTATGCCAGGCTCAAAGACAATTACCTTGCATAAATGCAGAAGGTATTCCACTGACACATGTGCCGGTGTAGGTATATGCGAGTTGAGCTTAGCTGTGGAAATACCCTGCAAGGGAACTTGCAGAGGGGCATAGAGAGATTAACTGAGCGTATTACATATAAATGTTATGAGCTATGCGAATGGCATTTGCATAGAGTCTAATATGTTTTAAGCTTATCTTTAAGTTAGGTCAAGTTTGCTTAATATAAGATTTGCTTTAGATTCTTTTAACAATTAAGTATTCAATCTTTAAAGCCGAGTAATTGTCTTGTTTTAAGTTACTTTCTTTAACTAATTACTAATAATATTTCTTTGTGCTTTTCTCCTTTCCATAGGTAAGTTTTCTGCGATTCAAGTTTGGCAAATGATTGGTAAGATTTGAGTAGAATTGAGTTCAGCTGCTGCTTGACAAACGTTCGGTTATTTCGGCTACAATTGCTGCATGCGCTCGACTAAAAGTTATCCTGTGAAGCAAATGTATCAAATGCTGAAAAGTTTCTCCTTGTAAGAGAGTGAGGAAGAGAATCCAAGAGAGTTCCATGAGACCAAAGCGCAATACACATGCAAATAACCCTTACTCGCTGCTAATTTACAGGGTATTATGGCAAACTGAATTTAAAAGTCCGTTGAGAGTTTGTGATTCTCGTCGTCTCTATTTTTTTTTGGGCAAAGTTTTCAGCATTTCAACGTCGCTGCAACTGGCAGGACCTGGGAAATGTTCTCTATGAACAAACATTTAATAATTCAAGTAGCCCGGCGGGCGGACAGCTAGAACGCCCCTAATGACCTACTTCACGACCTGCCCCGGACTGCTCCCTTCGAGCAACAACAATAATATACATAAGTAATTTCTGTGGGCGTTGTTGGTTTAGGCCCTCCCCTACCTCGAGCCCCTTCGCCAGTGGACCGTCCTCCCTCACCCGCCCTTTGGGGACAGGTGCTGCAGGCAAAAGTTGTTTGCCTCACTCGGCTACAGCGACGGTTCCAGTTCCAGCTCCAGCTCTGGTTCGGTTTGAGTTTAGTTTAGTTTAGTTTACTTGCAAGAAGTTCCGCGCTCTGTTTGGGTTCGGCTACGGCTTCCGGCTTCCTGTTGCAACAACAACAACAATAAATAGCAACAGCAACAACGACAAAACTTCAAGTGCATTTGCGCTGGCAGAAAAAAAAAACACAAGAAAAAAAATATGGCAAAATATGCGAAATATGGCAGCCTGTGCTGTTGACGGAGCAGGCGGCAGGCCGAGCTGCCGGGCGGACTGGGGCTGGGGCGGGAGCTGGGGCTGTTGCAACAAAGTTTTGTGCACTGAAATTTGCATGGCACATGAAGGAATGCCAAAACCCAACCAGCCGACCCGCCAGCCCGCCGCCCACTCGAGTGCGCATTTCTACTGACAAATTTGCCAAGCGGCCCCTTCACTACATGTGGCCTGACCTCTTGACCTAGTCGCCCAAGCCTGAAGTAGCGAAGCAACAACAACAAAAAAAAGCCAGGAAGAAAGAAAAAATCACAGCTACAAGGAGCTGGAGAAGCGGGCCACAGGCTACCAATCAATATGCCCAGCACATGCCCCGCATATAAGAGATGAACAAGAGGAAGCATAAATATATATGTATATAGATGCCAGCAGCTGAGTGTCCAGCTGTCCCAGCGGCATTTCAGCATCCACAGTCCAGTCAGCTCATCAGCAGCATTATGATTGAAATGCTGAGCTCCATATGATTGCGTCTATATATAGAATCTTTATATATTTATATTGTATTTATATTTATATATATAGATATGCCTAGAGAGAGAGAGAGGGAGAGAAAGAGAGAGAGAGAGAGAGAGAGAGAGAGAGGGAGAGTGGGTGCGAAAGGGCGGAGCAACTGTGCGCAACATTTGTTTCGGACAGTTGGCAACTAATTTGTTTTGGAAATGGACGACGGCAGCAGCAGCAGCAGCAGCTCGAGCCAAGCCAAACAAAGCTAAGCACAAAGGTTAACAAATTGAATACAAATTACAAGCAGAACGCATAACGGGACAGCAGAGAAAGAGAAAGAGAGAGAGAGAAAAAGTGAGAGAAAAGGAGAGAAAAGAAGAGAAAATTAGGGAAAAAGAGAGAAAGGTGAAGAAAGATATTGAAAGAAAAAGAAAGAAAGAGAAAGAGAGAAAAATAGAAAAAGATTGAGAAAGATGGAAAACGAGAGAGAAAGGGAGAGAACGATTGAGAAAGGTAGAGAAAGATTGAGAAATATGAAGAAAGAGACAGAAAGAAGACGAAGAATGAAAATGAGAATGAGAAAGAGAATCAAAAAGAAAGAGAGAAAAAGATAGAGAAAGATTGAGAAAGATAATGAGAGAGAAATGGAGAGGGAGATAGAAAAAGATTGAGAAAGATGAAGAAAGAGAGAGAAAGAAAACGAATGAGAATGAGAATGAGAATGAAATTGAGAATGAGAATGAGAATGAGAATGAGAATGAGAATGAGAATGAGAATGAGAATGAGAATGAGAATGAGAATGAGAATGAGAATGAGAATAATAAAGAGAATAATAAAGAGAAACAGACAGAGAAAGAGAGAGAGAGAGAGAGAGAGAGAGAGAGAGAGAGAGAGAGAGAGAGAGAGAGAGAGAGAGAGAGAGAGAGAGAGAGAGAGAGAGAGAGAGAGAGAGAGAGAGAGAGAGACAGACATCAAGAGCGAGAAACCTGACAGAGGCCAAAAAACTAAGCAGAAGCTATATACGTAGTTCATTTCCAAAGCATATCGAAAACAAATATTAAAGTTGTATCCTGTCATTTGCCCATGATCGATAAATATCGATAACTCAAAAACAATTAGAGCTGGAGACAAATGTGTTGATATATGAAGTCATTCGACTATTTCGAGTATTTAACTCTTTCAATTCCATGCTAATTTCTGCCTTTATCCCAATTTTAGTTATGGTGGCTTTGATTATGTGAATGAGAATGAAAAGTACAGGGAGAAAGAAAGAGACAGAGAGAGAGAGAGAGAGAGAGAGAGAGAGAGAGAGAGAGAGAGAGAGAGAGAGAGAGAGAGAGAGAGAGAGAGAGAGAGAGAGAGAGAGAGAGAACAGAGAGAGACAGTAAAACTTAGCAGAAACCACAAAGATAATGATTAAGATAAGCCAATCATGTCCACAACATATATAATATAAATAAGTATATATAGATAATCTAGCTGTATCGATAAATATCGATTAGTCTTTCAATATTTTCCCAAAATCTGCCTGTTGATTGGTTTGATTCCCCCTTAAAGAAAAGAAATTGATTTTTTTTTGTGTTTTTCTTTTTTTTATAGCTTGATCAAGCTGGCTTTTTAGCTAGTGTCAAACATGTTAAACTAAAAATTTGTTGGTGAACTTTTGGTTGGATTGGCCCAGGTATATAGTATAATGTTTTATACTCAGCACTTGTTTTTTTTGGTCTAGCCTTGGGGAGCAGCGTGTGCGGCTGCTGATGCTGATGCACTCAGTCACTTGTGGTGCTGTCGTGATTGCCTCCAGACTCAGTGCTTGACTGGGCTACGGATATGTTCGACATTTGTAGAAAGGTGTCCAGATCCACTGAGGTAACAGGCGTATGCCAGACAGCAGACGATTCGATGGTCTGCAGCTGTCGCATTGCTGAGTTGGAATCAACCAGCTCGACGACCAGTTTGGCTGTTTGTGGGCATGACGGCTTTACAGTTCCTCCATTGTGTTCCAATGTGTTAACACTCAAGCCATGGCTAATGCTCGGTATTTCGCCTATAAGAGCTTCCACTTGACCTAACCCAATTGCCCAGCCGATTCACAGAGAGTCAGAGATTGAAGTTAGCTTTCGTTTCGGATCAAAACTCACGTGGTAGCTTCTTAGCGAGCTTTTGATTCGATCTCCTGTTGGTGGCAGAACTGCTCGATGTGGCATTTGAACGGGACGGCGGCTCGTGAGATTGGCTGCGAAGCCGGCGATTCTCCTGCTGCAGCATTTCGCGCAGATTCCTCATCTCTTCGGTCAGCCTTAGGCGCCGCATTTCCAAACCCTGTAGCTTCTGATGTTCTGCCTCGAGTGTGGCAAACAGTTGCTTAAAAACGTTTGGATTCTCTCCCTGCGGTACCTGGCCATGGGTATTATCGCTGCTGGAGCTGGTGTTGTTGCTGTTGTTGTTGTTGTTGTCATTTTCACTGCTTGTGCCCGAATTGGCTTGCCCCGGATTCTCCAACTCGCGTTGGTTAGCTGGCTGTTGTTGTTGCTTCTTGTTGAACATCTTAATGATTGGTTGCTTAATACCGCTCGGATGGATACCCGTTCGTCTCAAGTGGTGCTTCTGGTTTCTAAGTTAGCCAAAAATAAGTTTGATTTACTTTCGAATTTCGTTTTTATTTAATGTCGTTAGTTGTGTGTGTTTTCTGAGCTGTTCAGATATCTGTAGTGCCAACCGCTTGCTTCGACTGTTGAATGAATTGTGACGAAAATTTGTTAGCTCCTGCCGTACCACATCGATGTGGGCATCGAAAAAGCCAAGGCTAACTAGATCTACATTTTGTGCGCTCACCTTTACACTGTAGATTTCTTGAAGACCCAGTAGCTTGGCTATATCATATATTGTATATCATCCCTCACCTGCTCGACCTTTGCTCTAACTGAACATCCTTTCAATGTCTTTACGCCTTCGCATTCTGTTTGAATTGCATTTCGTATGCTTTCCATTCAGGTTGAAGCCCTTCGTTTATTGGCTCAACTACGCCCGGGCCATTATGTCGGGGGTTTCATGTTGCTAGCGTTGTTCGAATCGTGTTCTCGCCTGCTCATGCCTTGGCCCTGATCCTTTTTTTCCGGGTTAGGTTCCCAAATGTTCGCTCATATTTTGCCAGACAAACTTCAAACTATTGTTGTGGCAAGTCAATGAACTGGCAAAAGTGCCTAATATTTCCACACACACACACACACACACACACCCACTCACTTTACACCCTAAGCACTCACACACATAGTCCATGTATTGTGCGCAGTGCTAGGCTCCGGGTATATTAAAAGTCTATTTCTTTGGCAAGACAATAAAGTTGGATAGCACCAGCAGCAAAAAGGGTTGCGGGTGCCTCCATCTCACTCTCTCTCTTTCTCTCTCTCTCTCGCTCTCAAAAAAAGTAACTGCAGCAGATGAAGTATAGTGCGGAGTCCGCGTTTAGTTGTAACAAAAGAGCACACCAAGATGTAGCTCAAGCCGAAGAAGAATGAATGGACCAGCAGGCAGGCAGTCAGACAAGGCAGAGAGGCAAGTCCTACAAGCCGGTCCAGACCGGAGCAAGCCCGGCTAGTCGGGCTATTGTTCTACATCGCGAAATAGCGCACATAAAATGCCAAAGAATGGGAATAAATGATAAAAAACAAAAGCGAGGCAAAAGGCAAGAACGCAAGGAGCGCGGCAAAAGAAAACGAGAAGCGAGCAAAACTGACAGCCAACTGGCAGCCGCAGGGCCTGGCCGGGCGGGTGGAGAATGTGGAATGAAATGCCATGCCAAAGTATCTGGCTGCCCCACTCAAATCACACCATCCCCCTTACCCCTACCGCCCCCCGCCGTACACTCAGCCTCGCCCCAACAATGTGCGACTGTCAATTTCAGCGACATCCTCGACGTTGCCAACGAAAAGGGTTAAAATGTTTCATTGCGCTCGCCTCTTGGCGCGCTCCGAAGACAACATATGCCAATAATTTACGCAATTTAGTCAAAAACAAAACAACAACAACAACAACAGCAACAAAAATATATAAATAAAAATAAAAATAAAATAAAATAAGACGAGATGAGATGAGAAAAGCAAACAAGAAAAGTGGAAAATGCTGCAGACGCAGACAAAGCGAAAGAGAGAGAGGGAGAGAGAGAATGAAGGAGAGAGAGTGAGAGTGTTTAAAGATTCATTCAGTTATCCGACCAATAAAAGAACACAGCAACATGTGTAGGCGCAGCCGTAGGCAAAGAGCGGATCTGGTCTACAAGCGCAAGCGTTTTCGCTCTGCGTATACCCTGTAAAATACTGAAAACGGTATGCCTTGGCTTAATTAACAGCAAAATAGGATACAAGTAAAACAGTATAACAGTATAACAGTATAATAGTATAACAGTATAACAGTATAATAGTATAACAATGTAACAGTCTGGTAGTATTAAAGTTAAGTAGTATAACAGTATAACAGTTTGGTAGTATTACAGTACAGTAGTATAACAGTATGTCAGTATTACAGTAAAGCAGTATAACAGCATACAAATATGACAGTATAGCAGTATAACAGTATAGCAGTACAACAGTATATTAGCTTAACAGTATAACAGAATAAATAAAACATTGAAGAAGGATTACTACTTAGAAGATTTTCGATAATGAGAAGTATAACAGCTGTATAATAGAAGGATTATAATCTGTTATATTAAGCTCAGGTGCAACGGAATAACAGCTAATCCTCTATAAGTAGCTGTATAACACTAGAAATATAACAGTCTAAAAAGAGAATAACGACTTGTGTAGTGCTCAATACTGAGATGCATAACAGATGTAGAACAGAGCTGAAGAGTATAACCCTAACGGTATAACAGTTGTAGAATAAAAAGCATACAATAGTATGAAACTGAATAACTACGTACATAGGGCGGTGTATAACAGCTGTGAGGCAATAGAAACATAACAGTTTAAAGAGAGATAAGCGCTTGTAAAGTCATCAATGTTGAGATGTATAACAGATGGAGTATTATGGAATGAAAAGGAATATCTAAGACATATAGAAGCAGTATGAAAAGGCTCAACTACTAACATAAGGCCTCATGTATAACAGATGGAATATAGTATTACGAAAGCTGTATAACAGCTGAAGTATCACAGTATAAGCAATGCATAATTTCAGCTGTAAAACAGATGCAATTAAACAGTCTTAAACGAAACTACTATTTTCGTGACCAAGTCAAGCATATATTTAAAATATATCCATATCTCCTACAGCTCAGTTTTCGCTATATAATCTAGATTTTTGCTACATACATATATATCGTATAATACGTATCGAATCTGACCGCCTTAAGGCCTGACAATTTCATTCGAATCGCAATTTAATACAGAGTATCCCCGGGGCCAAAGCTACCATTTTGTTTGCTGTTATTTGGTTCTTTTTTGCTGTTTTTTGGTTTTTGGTTTAACAACCACTTCGTTGCCCATTTCTTGGGCCGAATTGATGCTCAATTTTATATTTTAAATGTTATTCAAATTGTGTCACATTTCTCAGTGTAATGGCCCGGAATTGTGTGCAGAGGAATGCGTTGTTTGGGTCTATGGATCTGCCATATAATATGTTTGTTCTTGTGGCATGTTTCGTAGACAGCAATTCCAGCAATCTAACCGTCCTATCCTTTCTAACCCCCACTTTTTATTTCTCGCCATAGTAGGTATGATTGTGTGTGTGTGTGTTTTATTTATTGTCTGCCATTTTGGCAAAGCCCACACCCGACACAGAAGAATGGTAAAGGGAGAGAGTGGGAGAGGAGCTTCCCATCGGTTGGGTAACTGAAGGCGGGCAATTCGCATCGATGCCATAGAAATGTGCGAGTCGTGTAGTTCAATAAGCAAACAGTTTAACTGCGCTAAGCTAATTAGCCAGAAGAGGAAGTTGTGCTATATATACATACATATACTTATATATATATACGATATATGTGCTGTGCATTGGGCAACATTCTCTGACCCCAAAGGTCGCACACGGTGGTCGCTGCACGGAAATTGCGTCATTAACAGGCGCTTAACGAGCCTCCAGTCGGCTCTCGAATGTGACTTGCGTGTGTGTGTGTGTGTGTGCGGGGTTAAGCTTTGCGGTTATTGGGCTTGAATGATAGCTAAAAGCTTTTCTGAAAAGCTCGTAAATATATAGCGCAAAGGTCATAAGCATTGATTGAGCTACTAGGTGAGATTGATGACGGTTGCTGTCTGCCGAAGATGCTCTAGAAAGCCCAACAAATGCCGAAGATGCGCCACTGATCGAATGTTGCAATATAATGTTAAGCCACTGTGGATTAAGTCAAGTTAATGATTGAGAGACTTGGCTTGATTGAGCTTAGGTAGATACTGGCTGAAGTTGGGCTGGTTAGGACTAGTAGCCAAAAGAAGAGCTAAAAATGTGAATTAATAGTTAAAAGAGTTGAGATTGATTGAAGACAATTTGCTGTCTGATAAATGATTGATGGGCAAATGGAACTGAATTCAATTGAGTGTGAGACGGGACTGAAAATGATAAAGAGATTTGATAAATTATAAGACAAATTTGTTTGATTGAAGGTTGATTGAAGAATTTTGTTGAAGGAATCAAACGTGTAAAGCTTAGCAAATGGTTGATGGATGCGTGATTGACAGTGAAAAAAGCTTTCATAAAAACTTAGACTAAACACAGAAGCAGCTAGCAAATAAATCTGTTTGATTGACTGATTGAAGATTGATTGAGGAATTCTGTTGAAAGCTTTCATAAAAGCTTAGACTAAACACAGAAGCTGTTAGCAAACAAAGTTGCTCGATTGACTGATTGAAGATTGATTGAGGAATTCTGTTGAAAGAATCAAACGTGTAAGGCTGAGCAAATAGTAAATTGATGGATGCTTGATTGAAAATGAAAGAAAGCTTTCATAAAAGCTTAGACTAAAAACAGAAGCAGTTAGCATACAAATTTTTTTGATTGACTGATTGAAGCACAATAATGAAAAAGTCTGTTGAATGAAACCAGCGTGTAAAGCTTAGCTTAAGGTTGATTGATAGCTAGAACAAGTGAGGCTAGTTCTCTGAATAGAAAGAGCCAAGCACACACTTGAAGCAAGAATTGCTTCCAGCGGAAATATGTACCAAATGAAGGTTATTTTGTGATTTCTGTTCTTTTCATCTAATTGAAGGAACTACTAAGTCTATGTAATTGAACCTAATGGCCGGCGGCACTGATTATGAGGTCAGCTTTTTGAAGTAACCTAATGAGTCCACTTTCGGCCAAACATACACTTTTCAGTTACTTGTTTCTTGGGTAGTCAAGTGCGCCGCGGGGCAGCAAGTAGCAGCAACAGCAGCAGTAGCAACTAACATGACATTTGAAGTACATGCCACACAGAAAATGAGGCAGCATTGCGCTGTGCCTTGTCGGCTAATTGGACAACATGTTGCGGCGGCAGAGAGTGAAAGTGAAAGAGCCGAAACCAAATGCCGAAAAACCGAGAAACCGAGAAACTAAGCAACCGAAAGATCCCCAGAAATCCAAGAGCCAAAAACATAAAAGATGAGCGCAACATGAGAAACATAACACACACACACACACACACACACACACACACTTGGCTAATCAGGCACACGCCACAGCTAATGCTCAGGACCGAAAAGGACAAGGCAATGGCACAGGAGTCAGCTTTAGAGTGGAAATCACAGACAACGCCAGAGACCCAAGTCAAAGGCCAAGTCGTAAGGCACACATCAATGCGGCTACAGCAATTTCTTTCGACTGGAGCTTCTGTTTCTGCCAGGCTCTTAACATATTTTTGGGCTCAGTTTGCTTCTTCTTCTTCTTCTTTTTTTTCGTTCTGTCCATTCTGCCGCCGCTCCTGCTCGCCTCATGCAACTCGGCATGTTTCATTCTCAGTTGCTGCTCAAAACTTCGGGGTGCACTTTTTATTTTTCAAACATCTTTTTAGAACTTTTTTTCTCTTCTTATTGTCCTCTACTCCAACTCCAGGCATACGCACACACTCACTCGCACATATGTGTGTGTGCCATGATGCTGCACAAAAAACTTCCGACAACAATTCTGCAAACGCAAGCAGGAAAACATAAATCTGGCTAAAGCTAAAACGCAAACTTTTAGTTAAAAAAAAAAAGAAGCGAAGTAGAAGCAAGACGAGTAGAAGAAGAAAAAAAAAAAATGATTTCTGTGTGAATGCGTGCAAGTGATAGAGCAGGAATAACCCAATGCCATGAGAGATTGGGGCCAACTACAGGCAACTAGCTGGCCTGCAGGCAAAGCCAGCAGCTAACAACAATCAAGTGAGCTGACTTCTACATATATATGTAGCTCTTCAGCTGAAGTCGAGCATGTCACAATGCTGCCACAGAATTGGGATGGAGAAAGAGAGAGAGGGGAATTGAGAGAGCGTTAAACATAAAGAGAAGCTCTATATTATTAGCTACAGAAACTTTGTATAGCTTAATAGAGTTGTTATACTTAGCTATAAGGGTTAACTAGATCAGTTTGTTGATCTATATAAGATCTAAGTTCTGGAATTTAAGATATTTCCTATCTATGTTTTTAGGAATCCCTAGGACTTCTTCTTTCGAAAATCTTGTTTTTTGTTGATAGTTTTAAAACTTCTTTTTCTTGCTCATTTTGTTTCTCTTACTTCACTCTTACTTTTAGTCTTGCTGCCTTTTTCTTCTCTCTCTTTCTCTTTACTCATTTTCTATTCTCTGTTTCCTTAAGCCACGTCATTAACTCAGCTTACTCAAGGCACATGCGATCTTACTTGATCTTATATGTTTGCTCTTTCTCTCTCTCTTTCTCTCTCTCTTTGCTTCACTTTCTCCAAATCTAATTCAGTTTATCCAGCTGTTACTATTAGAGACCAGCTAGCTTTAAGTTATAAGACTTAAAGCACTTGTTTTTTGAAACTATCAATGATAAGTTTTTTTTTGCTCTTCTATGCTTAAGTCGCTTTATCTCTCTCTCTCCCTCTCTCTCTCTCTCTCTTTCTCTCTCTCTCTCTCTGCTTCAGCATTGTTTAGCAAACCCTTTTCGTTGCCTTTTGCTTATTTTGTGTGTTGTGCCTTGGCTGAGCTCGAGCATTTCTGGTTTTGGGCCAGCAACAATAACTGAGCAGCGCGACTGGTTTTGATGTGGCCAGCCCAGCATGCCGCGCGCTGCCCCAGCCGCCCAGCTAGAAAGCCCCGTAGCGCCTTCTCCTGGTTTTTGTTTTGTTTTATATTTCCTTTTCTTTCTTTTTTTTTAAGCAAATGTCCACATTTTGACCATTTGAAATCCAAACAGGCAACTTTTATGCCACTGACGTGCGTTGCCAGTGTCTGCACGTATGTTGAGCGGAGCGTGTGTGTGTGTGTGTGTGTGTGTGTGTGCGGTTGGCCATGGGCAACTGACTCTGGCTGCCATTTGGAGCTTGAGCTTGAAATTTTTGCAACATGCCTTCGACATCTCATGGGTATTTTTACGACTATCACTGTTTGGCCCCATCCTAACCCAGCCCAGTCCGTTGTCTCTCCTCTAACCCTCTAGCTATATTCGCGTCCTTTCGTTACTGTCGCACCAGACCCCCCGCCCCCTTCGAGCTGCCTGTCCATCTGTTTCTTTTGCTGTTTGTCCACTGACCGCAGACGCTGCTAACTGGAGCCTGAACTGGCTGCCTGGCTGCCTGGCTGCCCTCCCTCCCGCTGCTGTTGTGTTGTGTCTGCTTAAAATGGATTTGGCTAGCAATTGCAACTGAAACAGAAACTGAAATAGAAACAGCAACAGAAACCGGCAACAGAAAGATAAACGCAGCAGCTAAGTAACAAGATGATGGCCGCACGTGATGCGCTTTCTTACGGTTCCATGGGCGTGGCATGGACATGCTATCTGAATGCTGCACTTGACGCGGGCGACTTTATGAAAGGCGGCAGGCGGGGCACTTTTCTCTGCCTCTTGTTTTGTAGGCAGCTTTACTGCCTGATTGGCCGCCAATTAGCAGCTAAGTGGATTTGTTTACCAAAAGCCATTTCTACCAGCTTTTTTCCCAAACAGTTATCCCAGCTATGTGTCCCGCGCTCTGCTCCCACTGGCCTTTTGCATTTGCATTTTGGTATTTTTGGCTGTCTGGCAGCCGGTTACGTGACAAGTCAAAATGCGAGACCCAAAGTTGCCAATATTTATATCGATAAACAAAATAGCTCTAAATGCGAGAGGGAGAGGGAGATGGAAAAACAAATAACAATGCTTTAGATAGAGCACAGGACTTGCACGACTTGTATATACCCTTTCTTTTTGCATTAGAACTCTTATATATATATTTATTCTTTATATATCAAGCAAATTTAAGTCTATACCCTATAGATAGGATATATATAGAAAAGGGCTTTGCTTGTGCCCTGCTACAAACTCTCGCTCCCTTTCTCTATCTCTCATATATATCGCTCTCTATGTCAGACACCTGCTCTTGTCACATTCGTCACATATACACACCACGCAGCATACCCGCACTTATACACTTTTCTAGGGTATCTGGCATAACAGCGGAATAGAACTGGGAAACAAGTGGACTAGTGCTTCATCTGCCTGGTATCCAGTCGAGGCTTACGGGCCTAATCTACGTGGCATGCGTGTACGTGCTAGGTGGGCGTGACATTCTAGCCCAGTGTGGGCGTGGCTGCCGTTGGGGGGGCTTTGAGGGCTGGGGGTCAGCACAGTTCTACGTGGCCCCTGGGCGAACGAGACAAGTTAAATCGTTGCGTTATTGATGGCAAACGTACGTGATAGGCTCACAACGTGCGCTGCCAATGATCATCATCATCATCATCATCATCATCATCAGCATCAGTATCGGCATCGGCATCGGCATCGACATCGACATCGGCATCGTTATCATCATCTGATGGAATGGCCAAAGACTCATCGCTCGTTCCATTTGCTGTTGATTTTGGGCGTAATGCTAATAACGCTGAACCTGCGACGACAACAGCTTTCAACAACAATCGAGCCCACCTGTGCGACTAAGAAAGAAATTTAAGCGCATTACAAAACTTTTTCTCAGCAGCCCCAACTCCAGGCTCCTGCCCGCCCCCTCCTCTCCGCCTGCCTGCTCTCGCGCTCTTCGGCTCGCTGCCATTGTTTGTAAAAAGTTTAGCCTGGGCTTTGGCTAAAGCGAAATGCTTCCAAGTTGTCAAACAATTGCCAAGCGCCTGTCAATGATCTCTCTCTCTCTCTCTCTCTCTCTCTCGCCCTGACTCTCTCTATCTGTGCTCCTCTTTCCTTTTCTATATATAGATTTGTATATATATAAATTTTTGTATGTATAGTTTAACTGTGTATTAAGCTTAAAGCCAAAAGCACCGCGTAAACAGTTTAAGACAGCAAATGTGTCTGAGAGAGTGATAGAGAGAGAGAGAGAGATGTATAGATTAAGTCGCTTAGAAAGAGAGCGTAGTTGTGACAGCTGCTTTTTTTTAACGAAAATGTGCTGGTTTTTTATTAAGAGCGACCCATGCTGACAGCTTGAAGTACTGAGAAAATGCTTGATAATTTAATATGAAACAAATAAGTTCGATTAAGAAGAAAATCATCTTAAAAATTTTTAAGGGATATTCCTTATTCCATTCCACCTAGCTGCGTGAAAAATGAGTAAAAGAAAGAAAAATGCAGGAATCATATATGCGGAGAGAGACAGACACTTAGTCTCTCTCCTTCATTCTCTGGCCTTCTTTCTTTCTCTCTCTCTGAGCCCTATAAACTAAATCCAGGCTTGTTGTTGTTGACTCTCAGCTTCTCTCTCTCTCTCTCTTTCTCTATTTCTGCATCATCTATTTAGAATTTCTATACATGCTCTACCTGTCTCTCTCTCTGATTCTCTCTCTTTTTTGAGATTTCTGTCTCTCTCTCACTTTTTCTCTCAGAGTTCCCTATCTCTCTTTGCGTTCACTCTTTCTCTCTATCTCTCTCTCTTTCTCTCTTTACGTTCACTCTCTCTCTCTCTCTTTCTCTCTGAGTTATTTCTCTCCCCCTCTCTCTCTCTCTGAGTTTTTTTTCTCTTTAGCTCTCTATCTTTGTGATATCTCTCTCTGTCTGTGTGATATCTCTCTCTGTCTGTGTGATATCTCTCTCTGTCTGTGTGATATCTCTCACTGTCTCTCTCTCTCTCTCTCTCTCTCTCTCTCTCTCTCTCTTCGATATATATCTCTCTCTTTCTCTCTCTCTCTCTCTGTGTGATATCTCTCTCTTTCTCTCTCTCTCTCTCTGTGTGATATCTCTCTCTTTCTCTCTCTCTCTCTCTCTCTCTGTGATATATATATATTTCTCTTATTCTCTCTCTCTCTCTCTCTTTCTCTCTCTCTCTCTCTCTCTCTCTCTCTCTCTCTCTCTCTCTCTCTCTCGTTTTCTCTCTCTCCCTTTCTATCTCTGCCACACATCATTGGCATCTCTTTCGTGCCGTTCTTGAGCAAATGGCAAATGTTTAATTGGATTTCACTTTGCAGCTCATATATCATCGATACGCTCTGCCACAAGCATCGCCCCAGTTTCTCAATAGAAAAATAATTTCACAATTTTAATTGTTTTTTTTTCCTCAATCTTTTTTTTTTTTGTTTTTTCCACAGAGAGCAAATAATCATAAAATGCCAAATAGCGTAAAAACAAAGTTCAACTTGGGCAATATTCGCAAGTGAAGTGGCACTTGAAATGGGGGGAATTGGCACACATTGGCCAAAGCAGAAGCGAGAAGTGAAGAAGGTGAAGGGGGGACGAGTGCAGAAAACAAAACGCGCCTGCAACTGACAATTAAACATTTAATTAAAAATCAATTAAAAAATCGTATTTTTGCACTTTGCTGGCAAAACGGCAGCTACTGTTGCCATACCACAATATATCGTATATATATATATATATATATATATATATATATATATATATCTGCATTGTCGACATAACAAAAAGAAAATAACATTTATTTTTCAATTATTTTCCTTACTACTGAATACCCTGCCTGAGCTAGCTACTAAACTCTATGCTTACAGGGTATTTGATAGTCGAGCATTGCATTCTAAGTTGGAATTTTTCATATTTTATTGGATAAAGAATAATTTAATTAACGTTTCGTGCTTTTAAATACAAGCATAAATGCCATAGATGGATAGTTTGACTAGATGGTTGAATTGCTGAATGCCTGATTGAATGATTGAACGATTAAATGATTGACCAAATGATTGAATGGCCTCGCATGGCAGCCTGCAAATGAACTGCAATCAAATATGCAGCGAATGTCAATGAGTTATGATGGGTAATGCATATGCTTGCACTTAAATATGATTATTATGTTGGCCAATTTAATTGCCAATATCTGTCTCACTCTCTCTCTACTTCTCTCTCTCTCTCTGTCGGTTTGTCTGCCTGTCTGTGCTGAGTGTGTGAATCAAATTGAATGAAAGTGACGAGCACATTTATTGATTTTTGCGCACATGCAACTAAACCCCAACTCAGCTCAACTTTAACTTAACCCTTTGCACTATGGGGCACATGTGGTTTGGTTGGGGGTCTCGTAGTTCGCGAGTTCGCGCCATCGTTTATCATTAAAATGCAATTAAAATTGACATGACATTTGATTTACAATGCAAACGTATGTGCCCAGCGCACGCTGCTCCTTGGGACAGTCGGAATTCACGCTAGACGGCGGCCCACAGCAACGATTCAAATCGCCCCAAGAGACTTGCGTTAACTTGCATTCTGTCACTTTCCGCCTGCCCGTCCAAGCGTCGAGACAGCGCTGCTCTGCCCCTGGTCGAATGGATGTTTAGCTGGCCTCTGGCGTGGGTGAGGTCAATAAACTGTTCAGAAATCAACTTGTGTGATAGCCAAATAGCCGGTAGCTATCACCTGGGCATTGGTACTGCATTTGAACAGTGTCAATTCCATCGTTCCGCATCAAGTAAACGAATTCAGCAGTGTTCGTAGTCACACGACTTCAATTTTATTTGATTTTACTTCAAGTCTGAATAGTAAATTTTTTAATGTAAACAATAGTTGCTAAGTGCCAATTCCATCGTTCCAGTTAAGTTAAAGAACTGACAAACTAAATATGTCTCTTCAGCAATTACTAGTCTCTTCAAGTTTATCTGTTGAACATTTTTAAAGTCATTCAGCTACAAATTCCAATTCCATCATTCCTCTTATATTTTAAAAAATCAGCTTTGCTTTACTGCCTACATACACTAAAGTTCGTATAGAGTTTGCTATGCTTTCCTAACTTCCCATTCCATTGTTCCAAATACTGCTTATGAGGAGGAAGGCTTCATTTCAATAGAACCTCATACTACGGCAACTCACAACACATCAACCCACTTGCACACAAAGCATGTATTACTGACCAATTGCGATTCCATTGTTCCGCCATTGATTAGCTTACCAGTTATGCATTCCAACTGACTAACCAGCAAATGGGTTAATGACGGACCAACTCAAAAAGGTGTTTATCAGTACAAATGGCTGCACCGTCGGCAGCCAGGTGAGCCACAGCAGCAGGTGCCACGATTCTCTATCTCTCTCTCTTTGTTGTGTGTGTGTGTGGGGGTATGTGAGCCGCCCATCAATTTAAGCATTTTACGGTTATAAACAAAAAATTAAAGCGCCGTCAATTTACATAGATTTTAATATTCATTTTTCATCGACGAATTAACATGAATTGGTTTCAAATGTGGGCATAAATGAGCAACAATGTGGGTCCTATATATAACGAAGACTTTATACCCTAGAAGGCACGCGACTTGAGGCTAAGAAAACTTTAAGACTTTAACTTAATGTTTGACATACATAAGTTAAAGTGAATCAATAATCTTATCGCAAATAGAAAAGGAAATCTAATAAGATTATCAGTAAGATTAAGGAGCTCTTGATGTGTATCAATTCCAGCGTTCCAGTTAAAGTAAAACTTAATTGTTTGACATATTTTTCAAAATTTGTTTAGTATTCTAAATAAATTGAAAAATCTTTTTAAATTATTATGGTATATTATAGTCACAATTTCAATTCCATTGTTCCACTTGTCGTAGACCTCATAAATTCTATTATTATAATAGCTATAAGTCATTTAAATTCCATCAATCCATATGTTTCAACCGTTGAAACTCCATGAAATACTTTATAGAATTATAGTAGGCTCAAGTTATTCCAATTCCACTTGTTCCATGCATTGAAATGCATTCTACAGTTATGGAAGGCTTAAATAATTCCAATTCCATCATTCCACTTGTTCCACTTATGTAACATTTACGAACTTGTAGATACTTGAACACAGGTTTAAAGTCTGAAATGCATTCTACAATTAAAATAGTCGCAGGCAATTCCAATTCCATCGTTCCACTTGCTCCACTTTTGAGTTGTCTGTGAAATCGTAGATGTTTACGGCCAAACTTGTCAAGTTCGAAATGCATTCAACAAGGAGGGTATACGGTTAATAAAAGGTGTTCGGCGTCGTGTAAAAACCGTTTACGATGTGTCATATGCGGGCTGGACTGAACTTTTGTTTGCCGTTCAAGTTATTCATGTTGTCGGTGTTGTTGTCATTTGAATGAACTGTTAAAAAATGCATAAACCGCAACAAAGACGCGTCAATAAAACGCAGCGTGCGGCAAGCGAGAGACCTGCCTGCCTGCCTGCCTGCCTGCCGCCTGCCCGCTTGCCCGCCTGCCTGCCGTTAAGTTCTCTCCTATCAACTGGTTTCTTATTAATTCATATGCCAAGCGGAAAATGCACAAAAGGCCAGAGAATGGCCGGAGGAAGCGCGGCATTTAATAAGGATGTGAAAAATGTGCAGCATGCTAATTGAGCGAGCGTTTAAGTACAGCAATATGGCCCTTGCCCTTGCCACTGCCCCTGCCACCGACCCAGCCACTGCCCCTGCCACGTCCACGCTTATCAGTTATTCCTTTGCCCATTTTATATTTTCTTTAATTACTTTTGCGAAGAGGCAATATTTAAGAGTTGATGAATTAAAAGGGCAAGCAGCAGCAGCGGCAGCAGCAAGCACTCTCCACCCGCCCTACTCAATTCGCTCGCCAGCATTTATCGAATACAAAAGCACCGCAAAAACGCATCAAATGAACGTGTGTGTGCCTGTGTCTGGATTTTTGCATTTCAAAAGAAAAAACAACAAAAAAAATGAAATGAATACAAGAAAACCATAAAACTCTTCGCTCATAGCTGCTGCAGTGCCTGTTGCCTCCCCGCTTTTGCCATTTGACTTGTGCAATTGGCATTGAAATTTAACACTGGCCTCTGCTTTCATTTGCTGTGCACGTTTCAGCTAAGCCCCCTCCCTTCCGCCCGTTCATCATATGCCCCATACGTAGCTGCCCCTCTGTAGATGCACTCCTCTGTCTGTCCGTCTGTCCGGCTGTCTGTGCTAGCTATCTGGTGCTCCTTTGGGCGCTGTGTGTGGCTCGGCCGCCCAACCGTTCCACCGGACCGGACACTCACAGCACAAATTTATGGCCGCAATCAAGTGTGCACATTTCATTTGACTGGGGGCCTATTAAATGAGCTGATATTGCAGTCGACGATCGTGCCTGAATGAATGCCAAATCGAGAAATCCGAGTTGCCATAGAGCACGCCAACTCAACTCGAACATATCATTGTGCATTTTTATTATCAGATTAGCATACTTAATGGCTGTCATAGGCCCAGAGTTGATAGAGACTTTGCCGCACCTGTCCAAAACTGACACATATTCTATATCTTAGCTATTATGTAAGTCAGATCGGATGAGTGAATCAGCTCTGGAAATTGCAATTTCTCAAAGTTTGCTTGCTTGTGCTAAGAAATACTTTTACTTTCTTAGCTCTCAGTCATAAATACTACAAATGGAGTTTACTGCAAGCTAATTTCACGAAAAGCAGCTTAGGAAATATAGAGTTCAAGTCCAGATATAACAGCGCACTGCGAGCCCATTTGATGGGCGGCGAGCAGAAAGCCAAAAAGGCAACTTCGGCTCGGTTCAATGTGCTCTAAATGTGTTAAGCCAGGCCAGCTACGGCTACCCCTACCCCTACCCCTACTCTATGCCCCTCGGCACCCCTCCCCCCACCCTCTCCCCACTTCATGCCTAATAAATAACAACATTCAACTCTCGCGTCTCTTTAAACATTTTTTGTTTAAAGTTTTTTCGTTTCTCCTTTTGTTTTTGGCATTTATTTTGGTTCTTTTTTTCCTGGTGGGGGGGTTGTCAAACGTTTTTGGCAGCTGCAGCGGCAAAGTAGATTAAAATCTAAATACTCGCACACACACACACGCACACATACATAAATTTTGCACAAATAAACCGAATTAAAAGTGCAAAACAAGGCGACCAACAATAAAAAATACAAAGAGCAGCACAAGAAGAGAAAGAGAAAGAGAGAGAGAAAACAATTCATAAGGAATGTCTAAGGCAGGACGAATATTATATGCCCTCTCTATTTAGATATGAACTAATTGAATATTGACCTACTCTGCCAATAGATACAGCTACAGCTACAGATACAACTACAGATACAGATACAGATATAGATACAGATACAGATACAGATACAGATACAGATACAGATACAGATACAGATACAGATACAGATACAGATACAGATACAGATACAGATACAGATACAGATACAGATACAGATACAGATACAGATACAGATACAGATACAGATACAGATACAGATACAGATACAGATACAGATACAGATACAGATACAGATACAGATACAGATACAGATACAGATACAGATACAGATACAGATACAGATACAGATACAGATACAGATACAGATACAGATACAGATACAGATACAGATACAGATACAGATACAGATACAGATACAGATACAGATACAGATACAGATACAGATACAGATACAGATACAGATACAGATACAGATACAGATACAGATACAGATACAGATACAGATACAGATACAGATACAGATACAGATACAGATACAGATACAGATACAGATACAGATACAGATACAGATACAGATACAGATACAGATACAGATACAGATACAGATACAGATACAGATACAGATACAGATACAGATACAGATACAGATACAGATACAGATACAGATACAGATACAGATACAGATACAGATACAGATACAGATACAGATACAGATACAGATACAGATACAGATACAGATACAGATACAGATACAGATACAGATACAGATACAGATACAGATACAGATACAGATACAGATACAGATACAGATACAGATACAGATACAGATACAGATACAGATACAGATACAGATACAGATACAGATACAGATACAGATACAGATACAGATACAGATACAGATACAGATACAGATACAGATACAGATACAGATACAGATACAGATACAGATACAGATACAGATACAGATACAGATACAGATACAGATACAGATACAGATACAGATACAGATACAGATACAGATACAGATACAGATACAGATACAGATACAGATACAGATACAGATACAGATACAGATACAGATACAGATACAGATACAGATACAGATACAGATACAGATACAGATACAGATACAGATACAGATACAGATACAGATACAGATACAGATACAGATACAGATACAGATACAGATACAGATACAGATACAGATACAGATACAGATACAGATACAGATACAGATACAGATACAGATACAGATACAGATACAGATACAGATACAGATATAGATACAAATATAGGTACAGATTTCCTTATCTCTATGTCGCACATTAGATGAGCAAATCAAAGCACTCTCTGCTAGGGTATCGAAACGAAGTCAGAGGGTAAACTTTTTTTTTAAACAGTTAAGTGTAAAGGCGCGTCATGTTAGACACGCCGCAAGCCCCGCCGCATGTGCTGCGCAGAACCTCCACTTGGTTGACTGGACTAACTTTTGACAAAATGTCGACAACAGAGCGTAAGAGATAGGAGAAGGAGAGGGAGAGAGGGGGAAGGCAAGGGTAGACGTAGTCGTGGCCAAAGTCAAATGGCGACTAGGCTGAGTCTAAACTCAGGGCAGGGTAGGATCTGGGCAGAGGAACTTGGACTTGGCGGAGGTAGGTAGGGGATAGGGCAGGGCACACAGGCACAGGCACAGACACAGCCGCCGCCGCCGCCGCCACACACGGAAGCCATAAAAACTTATGGCGAAATATAAAAATTCACCCTTTTTATTGTGGCAAACAACGAAAACGAGAAATAAAATAAAATGCAAAGCGTTTACCAAACGCAGCAACCCTTTTTGGCCAACTAAACTTAAATGCTGAGTGTGGCAAAAACAAAAAAAAAGAGAGAAAATATATTAAAGAAGAAGAAGAACAACAACAACAACTCGCCATGCAATTGTTGTAAAACAAAAGGCAATGAATACAAAACGGCAAATGGAACAACAACAGCTGCATGAAAGTAATCATATAAAAGTCCTATATATGAGCATATATGCTACCTATATATGTATGCATATATCGAGAGATGTGTGTATATATGGGCATAAATAACGGCATTGCAGGGGTAGAGCGAGAGGAAGATAGAGAGCAAAGACAATTCAATTACAGATTTGAGCATATAACTTATAGCTCTAATCTAATAAGCAATAATGCTTGGCTTGGCATGGCACAATCGATAGTCTCGTTAGAGATTAATTACTGCAATAGATCGATACATTTTGTTTAATATTGATAAATTGTCTCACCTAGCTGAGAGTTCATAAGAGTTCACAGCTGTTCATAAAAATAGTAGTGATATTCTGACTGCAATGTTGGACAACAAAAACCTTGTAATAAGCATAATAGTTTAAAAGCTCCTGGAACGTATTAAAAATATCAATTATAGATATTTCTATTATATTATTATCCAATTAGATGTTGGCCATAGCAAAGTAAGCATTTCCAAAGGACAATCTATGCCAGCTGCAGTTACCCATTTGAACTATATCTATAATCTGCTTCCAGGCTTAATGCTGCGCACTTGGCAACAGGCTGTCAACAGGCTGTGGCGCAATGTCTTCGCATTTAGTGCATTGTGCCAGGTGGCTCTGGCTCCCACTCTCCTGTCACACATATCCTGACATCTTACAAAATTTACTTACCCTAAGACCCACACCGCCCGCCTCCCGCCCCCCTGGACAGCAACAGAAACTAAAGGAAAAGCTCAAAATTGAAATAAAATTTGTGCTGTTGCTGGCAAAAAGTCGTTTATCCAGAGCTACGACGGCTGCCGTCTGTCGTCAGCTGTTGTTATTGGTATATTGGTTCATTCGTATATTGGTTCTTATGGGGAATTACGTGTATCGTTTTTTTTCTTGTTTTGCTTTGTTGTTGTTGTTGTTGTTGCTGTTTGCCCCCTGTTAACCGTATTTACCTGCCTTTACGATTCGAGGCCTCTTACTGTTACCGTATTTCGGTTCCGGCTTCTGCTTCTGTTCTTTATCCTGGCTGGCTGGCTGGCTGACTGTCTGGGCCCGCAACAGGAGCCAAAATACATGCACCGCTATGCGGCAAATAAATATCAGCAACGGAACAAACAAAAACCAACTGTTCTCAGCGCATGGGGAGCACGAGCCAAAAAGTTGCCAATGGCGGCATGCTCGACTCCAAAATACTTCACAATTATGCTTATAGCTTACATGATATAGTTGCTGCGTAGGCTATCGATACATTATCGAGCAGCTATGTAATCGATTGCCATAAACTTAACGATATGTTTTATTAGATTTATTATATATGTTTGACAATTTATCGATAGTTTAGATGCGAAGCTTACACTCGTCTCAGTGCTTTATACATTCAACAAATTATCGATAACTTATCGATTGCTTTAGAGTTTCTTAATGGAAATGATTTACGAAATACTCCAACAATTGTCAAAGGTTTGTTGGATTATCCTTTGATAAAGATACGACTAGGATATATTGTTTATATATATGCATGTATATGTATATGTATATGTATATAGACATCCACACACACACACACTCACACACACACACACACACATGTGCACATTTCTGCCGATAACAGTGAAATGCAATTTTCTTCTTATGGCACAGCGTTGATTTTTGCACGCGCCGTGACTCGACAAAATCCTATGCAATTCTACTGTGACCCTGTCTACCCCTACTGCATTCCACCAACCACCCCCCCACACACACCCCCCGCACTCCTTGTCTGCATACAGCATATAGCATATACCCCGTAATATTCTTGCTGCTTCCATCTGCTGCAAGCCGAATTAAATATTCATTTTGTATTGCATTTTCTTGTGGAATAAACAGCGAAGAGCGAACATGCGGGTTGAAGGGTCTCTCTCTCTCTCTCACATTCGCTCTCTCTCTCTCTGTGTACGTTAGCCAAGGGCTGCGCTAGAGGGGTTTGTGCTTACGGCATAAGGGCGAGTGAGAATTTGGCTGCATTTAGCTCGAGAGATTTCGCACGTGTGCATTTAACTAAGTGGCACATTTTGTTGTTGTTGTCGTTGTTTTGTTTGGTTTTTCGCTGTTGTTGTTGTTGCAGTAATGCAGCTGGCTGAGCCATAAGGCAAGGATAACGAGCCTGCCAGCCAGCCAGCCAGCCAGCCTCGCCTTACACACACACATACAACTCACAGTACAAGCAGCCAAATTGGAAAACAAATTAGCACAAGCCTTGCGCAATCCTTGAGGCAAGTTAACTTGCCATATCAAAGCGGCGTCTGTGACAGTGGTGCAAAAGCCATTTGCATGCGTCCTTCTTAAGCTTTCCATATGTATCAATTTCTAGCTAACTCTATATTGGTTTAAGGATAGTTAGCTGTGCCTGGATAGCTGTTGGAAAGTTGCTTTAAAAGTAGATTTTTGATGCTGTTGGTCTTGATCAATGTTTTGAGACTTTTACAGCACAATTCAATATTTAGCTATATCCGATCTCTTAGCTGAGACAGGAGTTCATGGCTAAGTCTAATATTTCTGACAATCATTCTTTCAATTTGTGTTTTCCTTTGCATGAAGTGATTCTTTCTTAGTATCTCTCTTAGTATGTCGCTCTCAGGCAGTCTCAGTCTCTCTCTCTCTCTCTCTATTTGATCTAATCTTTCCTCTGAACACCTTTGCTAAACTTTTCTTCTCTTTACCTTCCTTCGCTTACTCCAAGCATTTCCTCTCCATTTCCTATGTGACCTTCAATTCCAGCTCTCAGTAGCTGAATACAAATTGGAAGCTGTGCCCAGAACTTAACTCAAATGCAAACATGCCGAATGGGATGCTCTCAACCCCTCGCAGCTGATTCCTGCGACATTTTAACTATTGCTCAAGCCCCGTTCGATATTCACGCTCACTTTGACACCGACCCGAACGAGCGACGCACCACCCTCGGCTTAGGCGCGTTCTATTGTTCGCGTTGGGCTAACCGTACCGAACTACCCTACCCCCCCTCCCGATAAGGGTGTAGCGCAGTTGCCTTCCTCACCCACAGCGTATCGACATCGGCGGCGCACAGGCAATAAATTTATAAGTTCTGCTAATGTGCGTTAATGGCTTGTAGTTTCGCTTTTGAAAACTTCTGTTTTGTGCGCCTTCTAAGCTGAGCTGAGCTAACCCTCTCGTACGGCGAACCGGAACCCGTATCCCAACAAGGTCTGCTTAATATTCGAGTATATATATTTTTTGCCTTTGTCCGTCGTCATTCTTGTTGTTATTTAATTTTTCGTTTGTATTATTAAAGGTTATTATGCTAATTTGTTGCCTTTGCTGGCTAACGCCGAATGTTCGAGGTTGTCCTTAAGCGTTGGCCGTCGTTGGCAGTCCTGCTGCCTGTAAATTCGGACATTATGCCGTAATTAGCAATACCGTTATGTGTCGGGAGCGCCAGCGCGCTCGATGCTTAATTTATGCAAAAATAGACGAGAACAACACAAAGTTCCCTTCCCCTCTCCACCATTCCATCCCTCGACGTCTCTCTGCGACGCTTCAGCTTTCTTTCCATTTCTTTTATATTTTGGTTTTTCTTTTTCCTGGGTTTGGCTATTTACATTTGTTGCTGTTGTTTTGAGGTTATGTTCTCTCCGGATCTGGACAATGTGTTAAATGAGTTGAATATTTGCCGGAGAGCAGAGACAAGGCGACTCGTGACTCACTCACAAAGTTCCACTTAGGAAATTAGCAACGAGCACTGGTTCCCCTCTCCCGGGCAGCTTTACTAATGACACTTGTAATGGTAACGAGCGACCTGTTTTTTTTTCTCTGTTTTTTTTTCCCCTCTAATGGAATTGACGAAATGTGCGTAAAACATGGTCGAAATTCCATTGGGTAAGGGCCAGGCTATTGATGGAATTGGTTGGAGTAGAGGAAAGCATGTAGTAAGAGGACATATCTTGTTTAAAGGTTAAAGCTAACAGTTGCACACTTTTACTCAAATCTGCTAGTTCTATGCCAACTTTAAATGAAATTTCAAAACTATTTGCCATTGACTAATTTTGTAATTTAACACAAACATTTCTCTGTCTCTTTGCAGGTATGTAACGATTGAGCGCAACTCGAATGGGCAAAACGTAGCTCAACTTTGGCTGCTAACGACTGCAATGCGTGGTCAGCACTGTCCAATTTAAGTACAAACCACATATCTCATAGACACACACAAACACACACACACACACACACACAGAGCTGTGCATCATCACAAAAAAGTTTCATTGCCCAAAAGTCAACTTGAAATCAACGCGCGAGTTAACTGAAAAAGTATTATGCAGCCAAAAAAAAAAGAGAGAGAGAAAGGGAGACTGATAGAGAGTGAGAGAGAGCCGGGTGGATAGTGTGTGGGAGCTGAAAAAAGAGCCGTAGTCCGTTGTCCATGCCGAGCCGTATCCGGACCGAGCTTAGCGCCAACTTTAAATACAGCCACATAATTTTTTGGTCATGACTTCAAACTCGAACCACACACACATGCCCTGTATGCTATGCAAAAGTTTTTGGACTGGCTTCATAAATGTATGGCGCACAGCCACGCCACGCCCCTCACCGCCCCGCCCCGTCCCGCCCAGCCTCCTGCTTTGTGCCGTAGAGATATTTTTGTGCTGAGTTTACATTATCAATGAACGGCTTTTTTGCGCTTTTGTGCGGCGGTCGCCTAAGTAGCCGCCCCAATGCTTCCTCTCGCCTTCTCTGTGTGTACCTCTGTGTAGAGGTAGAGAGCACGCGAGTGGCTGGGGGCTTGGGATGGTTGCTGCGGTTGCGGCTGCGGCTGCGGGGCGTGACGGCAACTATGAAATAACGGCACTAACGACTAACGCTCGAGAAGTAAGTAATCTACACACACACACACACAGAGAGAGAGTTACACATACGCTGCAGTTGAGATATATGCATAGATATGTGCTCATATGGCTGGCCTGCTCGCCTCTCTCCCTCCCCCCCTCTCTCTGTGTGTGTGCGTGTGTTGTTTGTGGCCCGCCAACAGAAATTTGTTGGGCAATTTCCAAGCCAACAAATCTCTGCAAAGCTGCCGCACTGCAACACTGGGCTAACACCCACCCACTCAGCCCTTAGGCCAACCCCTGCTTAAGCCAAGGCCTTTCGAAACAAAAAAAAAAAAACAGAAAACAGAAAACTGTAAAGCCTAAAGCCTAGAACCGGCTAGGCAACAGACAAGCAGTTCGCTACTCAGTTGCCCCAAAAGGGCTTTAAAGCTGAGTTGGCTTAACTTGTCTTAACCCTCTAACGCTCATAAGTGTCTTGAGACACTTATTTTATTTTTAAATTTAAAAAAAAAATGGGAGCTTTTTTGTCTTTCAAATATTGGTTGATCGTTAATAAAACATTCAAATTTACTGAGAAAAAAGCTTTAAAAGCTCTCCAGTGCTTTAAACGGTACTTTTTATTTTCATAAACACAAAACATATGTTTTTTCGCGCGTGTAAATTGATCTGCTGCATGTGCTGTTGTGCACAATTATTTTACAAAATCTGTGAAAGCAATCCATTTAAAATAATTTTTTATTGGAAGGTATGTTTATTTACAATTAAAACTAGTTTACAAAAATAAAAATAAATAAAAAAATGTGCGTTGTAGCTTAAAAACAGTGATAAGTGTCTTGAGACACTTTTGGGGCTGCAAGCAACTTTTTTTACCAGCAGCTATTTCACAACTGCTTGCAATTTTGTGTTACACTTATTCATTATATGGATTGTTTTACTAGAAACTGACTATTAACCATATAAAGATGGCAAACCGGGTACGATTCAAATTATCCGATTTAACTGATGAACAGTTGTTGGAATTGTTTGAGAATGTCCCTTCCGATGCAGAGTTATCCGAGTCAAGTGACGACGAGGAAGATGACTTAAATGTGGCAGAAACTCTAATAGCTGCTGTGGAGGATATTAGCACAATATCATTTGCTTGTAATGATGAAGAGAATGTGCCTGATAATGGTCAGTCTGAGCCTATTAGGAAATCCCTGAAAAGACAACGATCGCCACTACCAACTATTAAAGGTATAACATGCGTGGCTTTGCCATCTTCTGGTGGCTTTACTGGTGCTGGTAAGACAACAACATTGCGATATATTATTTTATATTATGTGATTAGTTAATTAATGTCTTTTAGGTATTGAATCAATAGCAAAGGAGCCGAGCAAAATTTTGTGGCGACAGCAATTTATGCAATTGCATGTAAACAATGTTGCTTTTCAAGGCGACTTTTCATTGCCGGCTGAAATAATGAATCTCAAAACTCCTTCAGAGATTTTCGCTATTTTTTTGATGCCAAAATCATGGATATGATAGTGGAAGAAACCATGCGCGCAGCTTTAGTGGAGAACATATCAACAAGATTCCAAATGAACATTGAAGATGTTCATCATTATATAGGAATTTTGATATATATGTCATATATCGCTACCCGAGTATGAGAAGCTACTGGGGAAAAAATGCCTTTTTACCCATTGCATCCAGTATGAACCGCACAAAATTTGAGACAATTAAACAGCACCTGTCATTACGTGATGAAAGCCAGCGGATCAAAAAGGGACAACCAGGCTACGATCCATTATTTCGCACTAGAAGACTTGTCGATTATCTTAATACAAGATTTGACTCAGTGCCAAAGCAACCACGCCTCTGTGTTGACGAACAAATGTGTAGCACAAAGATGAAACATCACTTACGACAATATATGCCCAATAAGCCACACAAATGGGGTATTAAGCTGTTCGTTTTGTGTGATTCATATGGCTATGCATACCGATTCGAAATTTATAGTGGAGCAGGCGATAACATTGTCTTACCTGGTCACCCAGATCTTGGTGCTTCGGCCAACATAGTAGTACGTTTGACCAAAACAGTACAAAGCTTTAAGCACCACATCGTCTACTTTGATAATTTTTATACCTCTTTGCCTCTAATGGTATATTTGCGAGCAAAGGGTTTTATAGCCTTGGCACAGTACGTGCGAATCGAATCCCCAATTGCAAGCTACCTGACGATACAATCATTAACAAAAAGCCGAGAGGTTTTTCGACTGAGTTCGTAGGCACGTCATACGGGGTAGAAGTCAGTAATGTACTTTGGAAGGATAACAAGGTCAACTTACGTAGGTGTTAAACCGTTTGCTACGGAAAGTTTAAGTGAAAGAACACTTAAGACTGACCGTTATGACAGGAAGAAAAAGCAACATATTGAAATTGACTGTCCGCAAATAATTCGGGAATATAACTCACATATGGGCGGCGTTGATCTTATGGATGGACTTATGGGCCGTTATCACATCAAAGCTAAAACCAAAGATGCTGCTACTCGAATTTTTTATCATTGTATTGATATGGCAGCAACAAATGCTTATATTCTTTATAGGCGAATTCAAAAACAAAACGCAATCAGTGACAAATTGATGGAACTTCCCGATTTTCGCGAGTCAATCGCTGAAGGATTGGTGGCTTTTAGAAATAAAGCCCACGCAGGTCGTCCAGTCAGTACCGTATCTCTACAAGACCAGATGCAGTTACCATCTTTGCGAACAGATCGGTCACCTTTTTCACAATCCCCACGGGCCCGACCATCACAGCTTCAGCTTAAACTTGGAAAAAAAAACTTTACACCCAATAGCGGAATTACGTTTTGACCAAGTCAACCACTTCCCAAATTGGTTGGATCGGGACAATAAGAGACGGTGCAAGCTCTGTAAATCATCACAAACGCAATGCATTTGTGAAAAATGTAATTTACATCTATGCTGCACATCAACAAAAAATTGTTTTAAAACATATCATATGAATAATAAAAATTAACATTTCTATTAAATACGTTTTTTTTTACTCTTAGATGCCCAAGAGTGTCTTGAGACACTTATTACCTTTTTTGCACCTGACGGCTAAACAAAAACTTCTATATTTTTTCTGAGTTCATTTTTGAGTTTAGAAGCCTAAATTTACTTTAAAAAAAATTATTCCAATTATTTTCCTCCAATAGTTTAGAAAACAGCATTAGAGGGTTAAAAGTAGCATAAAATGCTTTCGGACGATATATTAATAGAGGCATAAGTCGATTTAGAGATCAATAAATTATGGTCTCAGACCATTTAGAGTAAGCCTTTAGTATGGACAGCCAAAGGAACTAAGGTCTATTGGATTAAATTATCGATTATTTTATCGATAAATTACTATAAATTTTTGTTTTTGATAGTTCTATCGATCTACAGTATTAAGGGAACTAGAAGAAGTTGATTAACTTATCGATTAATTGCAATATATATCGATAAATTGCTATCAATTATCGATAAATTGCTATCAATTATGGGTTTTGATAGTTCTATCGACCGACAGTGCTAAGGGCACTAGAAGAATTTGATTAAACTATCGATTAATTGCAATATATATCGATCAATTACTAAATTATGGTTTTTGATTACTCTATCGATCTATAGACCTAACAAGTTGAAATACTGAGCAGTCTGGCAACGCCTTTGCTTCTCCTACACATAAGATATCTAACGGCAACCCACTTCATATCAGCTGGCAACTCTAGGACAAGACTTGCTGGCAGCAAGGCTAGGTGGCAACGCCGTGACTACTTTTTGCGCTGAGTTGGCAACTGCCACTGGCTACAGCCAGCCTGCTGCTACTTTAGGCCTGCGCCCCTAAGTGGGCGTGGCTAGGCGACTGCAGCAGGTTGGATTACAGCTGAGGCTGGGGACTCGGGGTGCTCAGGCTAACACACATGCAGCTTGTAACTTGCGCATGCAGCCAGCTGGTGCTCTAATGCCTAACAAGGTCCAACGAGTAAGGCAATGGAGGCGGGCGTGGGTGGGTGTGTGTGTGTGTGTGTGTGAAGCTGGTAGCTGGGCCTGCTCTGCCTGGCATACACAAACTGTCGCCAAAAACAATTTCGTTGAGATTTAAGTTCTGTTCAACAATTTCCGCTCTGGCGTGCTCCAGCAGCCACAATGCTCCTTCACCCCTTTAGCCAGGCGCCGCTGCCTGCCTACACCTCTCTCTCTCTTCCTCTCTCCCTCTCTGTCTCTGTCTCTCTCGTTTTTTGTTGCGCCCACTGACGTTGCGAGAAATAAAAAACATACAGTTGGCGGCAGCGTTACGCCCACACACACACACACACACACACAACAGAAACCACATTCATAGATAATGTGCAGCTTGGGCTTGCGGTTATTTTGTATGCTTGGCCGGACTGGCAGCACCGCCAGTTGCCAGTTGCCAGGACACCATTGCGCTATGTGGCATGTGCCTCGTTTTGCCCAGCTACCATGCCCGCCCTCTACCCCACTCTCTACCCCCCTCTCTCTCTTGCTCTGATTTGGATTCAGTTAGTGGCAGTTGCGGTTTATCCCAGCAGCCGTAGTGCTCATCCAATTTTCTGTTGTCGCTTGTCGTTGAGCATTTTTGTTGCGCTTTACAAAAATTGCATTGCAGCCGCCTGCACCACCCACAGAAAAAAAAAGAAGAAAACCCACCCGTTTGACAATATCGCGCAACGTCGTCGCTTTTCTATTGTTCGGCCAGCCCAAAAATGAACAGAGCAAAAACCAAAAAAAAAACAAAAAAACACAAATCCAAAAAAACAAAAAGTAAAAACAAGTTGTTGAAACGACATGCTGCCAACCCCTACCCCAACTGCTACCCCAACTCGTACCCCCAACCCCAAGCCCAAGCCCAAGCCCATGCCTAATGCCCACTCTGCTCGCACCACACAATACCCATCAAGGCAGTCAGTCGTCATAGCTTTGGGTCCGCGGCATCGGCCACAAAGTTTTGGGCACGATTTTTGGTTAACGAAACATTTTTTGCATGGGTTGCGCGAAAAGTTTTTCAGACAGCGCCCCCGCCATCCTGCCCCCCTCACCGCCCACTCAGTCAGTCAGTACTAATTTCAAAATGTGCTGAGCACAACCCATGAATATCCACATCGAGCCAGCCACCCCGCCCCCCCACTCGTTTCATTTTGCTGGCAATGCAAAGTTGACATAATCCAAGAAGTTGTTCCCATTCCGCGGCAACGCGACTCGATTCCTCCGCTCATTATCAGACCTGGCCCAAAACGAAATGCCATGTGCCAGGCGAAAAAAGTCGCGCTGACAGCGACCAGAGTTGCCAACGTTACTTTCATAATACTCCCTTCGTATATTTTTTCTTGTTTTTGTTTCTTTTTTTCATGCACTTTTGTTTATGATGAAATATCCTGATAGCATTTCAGTTAAGACACGCAAGACTTGGCTAACGGCCACAACCAAATCTAAAGAGCTGCCAAGCCAGCCAAGAAACATAGTTGAAAATAAGGGAGTAGCAAATATCCTAAGCTCTGCTGAAGCTGCGCTGCTTCTTAAAGCATTCGAGCTTCCTCTTATGCAAGATTGGAATTGATAAAATGTTAGGAATTTTTAAGAGCAAAGTTTCTTAATTCAAACTTACTTTGATGAGATTGATACGAATTCTGTTTATAAAATTATTCTCTCTACAGTTTTTGGCCTTCAAATCTCAAAATCTCAAAGCCATAAAAAGTAACTTTAAAAAAAGGTTTGAAATTTTGATCAATTTTGATGTAAATAATATCCAAAAGTTGTTTAAAAATTCAAATTTCCTCTTCATATATTCAATATTCCTGAATAGTTTTTAGAGCTCACTCAAAGAGTTCAATCGGCTTATGGATTCAATATGTTTGGAAGTCACTCTCGCGTGCTTTATTCAATTTGGGCTCGAGATGTCGTGAATGTGGCAGCCGGCAAATGTGATTGCACATGATTGCAATGCAATTCATAGGCCAATTTGGGACACACTTTGGATGCACTCAGCCCGTTGGGTGCACAGAGAATCGAAGTAAATTAGAAGAGAAGCCCGCAGAAAGAGCTGGAAGTGGAGACGGAGAACCCAAAACCAAAGAGTAGCAAAAAAAAAAGGAAAACATGCTTCAAGTGCAATTCTCATTCGCATTGATTGCGCACTTGATTACGATAAATGAAACGTCAACAAGCGGACGACTTGACGAGCCTGGGGCAGGGGCAGGGACAGGGACAGGGACAGGGGTGGCACATCTACGGAAGCTAAGGACGTACAGCACTAGGCCCAAATGCCCTTTGGGCGCCTTGTCTCCTTGTTGCTGTTGCAGCTCTTGTTGTTGTTGTCTCTCGTGATTTCTTTTGTCTACTTTTCATCAAGCTGGCTTTGTGCCTAGCCCCGCTACGCCTCTGCGGCTCAGCTACTGCTGCTGCTGGTCAGTTACATTCAGCTCCTTCGCATTTGCTCTCTCTTGTGTCGTCCGTCTTGTGTCTTGTTGGCCGACAAATCACAGAGTGTGCCTCATGCCGGAAAATCAGTTGTCCTGTGTTCACGGCGCTGCCAAGTGTCCTGCGGCAGCTGCGTCTCAAGGCGCCGGCCCTGGTACGTGTGTGCGAGGAGGCGTGGCCGGTGGGCGTGCCAGCGCTACATGTTGACATGCCTCGCCGTGGCCAAGACCCAAGCGTTACATTGGCCCCAAAACTAGGCGCAGGCAAGGGCTTTTGTGTGTTACACAACACTCTCGCACACACACACTCACACACACACACACACACACACACACACACTCACACTTGAGCTCCATCTGTTTGCCATTTGGACGCTAAGGCACTTAAGGCAGAAGGCTGGCAAAGGACATTCTCATAGCAGCAGCAACCGGAACGCCGGCCAGGCCCAAACTCGTTTACTATCTCTTACACAGCCTCACTCTAGCCGCCTACCCTTACTCTTACTCTCTCTCTCTCTCTCTCTCTCTCACTCTCACTGCCCGTTCATCTCACTCTGTCTCTGTGTCTGTTTTCAGCCTCTGGAGAATTCATTCATGTTGAATTGCGCAAATTTGTTATCAACGCTTTATGCCATTATGCTTATGTTGCCCAGCTCTGAGATTTCCTAGCATCCCATTACACATACTCAGCTTCAGCTCCGATTCCAATAGCCTCACGCCAGATTTCAGCTTTCAGCTTCCAGCTTCCAGCATCATTTTGCTTGTCTTAGCTTTCATCTTTGTCTCCTCGTGTGTGTGTGTGGCGTCTTCACAACATTTGGGCAACGCTTCATTCATTTGTTTTTACTTGAATTTATGGCTTTAATAATATGACAGCCAACCCCCGAAAATACAGTCAGCCCCACACTCCAGCAGCCACACCCCCCTTATCCAACGACCGCCTTACAAATTCAACCATAACCGGAAGGCAGACGCACATCCGTTGCGTCCATTGTCTGTCAGCCATTTTGTTGACCCAACTATAAAACGAAGCATATATGTATGTAAATGTGTGCGTGTGTGTGTGGGTGTGTGTGTGTGTGTGTGTGTGTGCTTTGTTTGTTCTGTAGCCGCCTCATTAGATTTCAATAAACTGGTTCAATGCCTGGCCAAGAGCGTGCCCACACTTGGAGACCTTCACAAGAGGCAGAGAGAGGGGAACGTTGGGCTCAAGAATTTTGAGTGGCTTTTGACGCCATTAGCTGGTGGCGCCACAGCTTGTGGCAGGCATTAGCTAAAACCGTTTAGGATACAATAATAATGAAAATGCTGCCAGTAAAGCCAAAATATCGATATTTATCGATTTTTAAATGGTTTGCAGTGGATCAACTTCTTTTGAAGCGAAAAGGTTTGACATCCCTTTGACATTAGGTCAACTCTCTGTTCCCCTCTCTCTCTCTCTCTCTCTCTCCCTCCCTCTCTCTCTCTCTATATATCCTTATCCCCCTCACTATCTCTCTCACTCATTATCTGCTTAACTATCTCATCTAAATGAGCTGCTTTACCGCATTGCCTTGGCTCTGCCCTTTCCACTTGAAGCATATAAATGTTTAAGTATTATTTTATGTAAATAATTTGCTATAACTACACACACACACACATACCAACACTCATACAAACACACAGAGAGAACTGCTTTATGTGCGTGTGGTAAAATATTTTAGTAACTGTATGAAATGGCAAAGTTTTGCCCCGAAACATTTTATTGAATATGCAAAGTTCTGGCCTGGCAAAAGCTGCGCCATGGCCGCAGTGTATTATAAATTAATAAGCGCACTAAACGCACACACACACACACACACTCGCACACACATGGCAGAAATTTCTGCATAAATAATAAAGTTAAATACGCTTACAAGACGCATTTTGCGGTCTCAGTTTACATTTTAAACTCTCGCGCAACTCGACGAAACTAACCAAAAACTCGAGCCAACATTTTGCACGAGTTCCGCATTGTTGTGTGTGTGTGCGAGTGTGCGAGTGTGTGTGTGTGTGAGTGCGAGTACTGAGCGCCTTGGGTAACATTTTGGGTAATTTGCGCCCAAGTGAAGCATCTGCAAATGGCAACAGAAAAGCGCGAAAGTTCAAACGAAACTTTAACCCCACAAAACTAACGTGGGTTGAGAAAAAAATAAATGCCCCAAAAATATATTTACGTTTGAGCAAACGCAATGCGTTCAAATATGCATAAGGCTATGCAGAAAAATTAATACGATCCAAGCAGAGCTTGAGAAGCTTATAAATTTATTACGCGCAACTATTTAATGAGAGCAAAGGGAGCTGAGAAATTAGAGTCAGATATGGGAGCTAATTATAAGATTTTATAGAGATGGAGATGGATAATCAAGGAATATATAATAGATATGAGAGAGTTTAGAGTTATATATCAAATATATCAGGATAAAAGGGCTAAATATAAGAGAGAAAATATATAGCAGCCAGATATTAGAGCTAGGTATTAGAGCTAGATAATATGTGAGCCTATAAGAACAAGATATTACTCAAATATATTAGCGCAAGACAGCCGAGCAGAATATTATAGAAATGTATTAAAGCAATGTATAAAGCAATGTGTTAGAGCTAGTTATAAGAGGAAGATTTATTTGAATAATAAGCAAGTTTATTAGAGTTAGATATTAGAAAGATATACTATTGAAGCAATGAATTAGGGCAATGCATTAGAGCTAGTTATTAGAGATAGATTAAGTTGAATAATATATCAAAATATTATAGATATATATTAGAGAAATGTATTAGAGCAATTCATTAGAGCAATGCATTAGAGCAATGTATTATAGCAATTCATTAGAACTTGCTTGTAGAGAAGGATTGTTTTGAATAATATATCAGGATACTATTGTAGTATAAGATATTACAGCGATATACTAGGGCAATGTATTAGAGCAATGCATTAGAGCAATGCATTACAGCTAGTTATTAGCTTAATATATAGTTGATTATATATAGGTATATATAAGAATATTACATTATTACAGAAATAAATTAGAGCAATGTATTAGAGCAATGCATCAGTACTTGTGATTAGAGCAGAATTGACTTGAATAATAGAATATAAATATAAGATATTACAGAGATATATACTAAAGCAATGTATTAGAGCAATGCATTAGAGCAATGCATTACAGCTAGTTATTAGCTTAATATATAGTTGATGAATATATATATATATATATATATATATATATATATATATATACATATATAGGTATATATAAGAATATTACATTATTACAGAAATAAATTAGAGCAATGTATTAGAGCAATGCATCAGTACTTGTGATTAGAGCAGGATTGACTTGAATAATAGAATATAAATATAAGATATTACAGAGATATATACTAAAGCAATGTATTAGAGCAATGCATTAAAGCTAGAGTTGAATAATAATATCAGAACATAAGAGTTAAATATTAAAGATATATATTAGAGCAATTAGACTTATTAGAATAGAGAAATAACAGATGTATATTAGAGATATAGAATATAAACATAAACTAAATGGAGATTGTGGAACAATATAGTAGATCAAACTATATTAGTTAGTTATAAGAACAATATATTAAAGCTACAAACGAGACTAAAGCTTTGGCTGCGCTGTAGTAATAGAGAGTTTTAGGCAAAGCAGCTTAAAAGAGACTGACTGAAGTTGAAGTCACAGCAATTTCAATTAGTTTGCAGATGAAATAAATATATATATAATATAATCCATAAATGTATATAATCATAAATATTATCAGTCTACTATTAGAAAATTATTAAAGTAACAATTTAATTTTCAAGAGATCAAAGAAACTGCGCTCAAAAAGTTCTCAAGCTAAGCCAATTTAGATACTTAAATTTGTTTGTGAACTTTTTAGATGTCTCTTAGCCGATGCTTAAGAGTCTTTAATGACATTAGCTATATGTCTATGTGCTCAAATGTGATCAGTCAAGTTTTGTTTGTTGGTATGGAAACTTCGATTAAAAGTGAAGACCTATGCTCACAATAAAGTAAAGTTATATTAAATCTATACTCGCTGCCATCTCTCTCTTTCTTTCGCCTATCTGTGATGTAACTTGCATCTGCTGCGTAGTTGCCCATGCCACATTCCCATACAGATTCCCATACCCATTCCCATTCCCATTTTGGAATTGCTTGACAACTCCGCACTTGTAAGATACAATATCTTTGCGCACAAGCAGCAAAACACTCATCGCTCATTATTCAGCGTGTGTGAGTGTGTCTGTGTGTGAGTGTCTGTGTGTGTGTGTCAGTTTCCGACTGGCTTAACTTGCGCTCAGTTGTCGCGCTGTCGTTCCGCAAGTCGTATCAAAATTCCAAGAATTGCCATTGTCAGGCCTCGCCGCATTCTTGGGAAATTTCGGGTAAGGGATTTTGATTTAGTGTCGCATGCGAATCAATATATCAGCCCGATTGCACGCGACCCAAAACATTAACACCGCCACTTAACCTGGGGACCCGTGTGGGCCGAGCGCCAAATGTATCTGCGCGCGCGCTATCAAATATATCTGTGAATTACATTTCGCGCAATTTGATTTATTTGAGCAGCAACAGCAACAGCAACAGCAACAGCAAACTTTAATATGAATCACTTGAATCATTTGAATCATTTTCAACTCTGCATCTGCATTGTTTCGTCTCCCAGTTTTGATTTATCACATACAAATTTCCGTTGCATTTGTCGTTGACCCCAGCGAACACGTAGCCCAAGCGACTTCATTAAAAATGAAGAAAACAAAAATGAGTAAAAAGAAACAAACGATGCGACGAAATGCAGCTGAAAGCAAAGGCGACAAAAATTAGTAACAAAATTTATTGCATGTCTTATCAACAGTCGTTCGAGCTGTCTTCCTCTGTAAGTGTGTGTGTGTGTGTGTGTGTGTGTGTGTGTGTGTGTGTGTGTGTGTGTGTGTGTGTGCATGTGTGTGTGTGTGTCTGCATTCGAAATGAAATTCATTCACAGACTAAAAAGTTGTCAATGCAAAATCAATTTTCAAACGCATTTATTGGCCATCAACTGCTGCAAAGAATCTGAAATTAACAAAAAAGAAAATAGCTGAAAGTTGGCTAGACGAATAATGGAATACCCTACAGCATTTAGCTCTGCCACGAGTGGGAATTAAGTAGTTTAGAAATAGATAATGCAATAGAGCTTCCTCTGCTCTCCTCTCCTCTGCTTTATTTGCACTAAATTAACAACTTAACCATTTTTATCAGGCAGTCTAACAATAATTTGATCAAATTTCTATATAAATAATCTCAGTTTGTGATTGTTCAACTTCAATTGAACGTTTCAATGTCTAATCGAACTTAGCAGAGAGCTGAATATATTGTGAGTGAGGCGTAAGGCAAATCGTCTAAGCTTTTGTTTGCCATTTCGACTTGCTCTTAGTATATTTGATATATATAAAAGTTAAAATGTGTTCGAAGACTACAGTCGCAGCAGATCTAACTTAATGTCAGCTGACTATGATCAGTCAGATCTTTCGATTTATGCTTAATCGAGCTTCTAGGCTGAGGATTTGTTGGGTAATTGACCCATGGTATGGGTTATTGTCCAACATTTACATAAATGTATAAATTATCAAATATTCAGTCATAGAAGATCTAACTTAGTATCCACTTTTAACTGGCAATCAATTCAAATGACAGCAAACGAATGTTCTACTTGATATGAAAGTATTTCTAACACAATTTCTCTCCAATAAAGTATTCTGTGGGACTTATTTTGATATATTGGCAAATACCTCGCTAACTTAAATGAAAGTTAATTTTGTTTTATGCAACTTTTGACATTTCGCTAATTCAATTTAAAGTTGCAATCAAATTTGTTAATTAAACGAACTGAGTAGCTACGAAAAGGTAGTTTATATATAGTTTATATATACAAATGTCACATTGAAGTTATTTAAATGCCAGTTTTATGCCAGTTGCCATGCCCAAGGCAAAGTAAAGTCAGTTGCTGACAGTTGCAGTTTCACGTCTCTTTCTTTTTTTTGGTTTTTTGGTTCGCCTTTGCGGTTACCAACTGGCTGCAAGATTTGATATGCTCCGCGTGGCAGCGACGGCGGCGCTGTAGTGTTTCGAGTGCCGCTTCATTGGCGACAGCTTTGACAATGACAAGCTGCACAAAATTTGCATACAGTAAACAGGCAGCAGCAGCAGCAGAAGCAACAACAATGCCAACGACGACATCGTCTCCTGGCCGTCGTCGTCGTCGCAAAAAAAATTGACTGTCAATGGGGAAAGTTAATGCAACTAATGACAAAAAGCGGCGTCATTCTGAACCTCATCCGTTGTCGTCACCTTTAGCAGCATTTTAGCCAAAAGCCTTACCTACACCAGCTCTCTCTCTCTCTCTCTCTCTCTCTCTCGGCCTGGGCTTGATCTGTTCTTGGGGTCTCGCTTCAGTCGGCGACACTCACTCAATTTCTTGCTGATAAACAAATTGAATGTGGATTTGGCTACTGTAGAGTGAGTGAGAGTGAGAGAGAGGTAGAAGTAATTCCCTCGGGCACACACAGACACACACACACACAATGCGAAATGGAATAAAAGTTGAAAGCAAATAAATAAAGGCAAAAGCGCTTTGATTTATTTCAGCCAGTTTGTTGTTAACATTTTAACGATTTTGTCCTTGCGTTTTAGTCGTTCTTCTACTACTACTTCTTTTTCTTTTTCTTCTTCTTGTTCGTCTTCGTGCACCCTACTCCCCCATTAAACATACCCCAAATCCCAATACCAATCCCAATCCCAATCCCAATCCCAAGCTCTTTGCTTCTGCTTTCCCTCATCTGCCTTTTGTTGTTGTCTCCGGTGTCTGTCGCTTAGCCAAATTGCTGAACATTAGTCACCGATTGACAAGGCTGGCACAGCGGCAGCCATCGTAGCATTCGATATTCGAACCCTGGACGCGACCCCGCCCCCTCCCACCGGCCTACGTTAAGCGCCCCCTCTACATGGTCTTGCTGCCACCGTTCTTCGTTTGGTTCTACCTGAATGCGCCCGTGACTTGGCCATATACAAATCAACTAATTTCAAACTTGTCGATACTTTAATGAAAGAAAAACGAGATGTGAAGTTAAGAACGCTTGCAGATACCCTGTAATGTAGCGACAGATGTTAAGGGAAGAAAGCGGGAGAGGGGGGAGAGAGAGAGAGAGAGGAAAAGTGAGATAGAATAGTAGAAGGAGAAAAAAAAGGATAAGGAGAAGAACAGAAGAAGGAGAAGAAGAACAGAAGAAGAAGGAGAAGAAGAAGAAGAAGAAAAACAGAAGAAAAAGAGAAAGGGGAAGATGAATGAGAAGGAGAATGAGAAAGAAAAGGAAAAGGAAAGAAGAACAGAAGGAGGAGAAGAAGAAGAAGAAGAAAAACAGAAGAAGAAGAAGGAGAAGGGGAAGATGAATGAGAAGGAGAAGGACAATGAGAAAGAGAATGAAAAGGAAAAGGAGAGAGAGAAAAAAAAGAAAAGGATAAGTAGAGAGAGAAAAAGAAAGAAAAGTTAAGCAAAGAAAGAGAGAGAGAGAGAGAAAGAATGAAAATCAGAAGGAAGAGGAACTGGAAAAAGGAAAAGAGAAAAGGAGAGAGCCAGAGAGAGAGATATAGATAGAGATCATGAGAGTTCCCTCTAAGTTCTAACAGCTGCATCAAGTAATCAAAATTGAGTATGTAATGCTATAAGATACCCTACAAGAAATCTAGAGATAGAGATAGAATTTGTTGAAACGAAGACGGAATAAAAATCTCCTTTCCTTTGGGTTCTATAGTTGCATCTGCTGATCGCATTGACCTTCTCAACTCAGACACAGGGTATAAGCAGAAGGTTTTCACGAGATAGTAGACAAGAATTATTCTTCTGCTACCGTGCAGCTCTCCCCTTCTCCTTCTCTGTCTCCCTCTCACTCTTTCTCAGAGGGGCATTTGTCATTGGGCTACAGCACTCTGACTAATGAAACGTCATCTACTTCGTAGTCTAAGGCCCCGGGGCCATAGGCCATAAAAAACATTAGACCGTCGGCTACCTGAATGTCTTGGCTGCCGCCGGTCTTTTATTTCACCTGTGCCCGTTGCTTGATTAGCGCGTCCAGATGATTCAGGCGTGGGCACAGCATATCAACTAAATTTGCATCACAAGTGCTTAAGAGAGAGAAGAAGAGAGAGAGAAGATTGAGAGGTGCTATAGATAGTCTATGTTTCGATTACAAATAAATGTCAATGGACATTTGTCTAGAGCCGACGACTTGGCCATTAAGAACAGAGACAATGCCGCCAACTCTGGCAACGTTGTCTCTCTGACTGACAAAGTCATTAAGGTATATGAAAAGGTTTGAGAAATTGAAACTAATACAAAACTGCATTAAAATTTTAGCATGTGGCAACGCCGCTAGCAGTGGCAACTCCAACTGAACTCTTGGGTAAGCGAAAGTGGTTAATGAAACAAGAAATAAATATTTTAGCTTAATTGAAAGTAGTTCTGAGAGCCAAATGGCATCGTTATTTACATTAGGTGGCAACGCTGCTAGAAGCAGAAATAGCTGTCATAGCTTCATTATATAACATAATTTACATTAGGTGGCAACACTGGCAATTCCAGCAGATAGATTTCTCGATCCGCAGTTCTACTCAGTTGAGGTATTTGCTGGGCAAACGCTTCAAATGGCATCGCCACACGCAACAACTGCACACATTAGGAGTGTGGCAACGCTATTTATTTGCGCAGTGTGGCAACACTGCTGACCATGTTGACAACTTTGTTTGAGCGTTGCTTTAACGAATTAGTCAGCATATTGAAAACTTTGTTTGCTTTTCGGGTGCTGCTGCTGGACGCACACCCGCATGCACACACACGCACACACACACACACACTAACACTCACTCGCTCTGTTTTTCGCACGAAATTGGCAATTGGGAATGGGTTTTTGTTGGCGCTTTGCGACACTTACTGCCAGCCAGCCAGCCTGTTTGCATTCCACAATGGCCAAAACAAGCAAAAGATATCTTTGGCACACAAACACCCGCACCGCACACACATACGAGCGCGCGCTCTCGCACGGGGCCCCTCTGGCTGGCAACCACCCACACCTGTTTTCAGTGGGGCTCAAGCGAAATGTCTGACGAAAAATTTCAAACACGTTTCAATAAAATTCAATTTGTAGCACATTTCAACGCTTTCCGCTGGCGCCAACGCCAGCGCCTGCGCCTCTCCGAAAGAAAAAAAAAAGGGGGGCGAAGAAGAAGCACAACCCCAACTAAAGCCGCCTTCCTGGCATGTATTAAACAAACGCGAGCCACCCACACACACTACCCGCACTCACCCCGCGCCCGCTCCGCTTCAGCTTTTCGCTCACATATGCATGAATTTCCTTTTGCACTTTTGAGCGCCTCTTTTGAGGTCCCATTCCACCGAGTCTCTTGGTATCCATTTATGCTCCGGGGGAAGCCCAACTCCCCTCACTGTATGTGTGTGTGTGGGTCTTAGCTGGGATATTGTGCGTGTCAGTGTGTGCCAAGCGAGCGCCTCCCTGGACCCGCCCCCCTTTGTGCTTACCCCAAACATTTTAGCAAAGCGCGCAATATTTTCGATTTCGCGTTGCTTTGGCTCAAGGATATTTTTCATATGTGTCGCACGCACGCACAAAGCAGCGACGCCCACTGCAGCAACCCCCTAGCCACCACGCCTCTGTCACAGCCACCGGTTTGTCGCGCTGCCTACAAAATGCAAATGCAAACAGCATACGAATTAGTAAAACGGAAACAGGCGTTTGTGTTTTGTAATATTTGCCCCAAAACAACTCCACGACACACACACACACACACACACACACACACACACACGACACACACACACACACTCGCCCTCTTAGTTTATATGCAAAAAAAAAAAAAAAAACAGGAAGTAAAATTTCGTGTTGTGTGACAACGGCAGCCGCTGCTGCTGCGCCCACATGTGTCTCTGTGTGTGTGTGTGTTTGGCTGCAACTTGTTATTGTTGTTCTAGCTCCATGCCCCATGCCCCTTGCTCAACCCCTGCCTTGTCTAAAGGTATCGTTTCTCTTGACTACCTCCCTCCGCTTTCTTTCAGTGCTGCTTTGCCTATTTCTTTTTTTTGTAGCTTTGCTTTTTCCTGCTCATTTTCATGGCATAAAATTTGGACTTAAATTACCTCAAAGGCACGTAACTGCGCGCTCAAAGGCGAACAGCCCCCCATTCTATGGCCCATTTTCATTTAGGCTAGGCCCCACCAACCCCCCCTAGTGCTACGCCTCTGTTTAATAAGCAGCGCGTGATTTTCATTACCAAAATGTATTTTGCGTCTGTTTAGATTTTGCAATATATGCGAAGTGCAAAATGCGAAATGAGTGTGCCGCACACACACACACACACACACGCACACACCCTCTGGCACATGTGTAGCTGCTTTTTCAATTCATTCGCAGCCCCATAATAAATATAGTACAAGCGGCAAAATCAAGTGAAATCAATTTAATACACTTTTCATCTGCTCTGCACATCGGAAAATGTGAAAATCGTATGAAATATGTCCCCTCCCCCCACTCCTATGATCCACCCTCCTGCTGCTCCTTTGGCCAACACACATCTCTCATCTCTCATCTGCCATCTTCATCTTGTGCTTCCGCTTCAGCTTCTTTTCTTCGCCCTAATTTATTACATTTTAATGACTTTTTCATGCAACAGCTTTGCCTCTGCCATCGCCTTTGATGCCCCATTGAGGGGGCAGGCAGGCCATGTGCCGCATAAATCGCGTCTTGATTTCGTATTTATATGCACGCCTGTGTGGCTAGAGACATAATTAGGTGCCAGGACAAAATCCTATCTGTGCGATAGGATCATGACAAATATGTGCGCCCAACAGATAATGTCGCAGCTCTGAGCACAGCTCGGCTTCAGTTTATAAAAAAACAAAACAACAACAACAACAACTTGAGCTGACATCTTTTGATTAGAAAAGAGAACAAAAAAAAAAAAAACAAGATATGGTTACTGTGCCAGGAAGTTTCATTTGAAAAGTGGAAAGAAAAATAGAATTTGTTTATAATTGAACTTTGCCTAAGTCAAGTTTTCTTTTTTGTGCGAATTTTAAAGAGATTTTTGATTTGACTTAATGGAAAGTTGATGATGTGACAGCTTGAAGCGCTGTTGTTATGAATGCCTATACTAGCTAGAATTCACTTGTAAAGCGGAAATTGACATTGCTTTGGCATCATCAAACGTTCGTGGGCAAAAAAATAAATTAAAAGTTAAGTAAATTGAGCTGTTGCAAGATTTTTTGATTGTTTTAATGCTCTGAACTCATTGAAATGTGAATGCAGGGTATATTGGTTTGGCTAAAATGTATGTAACAGGCAGAAGGAAGCGTGGAAGAGCTTATAAATTATAAATATTCTTTGGTGAGGATAACGAGCTGAATCGATCTTACCTTGTCTGTCCAATCCAACCGTCCGTCCGTCCTTCCTTTCGTCTGTCCGTCCATCTGTCCGTTCGTCTGTCCGTTCATCTGTCCGTTCATCTGTCCGTGCTGCCCTATGTCTCTCCGTTCATCTGTCCGTCCTGCCTTTCGTCTGCCTACAGATGGACGGACCATCTGTCCGTTCGTCTGTCCGTCCTGCCTTTCGTCCGTCCGTCTGTATAAACGCCTCGATCTCTGAACCTATAACAGTTAATGACTTGAATTATGGCATGCGCATATCATGCGCATGGAATAGACTCCAAATTTTACGACATTTTTTATAGAATAGAATTGCAAATATAGCCAAATATTGATGAAGAACTTTGCATTTTTACTTAATTTTTACCTACTCAATATAATCTGTAGATCAGATGCTGAAAGTTTCATTGAAATCCGTTAAGTTACACAAAAGTTATTGTATTAATTACTATATTATTGACGTTCAGGGTATTTGGTAGTCGAGCACTTTTGACATTTTTCACACATTACACAAAAAGCAGATGTAATTACGTTATGTGACTGAAAAATGCAGGCATTAGCTGTTAATGCAGCGCCGACTATGACAATTTGGCAATTTTTGCGCAATTTGGCAACATGTGGCAACATTGTGTGTGGCAAGCGAAATGATGCTTTTCCTGCCAGGTGGCAAGAAGCAGCAAGCAGAGAGAGAAAGAGAGACAGAGAGAGAGATGGATAGATACTAATTACAAATGCCAGTCACAGACGGAACTCACAAGTCGGAACTGTCGTCTTCTTTGTTGTTGCTTTTTGTCGGGCTTCACCTTTTTGTCATAAATATCACAGTTTTATCGCAAACATTTTCGAATGTGACTGAGAATGATCGGAAAGGCAGTTACGCATTTCCCGGCATGGGGCATGCGGCGTGCGGCATGCGGCATGCACAAAACACATACATAACCCATAATTAGAGAGCTGCCAACACGGTTTTTGGTTACAGATTCCAAATTTTAGATTTTTTCCTGTTTTGTTTGGCTTCGGATTTCGTTTCTGTGTTTGGTTTGCGCTTAATTACAGGGCGACTGTGCCAGCAACAAGAACAGCAGCAGCGGTGGCAGCGGCAACAATGCCTCATATCAGTTGGCAGCTGTGCGTATCAGCCACGCCCCCTTCCATGCCATCATAGCCCATGCTCATAGACAAAAGACAAAGCACACAATCTAAGCCAAAATCTGATATAAATACAGCTCAAACTTGAGTCACTCTCCCATTCTCTCTCTCTCCCCCCTCTCTCACTGTCTCTCTAATCTTTTTATGCGTCTTACGAGCACTTCAAACGGATGCCAGTTGAACAATCAAAGGAGTAGGAGTTGGCGGTAATTCGAGTGCGAACGGGCTGTAGTGCGTCATTTCAACGGGGCTATCAGTAGACCTATCATTATCATGTACACTGATTGACTGACTGATTGACTGACAGCTGCGCCTTGGCAAGGGGGTTGCACAGCGTGCGACTTGAAGCCCTAACCTAAACTAGCCTTTTGACCAGAACAAAAGCTAAGTTGAAAGTCAATCGAGTTGATGACTGTTGAAACAATTCGATTGAGATTCAAGGCTAGCGGGGCCTAGGCAAAAGCAAACGCTTAACATTAGTTGGAAACTATTTGAAGTGTATAGAGTTTGAATGCTATTGTTAGGCTTTGACACTTGATTTGACTTGGTGTTAAGGTGGTTCTGTTTTGCCCTAAGCCACATACATGACAGCTTTATAGACTGAACACTTAAAACTTCAAAGTTATTTCAAGAATCCATAAGCCATGCTCTAAGGTTAAGCAGAAGTCTTTAGATATTAAGAGAGAGACTACTAAAATAGCTAGATCAGCACAGAAGAAACTATATCATGTATCCAAGATCTTCTAAGAATACATAGCCCATACTTTAACTGAGAAATCACAGCATATCTGCTAGTCGAATACTACCCACTGAAGCACATTGCAATAGATAGAGAAGTGTAAACAGCTCAAAATCATTGAACCACTTTGCAGTAGAGTGAGAGGTGTGAACAGCTCAAAAGTTTGTTTAAGAACTCAAACTCAAGACTCCTTAATATTTATCAGAATTGTACAGGGTATCTGTTAGTCGTATACAGCCTATTTAACCACTTTGCAGTAGAAAGAAAGGTGTGAACAGCTCAAAAGGGAGTTCAGCAGCTTAAGTTCTATGCTCTCAAGTACTAACCAGTTGCGTACCGGGTATCTGCTAGTCGTATACAACCCACTGAACCACTTTGCAGTAGAGCGAGAGGTGTGAACAGCTCAAAAGTTAGTTTAAGAACTCAAACTCTAGACTCCCAAGTTAGCAGAATTGTACCGGGTATCTGCTAGTCGTATACAACCACCTTGCAGCTGTTATTTGAGCCTCTGTGCTATGTGCTTGGCAAGCATCTGTAAAGCTCAAGCGCAATGCGCCTAAGCCTTAACCCTTGACACGCCAGCCGTTATTCGCACTGCAACGGCCTGGCCTGCAACCCTTAACCCCAATGTGGCCCAGTTTCCTTGCACATCGTCGTTATCTATTGTCTGTCTTAATTGCTACAGTTAACGACTTTGTTGCATGCCGAAAAATTTGCATCGAGCAACTGTTGGACGGCTTCAAGCAGCACACATATATACATATATAGATATGCTATTTGCATATATTCTTAAAAATATATATGTATGTGTGTGAGCTTGCCTCTTTGTATAACAGTTCAATAGCATTGCCAAAGAAAAAAGAAAAAAAAAAAGAGATGAAGAAGAAGTGGTTCAACAAGGCGCCAGCAACGTCCTGGCCGTCGTCCTACAACTCATCGACTGCTGCAATGCTTCAAAATTCAAATTCCAAATTCAATGACTGTCTGCAGCTTCTACCCTCGGCTGCTGGCTGGCTCGCTGGCTGGCTGGCTGCTGCCTGCCACTCAGCTTGCCAGGATAAACATGTTAATTTCGAAAAATGCAAAATTCTATAATCCGATTTAATGTTTTATTCATTTTGCACAAAAGGCGAGGAGCATGCGAGTGCGAGCGCATTGAACAGAGGGCTTGAGCGGCTAGGCCGCGATGCTCTTACTACCTGCCCAGAGTACACGCCCACTAACACACACACACACACACACATACACTGACACACTCTCTGGCTGGCAATTAGAATTTTAAATTTTCTTTTCGTTTTTCGCCTGGTCGCCATTTGTTTTTGTCTCACACACAGATTGCGAGAGACACGCACACACTTGCAGCTGTCTTTATATGCAAACACACACACACACACACACACACACATATATATATATACATATATAGATCTATATGTATGTATATCATGTATATCTGCATAAGTTACTATTTTTTATCGACATTGTTGCCACGCACATTAACCTACTTACGCTGGGCGCCATTTTGTTGGCCCTTATCCTTGTTAGCTATTCAAATTTATTTGGAAAGGGAGACAGAAAGAGCAACAGAGAGAGGAAGAGAGGGAGAGGGAGTGACTGAGCAAGTTGCTGCAAGTGCATTGATTAAGCGTAAATTATGTTAAAGAATCTTTAGCCATAAACAACTTTGACTAGTTGTAAGCGCTTGCGACACTTTTGTCGACGCTTTTGTCATGTTGCTCATTAAAATCCACTGCTAAATAAATATATATATATATCTACATATCTATATATAAGTATATCTCGATATATATATATAGCTGCCTTTGCCCTGTCCAGCAGTTACTTGCGGGCTGTGCCTTTTCCCTCCTCTGGCTGCTGCGCATCTTTTGGCGCTGTTTTATTTACTTTTAATTTACTTTTAATTATAAATTCATGCTTCTCCACATTGGGGGATTAAGCTTTAAATAACGGTAAACATAGCGCCCAGCAGGCTCTCTTCCATTTCTTGTTTGCTTTGGCTGGCGCAAGAGAGCGTGGGAGAGAGAGCGGCAGAAGTGCAAGATATACAAGTATTTTGTTTTGCAGCTACGCCTTGGCAGCTCTAACGTCCATATGATTCAGGCCCAGGCCTAGCTCCCCGCTGTGTGTGTGTGTGTGTGTGTGTGTGTGTGTGTGTGTGTGTGGGGCGAGGGACCTACGCTCTAGGGAACAACTCGCCAACGGAATTAATTTCACTTTCGATTGCTCGACGTTGTTTTCTGCGGTTTGTGCGCCCGCTGCCTTTCGGTTATTGAAACTGTTTTTGAAACGTGTTTTCTTTGCCTTTCCTTATTTTTGGTTCTTTTTCTTTTTTTTATTATACATTTTCTTGTTGGCCAACTAATTTGGCTGATTGCATTTTTGTTAGCCGCACCCCCAGACCCGATCCTCAACCTCCTCCCGCTGCTCAGACACTTATCTTGCTAAATTTGCTCAATGTTTCTATATATTTTGCTTTTACTCGGTGTCTTACTCTTGGTACTTTTAGGGTATTTCAAATGCCAACATAAACTAGCTACCCAGCTCTCTTTGACACTTCGAAAAACTTGTCCCAAAGCAACATGCAAATTTGGTTTTAAAATATGTTTAGTATTTATGTAAAGTATTTTTCATGTTTTCTTTTGCTGGTATATTTTCGTGTGAAGTGTTTGGAAACGCAAATATTTGCTCGAACTTACTTTTTATGTCAACTAACTAACTGTATATTTGATGTGTGTGTATGTGTGTGTGTGTGTGTGTGTGTGTGTTAGGCATATTTTATTTTCAGTATTTTTTTTTATTTAATTTTGTTTTTTGTGAAATATTTTTTGGTATATTAGTTGTTTTATTTATGTTTATTTGGCGCTGCTGCTGCTCCCAGTTGTTGTTTCTGCGTTCATTTTTACATGCCACGTGTGCGCCGCGTTCGCTCTATCAACAGCTCGTCCTGCGTCCTGTTTTGTTTTCCCTTTTTCCATTTCCATTTCTTCTTTTTATTTTGTTTTGCTTTGGCTGGCTCATCCTTAGGCTCTCATCGTCATCCCCATTTATACGCGCAAATATTTGCGCTTTACTGCGTATTTTTTTTTTTTTTTTTTGATTGTTGTTGTTGCCTTGTTTTGTTTTGCCTACCGCTTGCCGCGCTCTCGCTCGCTCTCACTCTCCCTCTCTGTGTGCCGCTGTCTCGCTCTGTCTGATTCTGTTGCCTTGCCATAGAGTTTTCCCATTCAATGCGAATGCCGCGCAACGAGCCGAAATGAAAATGTTTAAATGAAAGATTGATTGGATTTTGATGAATTTCGACAACACACACACACACGCACACTGAACGCTTTTTTTGTCGGCCCTTTTCTACCACAGCACATTCGCTTCAGTTTGAAAAGCGCCTCCTGCTCCCAGCGCCGCCCCGCCCCGCCCCGCTTTTCGGAAAAATGATTTTCAGCTTAAAGTCAAGTAAATCAAAGCAAATCAACTTTTGCACTCAACAAATTTTCATGCGAAAAATGATGTGAGCTTTTCCTTTTGTGGTGCGCATTGACTTTTCCTTTCATAGTTGCTGCGGCTCAACCTGAACCTCACCTGTCCTGTCGACAATTGCTTTCGGGGCGCTGCATTGTTGCAAGGCAAAGTATCAAACGAGCGAGAGAGAGCTCATATTCGCATTGAACCCGCAACCGAATAAGCTTAGCGAATATAAGTAGTCGTAAGCCAAAATGGCTCTCAAATTGAATGGACCCTAAGTGGGGTTAGCTGACAGTGAACTCAACTGTCGAGTCGAGTCGAGTCGAGTGGCGAGTCCATCATAAATAATGCTCGCTGGAGTCCGTTTAGAGGTTGCCACAGCTTAGCTCAACGATTGCAACTGTTCCCAGCAGTAAATCGTATTTGCTTCTTCTTATTGTTCGTCTCTTTTTTTTTGGGTCGAATTTGAAGAAGAATTATCTATTTCAAATTTGTGATTAGCCAACGATTGTATTTACTGAATGGGAATGAATCAATGAAGGAAGGAGGGAAATGAATAAGGAAATGAATCTGAGAATGAATAAATAAAAGAAATGAATAAAAAAGGAAGTGAAATGAAATGAAATAGAGTATCAAAGATGGAATGAATTGATGATTAAAGAAAGGGAGAAATGAATAGATTCAGAAATGAACTAATAAGCAAATAAATAAATGAACGATGCAGTCGAGAAAATGAGTCACTAAATGAACTGATTAGGGAATGAATAAAAGAACGAAACAGTGTAAAAAGAATGACAGTAGAAAAGGAGATATGACTCAGTGAATGAATAAAAGGAGATACAAAATGAATGAATCAGTAAATGAATTAAGTGAAGGAATCAGTAAATGAATATAATGTATGAGTCAGTAAATGAATGAATGAATCAGTAAATGGATGAATGAATGAAACTGTAAATGAATGAATGAATAGTAAATGCATAAAATGAACTAAATGAATGAATCAGTAAATGAATAAAATGAACAATATGAATGAATCAGTAAATGAATGAAATGCATGAGTCAGTAAATGAATGAATGAATCAGTAAATGGATGAATGAATGAAACTGTAAGTGAATGAATGAATCAGTAAATGAATAAAATGAACTAAATGAATGAATCAGTAAATGAATAAAATGAACAATATGAATGAATCAGTAAATGATTGAAATGAGTCAGTAAATGAATGAATAAATCAGTAAATGGATGAATGAATGAAACTGTAAGTGAATGAATGAATCAGTAAATGAATAAAATGAACTAAATGAATGAATCAGTAAATGAATAAAATGAACAATATGAATGAATCAGTAAATGAATGAAATGCATGAGTCAGTAAATGAATGAATGAATCAGTAAATGGATGAATGAATGAAACTGTAAGTGAATGAATGAATCGGTAAATGAATAAAATGAACTAAATGAATGAATCAGTAAATGAATAAAATGAACAATATGAATGAATCACTAAATGAATGAAATGCATGAGTCAGTAAATGAATGAATGAATCAGTAAATGGATGAATGAATGAAAGTGTAAGTGAATGAATGAATCAGTAAATGAATAAAATGAACTAAATGTATGAATCAGTAAATGAATTAAATGAACTAAATGAATGAATCAGTAAATGAATGAAATGCATGAGTCAGTAAATGAATGAATGAATGAGTCACAAATATAAAAAAATGAATCAACAAATGAATCATTCAGTAAAGCAATAAACGAACCGAATAGCTAGAGAAATGAATGAATGAATGAAATCAGAAAAGAAACAGAGAATATATCAAGGGATAAACATGAGAAGAAATGAATGAATAAATGAATGAACTAATAAAAAGAAAAAATTAATAAAAAATATATGAAAAAAAAGAATATATGAATCATTAAGTGAATGAATGAATTCATTTGGACTTATGTGTAGCATTCATTTCGTCTACTAGACTCGAAGCGAAACTTCAAGCAGCAGCAGGAGCATGTGGAGAGCGAAAGAGAAGTTCTATTGAAGAGCAAAAAGGTGGGTGGAGCAGGATGAGCGAGGTGGGGCTGGGGCTGGGGTTGGTGGTTGGGTCAGCATCATTAGGATCATATGTCATCCACTGACTATGGCCATGGTCGTGGCAACGTCGTCGCGCCATACACGGAACTAATGAATTTTTCATAAATGGCAACCAGCGTGGCCAGCTTGAGGGTTGGCTGCTGCTGGTGGTGCGTTGGCCGGTGGTGGTGCGACGGTTGCCTGCAGTTGACACAAAAACCAGATTAAAAGATTATGTTGCAAATTAACTCGGGGGCGGTGGGCAGCAACGCGACCTTTTTGCCTGCAACCCAAAAAAGAGCGAAAAATGAAAATAATCATGTGAAGAGAGCTGAGCAGAGCAGAGCAGAGCAGAGCAAATGCCACGCCTCCCCCTTTAGACGCATGAAGCGTGAGCTATTATTAGACGAGATTTGCTGAGATGAGCCCGGTCCGAGTGCTCGGTGGTTGCACTTGCAGCTGCGCCGTCTACCGCATCCTTTTTTTTCTCTCTCGTTGCCATCTAATTCAATTTGGTGCCTCGTGCAAATGGAAAATGCCATTTCATATTTTCTTTATATCTTCAACTTTTTTTTTTCATTTTTGGGACAAAAGTGAAAGCGGGCGAGTGGCCGAGTGGGTGGGTGGTTGGCAGAGGGACACGTGGCCAAGGCTGATGACCCGCTGCGTATTTGACTCAACTATTTCTATTAACTGGCAATATTTTTAGCTTCTTCTTTGAGGGAAATTGCTTTGCGCCCATTTTTGCGTTTTTTATTGTAGCCACGCCTACCCACGCCCACCTCTGTCTGGCAACACACTCTGCGCAATTTCCGTTATTAGCTCGATTGCTTTTATTGCAGAGGGCAGAAGGCAGCGCAGGGCGGGGCGGGGCGGTGCAAAGGGATCGCAAAATATGGGCATATTTCATTTATGGACAATCACGACTGGGTCTATATATATATAAAATATATATATATCAGGGCCTTGCCACAGCAGGTGGCGCCAGCCAGCATTGTCAAGCTGCGCTGCGTTTGCCTAATCCTCAGGCAAACACCTCGACGTCTGCCACTTGCCGCTTGCCACTTGCCACTTGCAACTTGGCACTCGCCACTCGACAAACAATTAATAAGCGCTCGAGAAAATGTTTGCAGCGCTTATCGCAACGGCTTCACGCTTTCCAAAAGCAAGCGCAGCCAGCTGCAAAGACGGCTTAGGCCAGGGCTAAGCTGCGCCTAGCCAGTCAGTGTAGTCGACGCGCGTATATCCTGTAAGTGATTAGCTTTATCGAAAATGTTTTTATACTCTAAATACCCTAGAAAATATTGTTTAAGCTGTTGCTCATGGGATATATCGAGATGTTCTTAGAGATTCATTCTTAAATTACTTCAAACTTACCAAGATAATGTAGTCCTAATCGACTACAAATATAAGACAAAAGTTATTAACTTTATCATCAACTATGCCAATCTTAAGCTCTTTAGACGACATTCAGTCAAACTATTTCCACTTCAGATATGAAAATCTTTCAGCTGCAAAGCAAAGCATGAACTTAGCTATTGATAGACCTTATTTGCGGTACTACTCAATGTGATAGTCCATGAAAATAGACAGCGTAGGGTATTGGGCGGAACGTGAATGTTGAAATGTTTTTCTTAATCTCAGCTGTTGTTGTTGTCGTTGTCGTTGTTGTGTAAATAATTAATTTGCAAGTGACAACAATTAAAGCCGCTGCTCAAAGTTCCAAGCTGAAGCTGTAAATATTTAATAAGAGCCATAAACGTGAAATGCAACCAAAAAGGCGATGTCAAAAGGGGGTTCGAGAGCTTAAAGAGGCGGCATGGGACGGCGCCGCGTCGCATGTCAAACAAAGACGCCTGCTCATAATCACGTTGTTGCTGTTGTTGTTGTTGTTGTTGCTGTTGTTGTGTGCTGGTGGCGTCGCTAAATTATCAACTCAACAGACAGCGTAAAAAAGTAAACGAACAAAAAAAGGGCTCAGGACGAGGCTGCAAATCGGCCCTTAATAATATTAATTCCGCCGTCATAACAAAATTTAGCATGGCAAACGCTGACGTGAGGGCGAGCCGAGGCGTTTCTCTCAGCGAAAGTACTGAAAAATGCTTTGATCATTGGCAGCCCGCCGCTGCACACACACAGCGAGAGAAAGAGAGAGAGAGAGAGGTACGCCCCCTCAGCGGTTAGAAGGCAACGGCGACAGCCTCAGACAGCCTCGTCGCTGGTCCCTCGGGGTGTTATTAGTCACATGGCGGCGGTGGCGGCGGCATCGAGTGCAGGAAAAGCTAAAGAACGAGTCGTGGCAGTCGGCAGGCTGGGGTTGCCATTGCGCTTCGCTTGCTACGGTTTCGTTTATTTTTTTCTTTTTTTTTTTTTGCAAAATCATCTGCCATGAGAGCGCGTAACTGATAGCAGAGACGACAAGCAACCCCAGCCCAGAAAATCCAGCCCACAACAGCTCCACAAGCGAGGCTGTTGCTTTTTACCCGTTTTCCTTTGCTTAGATCATTAACGTTTGGGCTTAACAATTGGATGCAGTTACCAGAGCTGGCGTGTAAAACGATATCACACAAGTCAAGTTGAAGAGCTAAGCATTGTGGAGCCGTCTGCAGCTTGACAAGCAATGCGAGTATAGAACGAGAAAAAAGTCAAATGCTGGCAAGAATTTGCCATGGAAATTGTGAAAGGAGAGATGACTTACCAGCCAGTTTACCAGTCACTTTAATTGTGAAAAAAATATGAAATGAATTATGAATAGCTCAAAAATAGTTAGAAGTTAAAAAAACGTAAGAAGTTATAGAATTTTCTGTTGGATAAAATATTTTTTGAGTTATTCAAATATTTTGTCCTGTATTTTTAATAATATTATTTTAAAAATAGCTTTTTATACCCGGAACCCATTGAAAATGGGAAATCAGGGTATAATGTTTTTGTGAAAATGTATGTAACAGGCAGAAGGAGACATGGCAGACCCCATAAAGTATATATATTCTTGATCAGCTCGACAAACTGAGTCGATATAGCTATGTCCGTCTGTCCGTCCGTCCGTCCGTCCGTCCGTGTGAACGCAGCGATCTGAAATGTATATATGATTTGAAATGTACACTCGTGTATATCCTACGCAGTACTAGTTTATCATTTTTTTTCGATAACTCATCCCATTTCCTTATTATCGATAAAAATCGATAACTTTTCTTCTTTTTTGAATACCGTTATAGCTATAGATTTCAAATTTACTGTGTGTATCCGTGTAATGAATACAAACATTTTGCAATTTTTGGATTTTGGATACCACGCCCCCTTCCCCCCAAATTTAAAAAAAACGTATTTCAAATACTAGAGACTTGTGCTTTGGCAAATACATACATATGAATGTCATTATTACGCTGTAAAAGTTTGATTACGAAAGTCCATCTAGAAGCAAACCTATTCAACAAATAAGTTTCCAAAATATAGCCCATACTGCAGCCCAAGCGCTGCCCGCGCGCAGTCGCTGCGTAAACTGCGCAGTAGCAGAGAAAGTGCTTGTGCGTGTGCATGTGTATGTGTGTGTGTATGTGTTGTTTGTGTATATGTATATATAAAAGAAGCGTAAAATGATTTGAATATCGCATCTTCGCAGGGTTCAGGGTATCTCTTAGTCGAGCAGTCTCGACTAGAGCACTCTTACTTGTATTTTTTTTTAATTATAAATAAATATATAATATAATATATTAAATTTAAAGTATTTGCAACATAAAATATTTCTATAAATTTTTAAAATGCTTTAAATTAATATTATATTTTATTTCTTTGAGATTGAATTTGGTTTCTTTCTGCTTTTCACATATTTGATAACCAAATAGATTTCTTTTTGTACAATTTATGCGCAATTTGTTGTGTGTGTGTGTGTGTGTGTGTGTAGGTGTGTATATGCTTTACTCTGTCTGCGCTAAGCTACTTTTCTTTTCCTTTCTTCACTGCGGCGTGCATTGAAGCATGAGCAAAGTGCAAATCGTGGCCCAAAAAGAAAAATGTGCAGAAAAAAGATATGTAACTACATACAAACATATATATAGATAGATATATGTTTATATATAATGTATCTACATGCATGCCACACGCATAAAAAATCAACGCACAGCAAGAAAAGACGAAAAAGCAGTGAAAAAAAAACTGAAAATAAATCGAGTATAAAAAATTGTTTCAAGGGGTTGCAATTCGTTTGACAGCGCTGCGTAAATTCTTCTCAGCTTTAGGTTCTGTTCGCTTGTTGCTTTTACGCTCGATAAAAATTGCTCATGTGTGTGCGTAAGTGTGTGTAAGTGTGTGTATGTGTGTGTGTGTGTGTGTGTGTGTGTGTGTGTGTGTGTGTGTGTGTGTGTGTGTGTGTGTGTTATACACCTCCTAGTATCTGGCACACCACTCCGCTTGATGCAGGCGTGATTACCTGCCTGCCCTTTGCTTTAGCCCTCAGCCTCGGGCCTGGTTTTCCAACTCCGCATTCCCAACTCTCCTCCCCTCCCCTCCCCTCATAGTTACACTGCCCAGTCGCGTGAAACGCCGCCGCCACCTCCCTCGCCTGCCGAAGCAGGCGCAAAGATAGAAAGAGAGAGAGAGAAAAAAATACCAGAAAATTTAATAAAAGCGCAAATTAATTTTGCGTCCAACCCTCGTGGATGCTTTTTCTTTCCTTCAGTTGCTGTTGCTTCTTCTTCTTCTTCATCTTCATCGTCTGCTTCTTCTTCTTCTTTTTCGGTTGTCCTGTAGTTAGTTACAAGTTTGTTGTTCTTGTTGTTGTTGTTGTTGTTGTTTTGGCAAAGTTTTGGCTCTTCTTCTGTCTGCGTTTGAGTTTGGACGCTGTTTCGCTTAATTTATGGTCTCTGGGGCGCTGTCTACAGATTTATGCATAATTTGTAAATGAAAGTCAGAAACTAATTAAATTGATTTGCCTGCCTGCGTTTCGGCTCCCCAACCATCCCTCTTCTACGTCGCTTTCCTTGATTTTCTTCTTCTTCTTCTTGCTTTTTTTTGTTGTTCTTATGTCTGTCTGTCTCCTGTCTATGTCTCTCACACTTTCTCTTTTGTAGGTGGTGGGTGGAGAGAAGGTGGAGAGCAGAGGATCCACTGCTTTTATGGCGCCAAGTAGTAGCGATAGTGTGGAAAGACACTTTCTGGCCTGTGGGACACGCAGCGAGAGAAAGAGAGAGAGAGAAAAGGTTGAGAAATTGAAAGAAATTTGATTAAATAGAAAAATCTTGATAGATAGATACAAGAGAGAGGGACACACAGGTAGAAAGAGAGAATGGAGTAGATAGAGAAAGAGGGAGAGAGAGAGAGAGGAGTAGAGAGTGAGAGAGAGAGAGAGAAGTAGAGATAGAGAGAGAGAGATAAATAGAGAGACTAAGACTGAGTCTGAGTCTGAGACTGAGACTGAGACTGAGACTGAGACTGAGACTGAGACTGAGACTGAGACTGAGACTGAGACTGAGACTGAGACTGAGACTGAGACTGAGACTGAGACTGAGACTGAGACTGAGACTGAGACTGAGACTGAGACTGAGACTGAGACTGAGACTGAGACTGAGACTGAGACTGAGACTGAGACTGAGACTGAGACTGAGACTGAGACTGAGACTGAGACTGAGACTGAGACTGAGACTGAGACTGAGACTGAGACTGAGACTGAGACTGAGACTGAGACTGAGACTGAGACTGAGACTGAGACTGAGACTGAGACTGAGACTGAGACTGAGACTGAGACAGAGACCGACTTTTGATTCTCCTGCAGGATCTGTCAAGTTCTGTCAAATTATATTAAGTCTCTTCCACCAAGCTCACGTCAGACTCAGACCTAACTCAATAAAATATGTTCTCTCTCACTGCTCCACACATGCACTTCATCTTAATTGTGCTGTAACTGAGCCGACAATTATGCATATCTATTTCCGATAGCTGTGAAGCTTGATCGCTTTTGAATTGCTATTGCAGAGCGCACACTGACGCACTTACTGTTACATAATTCGCACAACTTAATGGCAATCAACATGGCACATTCAACGCAGCTTCGCTACTTTAGTCAAATTTCAATGCAGCAGCAGCAGCAGGAGCTGTGCTGATGAATTTCCATTGCCATATTAAATATAAACGATGGAGACAGAGAGAGGGAGAGAGAGAGAGTGAGAGAGTGAGAGGGAGGGAAGGGCTTATAGCTTGGCTCCTTCGCATTGCCACTGGCTGTTGCTAAAGTTGTGAATGGGCCAGCAAGTGAAACACACTCACACACACACACACACTGACAACAAGTGGAACAAACTATAAGTTAGTTTTTGAAATTCTGCGTCCATTGTTCGAGCTGCTCATTCGGTTGGGTCAAGTCGTGCCCGCACAGCGCTAAACTAACAACGCCCAAAACGTGATTTTCGCAAAATTTTCACACACACACACTTAGAGAGAAGGAGAGAGGTAGAGAGAGAGAGAGAGGCTCCCACAGGTCGGTTTCGGTCTCGGTCTCGGTCTCGCGGTCTCGCACACACCGTACAGTGAACACCCTTTGCCCCTGGCCGCTGCTGGAACAAGTTTTTTTTTTTTTTCTAGCTAGCATTCGGGGTTCGGGTTGTGCGCCGCAGATAAAGCCAAACAAAATTACACGCTGTGCGGAAACGTGCTAGAAAAATGAAGCGCAAAATCAATAATAATCCACACACACACAGACACACACACGCACACATACACAGAGAGGGAGAGCGCAAAGGAGTTGGGTGGAAATTACAAGCGAAATTGGCGCACAAAAGACAACAAACTACAAAAACGCTACGTGGCTGCAGCGACTAATGCAACAACAGTGACGACGACTAGAGCAACAACAACAACAGCAACAACAACAACAACAAAGATTGCTGCATTTTGTCAAACAAATCAGCGCAACTAATTGATTGGACCCAGCGTCCTCAGTGCCCTGGCTTCAATGCGAAACCTGCCAACTGACGACTGCCAACTGGCAACTGCCAATTGCCAATTGCCAATTGCCAATTGCAAATGAAGCCAAATACAGTGATTCGACTTAACGACAGCATTTAATGACAAAAACATTCAGGTGGAGAGAGCGAGTGTGTTAGAATCAGTTTTAGTAAAGTGATGAAGATGGACGAAGCTAAAGTAGATTAGATATAAGAGAATCTCAAATAAAGATATAGGTTTATATGATAAATAGATAATGACAGTTACAAGGTTTAATTTACAGTATACTGCATTAGCAGAAGATAAGAGCTGGAGACTATAGACGACAGAGATAAAGTGCGCATACAAGATACAACTTGAGAGAAAGAGATAGATAAATGGCACATAAAGATATTAAATAAAGATAGGTTGAGTTATAAATATACCTTGGACCGGAAAGTACCCGGAAATTCTCATTTAAAAGGCCCCGCTTGATATTTATCAAATTTCTTTTTTTGTTAAGTTGTTAGGACTGTCCTCAGTTACTGCACAGTTACGTCATCTGCCAACTGGAGTATTTACAGCAGTTGTCGAAACCAGTCGACCTCAGTATACATGTATATATAACCCTACATGATATATATATGAAAGCAGCAGACATCGAGTCAGACCTCAAGGTGCTATAACTTGTAGACAGAATCCAAGAGATGGCTAAAAAAAAACTAGACTCTCAGCCAAACGGCCTGGCTAGTCGTCTACGTACTTGATAGACCGAAGATCTGTTAGCTGCCGCACTAGAACTAAGAGCAGACTCAGACGCCACTTCTACACATTACTTTCGCAATAGATCAATGTGAAACAAAATTGTATAAAGATATTTTCTAAAATATACAAAATGAAATGAATAAAGTATTTATGAAGAGCTGCCATAAAAGATTGATCGATGTATGATAAATATACATTATGACCGGAAAGTATCCGGAAATTGTGCATAAAACACACATTTGGTAAGCTTCATCAAGATTTATTGGATCTCCTTTAAATTATGCTCCTTTCTGACTATATAAATTGATTAAGCCAGAATCTATAAAAGTTTTTATTAGATACATATACATTTTTGGAGTTTATAGATACTTCCGCTATCAAACAATCAACATACAAGTTTACATAAATGTTGGTTTTTTTTCGATCTTTATAGGATCTTAACAGTAACTCACATGCTAAATTTGGGCATTCTAGCTCTTAAACTGTAGAAGATACAGTTTTACCCGATTTGCCACGCCCAAAATGGGCGTAGATACATGCGTCATATCTTTTTGATCTTTGGTTGTCAACGCGAGTATACGTTCCAAATTTCAACTCTCTAGCACTTCAACTAACAGGGCTTCTGACATACCGGAAAATGCATTTTCCGATTTGCCACGCCCCTAGTGGGCGTATCGAGCAAATCTTGACACTTTATAATTCGCGCGTATACACGAGTATATGTTCCAAATTTCAAGTGTCTAGCTTCAATAGTGTCGATGGTTGCTTTCATACGGACAGACGGACGGACATTGCACAAACCCAATATACTCATTTCACTTACGTGAATGAGTATAAGAATTGAATAAATAAAGTATTTTAGAAGTACTTCCACAATAGATAAAACTATATGAAAATAAATATTTTCTACAATATTTTTATTTAATCTGCAGAGACTCTATCCATAAAATGTAGTTAGTATAACAGATACAGATACATTGTTAGACTTCATAGATATATATACTTCACAGATATAGACTATTTGCTTCAATAGCTACTCCCACAACAGAACCGCTGTCGATCACAGCTCGCAAGCAGTTGCAACTCTATTGCAGGTTGCAAACATGCAACAACGCATATGCAACATGCAATTAGGAAAAATTGTTGCACTTAAAGTGGACAATTTTATATATTTTTGTTGTCGTTGTTGTTGCTTTTAATGTGTGTCACTGGCAGCAATAATTTCTAGTTGTTGCAACAACACTTCAGTCAGCTGCAACGACTGTTGCGAAATATAATTCAATTTTTTATGCGTTGCATTTAAATAAAAATTAAATTAAATGCACACTTAAAACAACAATTGAAAGAACAATTTGCCATGGCAGCGGCAAGCGGCAAGCGGCAACCAACACGAAACAACAACAACAACAGCAGCAACAACTACAACAAAATACCATTTTGAAGTTGCAAAATGCGTTGCACTCCACTCAAAAGTATGCAACATATATTTTACTGTTTGTTTTTTTTTTTCTGCCCCCGTCGAGTGGGGGCGCTCGATTTGGGGTCAAACTGTGTTGCTTGGGGCTGGTCAACAGCAACAGCAACAAGAACAGCTAGTAATAATGGCAACACACACACACACGCACACGCACACATAGTGTGGCAGCCACACTGCTGCCACATTTATGCACAGGAAGCATTTGTAATCCGCCCCCTCTTGCTGGCACAACGCTAGACTACACATGAAGTGCCCCCGCCAAGCACACCCTATGCTCCGCTGTGTTGCCCAGCCATTAACTACCTCCTGGCAACAAACATTTAGTGTGCGGATCCATCGTCGCCTGCTGCTGCTGCTGCTGCTGCTGCTGGTCAAGTGTAGCGAAAATGCATTCGAGCCTTGCCACGTCGCACTTCAAATGCTCTTCAATTAGTTGTGGCCTACTGCAGCACAAGTTTCTGAAAATATTCAAGCAAATTCAGTATTATGTAAAATAACTTAAAGCCTAGTTTAGCTGGGCGCTCAGTTAAGCTAGGCTTAAGCAGAAATAGTTGTGGAGAGCTAGAAGGCAGGAAAGTGTTTAATGCTTAGCTAGGTGATAATTTAAAAAAAAATATAAGAGATTTTTGGGCATCGAAAATCAAAAAATTACAAAATGTTTGTATTCAAAACACGGATATACACGGAAAATCTGAAATCTGTAGCTAAAACGGTATTCAAGTTACGCTTGAAAAACAAAGTAAAATCATCGATTTTTATCGATAATAAGGAAATGGGATGAGTTATCGAAAAAAATTGATAAACTCGTACTGCGTAGGGTATACACGAGTATACATTGTAAATTTCAGATCTCTAGCTTTTGTGGTTTACGAGATCGCTGCGTTCACACGGACGGACGGACGGACGGACGGACGGACGGACGGACGGACATGGCTATATCGACTCAATTTGTCGAGCTGATCAAGAATATATATACTTTATGGGGCCATGTCTCCTTCTGCCTGTTACATACATTTTCACAAAAACATTATACGCTGATTTCCCATTTTCAAATTTCTCTCCCAACTTTTCGCCTAACTAAATCTAAATGCTTAAGCTCTATGAGTCTTTGTCATTGATATCTTTAGTTTTAGTTGTTGTTGTTAATAAAAATTCCTAAAATTGCACAAACAGAGCTCAGCGCTGGGCTTAGTTTGTTGAGGTTAAATCCCTCGCTTAAAAAAAAAAGAAATAAAAATTTAAAACTGTGCAAAGCCACCAGAAAAACAGAGAGAGAGAGAGAGAGAGAGAGAGAGAGAAAACAAAGTTTATCTATTTTGTTCATACGCTGCAAAACATAAAAGAAAAGTGTGTTTTTTATTTATGTTTTCTGTATGTTTTTTGCGTGCTTTTTTCTGCCTTTTTTTGTGGCACGCCCCGTTGCGTGCGCTTGCACCACTGTGCGCTGGCTGCTTTGGCAGACTGTTTATGGTTTTCGGCTACAACTTAATTTAAATTGTTTAATTCTATTATTGTTGCTAATAAATCACAGGCACAGCTTGCGCTCAGCGCTGGCTGGCTTAGCGTTTGCTAAGCTGCCCTACCAACACACACACACACACACACACACACACACACACACACACACACACACACACACACACACACACAGGCACATTTATCTTCCACACATATAGAGAGAGAGAGCTAGAGCCCGCCTGCTGTTGTCGTTGATTTTGTTGTAAGCGGCTTTCGCACTCATTTAGAGCTCTGCAGCTCTGTTGCTCTGCACTCTGCACTCTCTCTCTCTCCCTCTCCCTCCCTCTCTCCCCCTCCCTCTCTCTTTATATACATATATAAATTGCGCTGATCTGCCCGACTTAGTCGCTGGCAAGTTTCTCGTAAATTTGCAGCTAGATTTTTGGCTTGATTTGCAAATTTCGATTTGTTGTTGAAGCGCGCCCGTGTGGGCGCCCTAAGTGGGGCATTGTGCTATATTAGAGTAAATTTTTGGTAGCCCCAACACACACACATTTTTGCAATGCTAAGCGCGCCAATCGACATTTTTGCCTGGCTTAACAATTGTTAAAAAAAAAAAGAAAAAAAAATTGGAAATAGAAAAAGTTTTTTTTTTTTGGCCCGCATGCAACCGCATGTCAAATGCAGGCCACGCTCAGGGCCATGAGCGTTGGCTCAAGGGGCGGGGGCTGCTCTTGACCAGCTGGCGACCGCTTGACATGGCCATAAATAACAAAGCCAAAATGGCGTCCAAAGCACACAAAAATTTGACAAGAGTCGAGCGACCGAGCGAGCGAGCGAGCGGGCCAAAATGTGATATGTCAAATGCACTCGCCATCCACGAGTCACAGCCAGCAAGAAGCAGAGACATAGTGCCAGAGAGAGAAAGAGAGAGAGAGAGAGAGAGAGAGAGAGTGAGTGAAAGCAGGACCATTAAAGTTGAAAATGAAATAAATATAAGGATTGCATCCATAAAACTGTCTGAGCTGGCGTCACAAATTCTATAAAAATTGCACTTTGCTGACTAATTTGCAGAGAAAGAGTACGAGAGAGAGAGAAGGAGAGAACTGTTTGGGGAGCCGAAACGGAATTGGGAATGTCAGCTTATAAATATGGCTGCACAAAGGCAAAGGCAAAGTTAAATTATCTGTGTAAGCGAAACAACCATATAAATCCATTCAATGAACTGCCGATGCGAGCGCTACACAAACATCGTGTCAACCCCGACAATAAATAGAGCCAAAGTTTCGATATAAAGTTCGAAAAAAAAAACGAACTTTGCAAAACTCATTTCGGTTTGAATGCCGTAATGAATTTGGTTTATAGTTGCGCTTTGAGCAAAATAGATTTACGACTTTTACAATTGCAGCTAATTGTAAAGGAAATTCCAAATTTCGTTTAAGTTTAGATTAATCGAATTAATCGGAATGTGCTAAAACTATCGATTCATATGCGCAATGCTCGATAATTGAATTATTAGAATATAAAATAGTTTGTCTGTGTGAAAAGTACTTTACTGAGAAATGAAATAAGTGTACTTCAGTCGGGTGTGCCTGACTAGTAGATACCCGGAACTCTGCGAGGAGCAGCTCTTTCAATCATAACTAAAAGAACAATACCAACACAAGGGTAGAAAATTATAAATAGAACCAAACCCCATAACGAGTCATGAGGATTTCAAATGGTGGAGGTCTTATTGATGTCCAATAGTCTTGGCAAAGCTTTGCCGTTTAAGTCGCCTTAATGGTCTGGCGGGAGTAGTCCTCTTGTGAGCAGGTTGCGGTGTCTCAACAGTCTTTCGCTGTATCTGCTCGTGTGCATTCCGATCTGCTCTTCGACTGTATGCAGTTTCAGATCTTTGTGGGGAGTGTGGAACCACGTACGTACCAGGGACAGTTCGTCATCTGTCGCAGTACTCTATTCTGTAGTACTTGTATCCGTTTGTAATTGGATTTGGCAGCAATCCTCCAAATCTGCACTCCATTAAGCCATATAGGCAGAATGCAATGTACATACATATACAGCTCTTTTGCATCTTAGCGGCAATCTGCTCCTCTTATTGTTGAGCCACCGCAGTTGCAGCAGTCTATGACAACATTTCTTAGCTGCCGCTTTGAGGTGTGGCCCAAAGGTAAGGCGCTTGTCCAGGATGATGCCGAGGTATTTGACTTGAGGCGGCTGCTCCAGGGCAACCCCTTCTAGCTGAATTGGTGGTGTCTGCGGGTGAAGCATGGGTTTGTGGTTTTCAGCGGTTCCACCGCTTAAATGAGTTCAGGGTATAAACAAATATACTCGAAATTCAGCTAAAGAAATTTTAAAATAATATTAAATACTTATTTTATTCAGAACTCTTCCTGATTAATTTTATATTTTAACTTATAATAGAAACATTTCTTACTTTGATTCAGTTTTCAACGACTTTTTTTTCATTTCCAAAGGCAAATGGCAATTACGTTCGAGCCTTGTTTGCATTATGCCTCGTTTAAGCTAACCAGCTCGACAAATATGTTAACATGTATGTGCCGTATGGCCGAATGCCTGAATGCTTGTTAAAGCTCTTGAAATCTCAACAATGTCGAACAGTAAAATACAAAAAAAAAAATAAAAAGTCGAAGTTAATTGCATATTTTTGTGTGTGCGTACTTTTCAAGTGTTTGCTCAGTGTCGTTCTCTCTCTCTCTCTCTCTCTCTCTCTCACTCTCTGCAATGCAATGCAAACATGTAACCAACTATATAGACACTATATAGCATATAAGTACTGAACTGGAGTGTGTGTGTGTGTGTGTGTGTGCGGTAATTCGAATCCTTTGTCTTGTGAAACGCCACGCAGGCAAAAAAAAGCGCTGCATACTTGCGGGCGGCAGTTGCAAAAATTGTGTTGCATATTTACGGGGGGGGGCAGCTGCCGTCAGCGTCGCAGCAGCCGTCGACGCGTCGCTGCCCGTAGCTGCATTTCCGCTTAATGTTGAGCGATAATAAAATGCAAACAGCAACAACTACTATAACAACAACGACAACAGGCCAGCGCTGCGCTGCGCTGCAACGATAATGAAACAAAGGACACGCTCACACACACACGCTCACACACACACACACACACACACACACACATTTGCATTGATTTATGTTTTTTAATTTAAAATTTCCGCATCACTTAACCGTTAAAAATAATAATAACAATAACAGCAACAAGCCCGAAAAACAATAGCAATGCGCTTTGTGCGCACAGCCACGCCCACACACACACACACACACACACACACACTATAGTATATATAGATGAATATATATATATATATATATTTTTTATTATATTTGTACAATATGTATGGCAGCGATTTAAATATTGCATTGTGAAGCGAAAAACTTTGAACATGTTTTAATTTCCGCATTACAAGCAGCGCTGCCAACCTTAACTCTCCCCCCCCCCCCCCCTCTCTCTCACTCTCTCTCTCTCTCTCTCTCTTTCTCTGTCTCTTGATTGTCTGTCTTACTCACTCGGCTATTTTTTTCTGCTTCTGTTTACTTTACAGATTGGGCGGCCACCCACAACAGATGCCACAAAGTATGTCAACTGGCAGCAACACAATCGGCCATGGCGGCATCGATCGCGGCGGCGTCGGCGTCGGCATGCCAATGGGCGCCGGCACCATGCCGGTGGGCGTTGGCGGTCAAGTGGGCGGGCCGCAGGTGTCGGTCGGACCGCCAGGCAGCGGAGTTGCCGGACCGCATTGCCAGATAAGCGGCTCACAGCCGCTGGTCATGCCTGGATTCCCATTGCGTAATTCGCACTCAGCGCATGCACCACACTATTCGCCATATTCACCATCCAGGTAAGCAGACACATTCACAGTGGGTCAAATGGTGGGTCAACAGCAATGATGCAGCCACGCGCACACTTTACGCTCCATTGAGTTATACAGCAGGCCGGTCGGCTGGCTGGCTGGCTGGCTTGCCGGCTGGGCAGACGGCTGTGGATTCAAGTAAAGCAGCATAGCAGCATTTGGCAGCTGTTGCTGTTTCGCTTTCCCTTTCTCTTCTCTCTTTATGGATGTCTACAATGAGTAGACTATAGTACATGATAGGCTTGATTAGCTACTTACCGAAAAGACCTACTCGATCGCATCTTGACTTCAAATCTATCATCTATCAAATATCCCCTTAAGCTTTACCTGCGATAGTTATACTCTATAACTATTTCTTCCTATAACGTAATGAATTCTTTATTCTGCTTCGAGAGCCTTAAAAAATATATTACAATTAAGATTAAGTTTTCTAAAGTAGAGCAGGACATTATTCTGTGAATATTTCATTATAAAAAAATTCTAAAAAAAATCCTTTCAGATTTATCGATAAGTTAGGGAGGCTAGACAATAGATAAGTAAAGGAACAAATCACAGATTTATACAATTTTGCTTAAATAGTTTACTTAATGCAAATCTAACACTAATTTGTATAGAGAATCAATTTAAGCAAGTTTCGTTTAGTTTAAATTCATTCGTAGCTTCTTAGCTTCTCGTTGGCATCTATTCTTAGCTTCAGCTCTACAATTTCCACTAGCTTCCACTAGCACAAGAGGCCTCATTAGGATTCTTAATTAAACACGAACAGCTTGGGCATTGCTTGTGAGGGAACTCATCAGCCTGGATATGGTCTCATGTCTTTTGCAGTCTATGCAAACAGAATCTTTGCTACAAGTTTTATGCAATTAACTGGAGGCAGCTGTTGTAGCTGTAGCTGTAGCTGTAGCACGAAGGCCAGTGTCGACTGCAAGTTGTATATCATTTTGCGTTGCTTTATTAAAAAAGTTGACAGTTGACAAACCCATTGGCGTGTGTATACACTGTATGTGTACACTGTGTGTATGTGTGTGTGTGTGTTCGTTGGTTTTTGCGGTTCGTGTAGCCTGTCAAACGAATAAACGAACTTTTTGCTTGACATGCGTTTGCGTTTGCTCAGCAAATATATAAAGCTGCGTATACCTTAGAGATGAGCGTTATTAAATAAGCTGCAGTATATCAGCAGTTGTTCCATGTAGCGAGTGAACGAAAGTAACGAGTCGTCAAAAGCACGAATCCTCAATAGCACATGAGTGACTGAGAGTGGCGTGTGATTCAGGTAGTAGTGGTAGAGTGGAGTACACTAGAGTTGAGGTTAATGTAGATTGATGAATTATGAAAGAGTAAAGAGCATTTTGGAAAGTATTCTGCTAAAGAGAGTCACTCAAAGTAGCGAGAGTCTTAATGTGACGAATGCATTATAGTTCGTATTGGTTCAAAGTAACGAGAGAATTGATATTCTCTTTGTAGTAGCGAAACATTCAAAGTACTCTGTTTACCTTTACATATGTCAGGGTTGGCTTATAGATAAAGCAACGAGTCATTAGAATATGTCAGAGTTTTCATTAAGATAGAGCAACGAGTCATCTGTAAAAGTTAACGAGAGAAACTAACACTTTAGAAAATGTCTAAAATTACTCTTTAAATTTGGAAAGTTGACTGGAAAAGTTTCAGAAAATCTTTTTAGTTTGAAATACACTTGTCAAAAGTAACGAGTAATTTGTAATAATTGAGTATTGTTCTAAGCTATGAAGAGTAACGAGTATTTCAGTCTGTCTACTGCAATGGGGAATCACTTAAAGTAGGAAAAGTGTAAAAGTAACGAATGCATTGCAGCTGCGCTTGATGTGAAGAAACTGTGCAGAGTAACGAGTATTTGCTGAGAGATATTTTGTATAGTAGCGAGACATTTAAAGTAGCGAGTGCATATATGAAACGAGTCTAGTCACTATAAATAGACTTAAAGTAGTTGGAACTTATAAGTATCGAATGTTTTAGATGCAATGATTGTTAAAGCGAGTACTTGAGCTTATCGAATCAGCGGGTACTTGCCATGAAAGTAACGAGTGTAGTCAAGCAAGTATGCCACAACATGAGCTTGCCGAATCAGAGTGTATTTGCCATGAAAGTAACGAGTAATTGAAAGTAACGAATGTATTCAAGCTAGTAAGAATAACGATTTATCTAATCTAACGAGCGATGAGTAGGCCCAGTCAGTTAAAGACTCCTAGAAAATATTTCGATTAGCCAAAGTTGAAACTATTTGTATGGTCACACACTCGGCCTACTTGTGACACGCAGTCCAGTGTCCTTTGTCGTGCCAGTGCCGCTTTGTCGCCTTGTTTGCCTTTATTTGGTGTCTGTTCGCTGTTTGCCCGTTGTTAATTACAAATGCATTGCACAGTTTGTTTAATGTCTACGAGAGGAGGGCTTGCTGCCCCTCCCTTGCTTGCTGGCTTTCTCAATACTCATTATATTTTGCTTTGTTTCCTTTGCAGGTTTCACATAGATAAACGCTGTCAACACCGATGTTCCTGGAAATGCTTGAGCATCGCCTTAATATTCATATCCGTCGTCCTAACCGCCATGTTGGCATACTTTGCAGGTAAGCTGAAGGCCGGGGTAGCTTGTAAAAGTTACGGACAAGACAGGACATATCCGCCATGTTTGGGGATGATGGCCAATGTTTATACGACTGTTGCTCTACATGTGTGTGTGTGTGTGTGTGTGTGTGAGTGTGTCTTTGTGTGGACAGCGCGGCGTTGTCATAATGCCAAACACAAGTTGATGAAAAATACACATACAAATGCAAATAGACTGACTGACGCACACACACACACATGCCCTAATCATATACATATTTTATACACACACTCACACACACACTCTGGCACAACATGGCAAATACATCAAAATGTTTGCTTTACATTAGCGTTAAATGGTGTTACTTTACACACACACGCTGCCAAGCCAAGAAACTTTGCGCCTGACTCGTTCGCAAACACAATAATATACCACACACCTCTCTCTCTCTCTCTCTCTCTCTCTCTCTATTACTGTCTCTCCCACACTTACTGATAGCCTCTGGTCGGTTTGTTGATTATGTGAAAAGTTGCATGTGGCAGCTGTTGGTCACCAGCTGCACAATTGACAAGCAATTAGAAACCACAACAGCTGACACGCCTGCCACGCCCACAAATTATATGCATGCCCCACTTACACAAAGCCCACGCATGCCTCAAACATTTCAATTCAAGCAACGAGCAACGAGATAAATATTGAAAGCAAAAATGTTAAAAATAGCTAAACAGATATCGAGTTATATATTTAGTATATTTGCTAACTCTGCAACTGAGTTATAGAAGTTGATATATGCATACAGGATTGGGCACTCGAAGTGTAACCTATTCATAAGGTCATCAATTCGGTGCTTTTGCCTTGGACTGTGACCATCAGAAACCAATCGCAAGTTGCTCGAAGGTGACTTGACCGCATCAAGCTTCTTGAGATTGGTATAATTCTTAGCTCGAACCTTGACCCAGAGTGCAAAATCTATTGGATTTGCGTGTGGTGTATTTGAGAGGTCAAAATGAAGCTCGAAAGATGGTTTTGCAAGCAATTTCCGTTCAGTCAAGCTTTGTGTTGGCCGTTGTTAAGTCTTGTTGAAGCATCCATGGTGCGCTACCATAATCTTTCGCTACGCCAGCCCCCAGAACACATTTCAATTTGCATTTACTTCAACGCCAGGCTCAATGAAAAGGAGTGGCAAGCGTCAAACCGCGGTTACAGTGTGGCAGGTGGCAGTTGGCAGTTGATGCTTCCAGGTGATGTCCCCTAAGATTTTTCATGCTAAAGCCAAACTCTGTTCAGGATTTCCCTACGTTTCGTGTACTTCTAGCTATCCTCAAGCTGCAGCTGGCACAACAAGTAAAAATAGTTTCTCTGTAAAAAATAATAAAGCTGCTGCCATGGCTAATGACATTATTCCATTTCCTTATAGCATTTAACTTCAGTCTGTTGCCTGTTTAAATATCTCGCTGATACTAAATAGATTTTGTGCCTCGAGTTTGTTTATCTTTCAAGTTATTTTCTGCTTATACACAGTTTTTTTTTATTTGTTTTTTGCGTAGTATAGAAGAGGTATTGGATTAAGAACTTGTCTGCAGGCCAGTAACACGCCCCCTCTCACTCACACTTTCACTCTCACTGCTCGCTTGCGCTTTGACTGGCACTTAAAGCTCTCGCTCATTAGCTGACAATGGCAAATTAACAAAATTTTGAAATGCCAACGCTTCGAGGCATGCAATACACACACCTTCACGCACACACACACACACACGCACAGCAAACAAAATGGCGACGTAGCACAAAATGTTGCCTCAACCAAATTGAATGCGGCAGCTGCAAACGCGTTTTTGTCGCTGTTGTTGTTGTTGTTGTTGTTAACAACTTGGTAATTAAACACGTTCCGTGTTGTCATTGTTGTTGTTGTTGTTGCTGTTTTTGCTGCCACCTTTTAAATTATATTTACAGGTCAATTTGATTTTTTACTGCCAACCTTTTGGCAAGCAGAGCAACTTTTTACTCGCTCCCCAACCGCTCTCACTGTCCTTCTGCCTTGCTCCTAAGTCTGGCTAAATTGTTGTTGCTGCTGCTGGGCAACGCTCCACAAAACTTTGCACATTAAAATATGTAAATTTTAATTTGAAACAAAAGGGTTGACGTGTCGCTACCCTACCTCAAGACCAGCTCCAGCTCCAGCTCCAACCAACCAAACCAACAGCCGCCCGCCTGGCCACCCACCTCGCACGCCTTTGCACGCGACGCCTTTGTGCCTTGGCGTTTTATCTAGTGTTGCAAACTTTTTGTTTCTTTTCTTTTCCCTTTTTTATTATATTTATTTCTATTTTTCTTTCTTAAATATATATATATATATGTATGTATATATATATATATTGTATATATATATATATATATTTATTTTATTTCTATTTTTACTTTTTTTTTTTTGCTGCTGCCAACTCGCTTGATAAATTTTCCTGCCGCACACGCATTTAATTTATGCGCTCCGAAATATTTCTCGACTGCTTAAAATGAGCCAACCAGCCAGCCAGCCAGCCAGCTGGCAAATGGGCGTGGCACGCGTATTTCATGTTCCACCAAAGGCATTGACTTTGTTGCCAAAGATTTGAATATCTATTCAAAATTCAGTTGAATGTTGAGCGCAATCGTTTTGAAAGATAAACAAGTTATTAAAAAATTAAAAAAAAATAAAATATCTATATATAGATATAGATAAGATATATATAAGATATATATAGAAATACTTGACTTTTTTTTGGAATTTTTGTTTGTATTTATTTCTTGCTGGAACATTTACAGCTGAGTTGAGTTGCTACCTTTTAGGCAATTTAATCTAAGCATAAATTTATTAAATATATTTTTTGAGGATCTAGCAAATAGCGAACATAGAATAGAGTTAAGGTAGCTAAGAGTTATAGGTATCAAGTATTATCAAGTAGATAATTGATGGATTTTAAGTGAAGAATCGATCCAAGTCTGAAGGGTGCTGGCGCCTGTGTCTTCTCCTCTAGTTCTAGTGCGGTGGCTAGCAGATCTTTGGGCTGCAGCAGTTAGACGCCTTACCAGGCTGTCTGGCTGAGAGAATCTCTCGTCTCTCGAGGTCTCTCTTGTAGGCTGTCTCCACCTTGAGTTCTCTCAATCCTGACTCTCATGCACCAACACGATCTTTCTCAGCGTCTTCACCTGAACAACATGCAGCTTATGAACTATTGTAGTAAAACTTCAAGATATCAACATAAATTGCTTAAAAACCATCGCCTGATAAAATGCTGATGTCAAGTTTCAATCTGCTTGCTGCTTATAAAGTTGAAGCTTAGACTAAGCCACGTCTAGGCAAATACATTTTGATATATATTAATCGAAACTTATTGAAGCTTTAGCTTTATAAATGCCTTGGCCAACAAATTCTGACTGCCTATTACCTGTTCATGGGCGTGGGCATGGCAGCTATTTGACTTGAAGCGTGCTGCGTTTAATTTATTATCTACGCATTTAGCAGCCGCAGCAGCAGCAGCAGTAGCTGAAGCAGCAGCTGCTGGTTCAGAGAGTCACAGGCACTGATTTACAAGAACAACGAGCGCTACAAAAGTTGCGGCTGCCTGAATGCCAACCCCACACACACACATACCCGCTGTTGTTGCTGCGGTGTCACAACGTTGCAAGTGAACGAAAACAAATTTACAACAAACCACGAGAAAAATGTGTGATGCCACTTGGCTGGCTGGCGGGCTGGTTTGGGTGGCTGCCTGGTTGGCTGTTTGGCTGAAAAGCAACCCCAGTCATATGGCCCAGGCCCCCTACCTGCCTGCCTGCCTGCTTGCTGCCTGGTCTTATGGGCAGGGCACTTTACTTTGGCGCACAAAATGAATTTAAGTTGAAAAGTTGTGAACATTTTGTGGGTAGACGCCGGCAGGCGGCATCATATGGCAATGGGAGTTTAGCAAATAGGAGCTGGGCAGGGGCTGGGCCCAAAAGCTGCGTGTGGATTTCACTGATTTAATTGTTTGCCAGTCAGTAGGGTGCGAGCGAGTGAGTAGATCTGCTTGAAATTTATCTTTTAAAAATAATGTATTAATTTGTGTGGCTACCCTCGCATGCTGTATGTGTGTGTGTGTGTGTGTGTGTGGGTGTGGGTGTTAGATGGGACTATCCATAAACTCATTTGTGTAAAAAGCTTTTTGTGTTGTGTGTTGGCTGTCGGCTTCGCTGCGGTAAATGAATTTACGCTTCGCCGAAATCTATGTGTGTGTGTGTGTGAGTGTGACTGTCTTTGTGTGTGTGGGTCGTTTTATGGTTGAATAGTTTGAAAGCTGCGGGGTTAAGATGAAGGCAACAGCAACAGCAGCAGCAGCAGCAGCAGCAGGTGATGAAAACAGCCCGACTGCGCTTTAGCTTTTAATAGTGGCTAATATTTTTGCAGCTGCTGTGGCGCTCACACTGTATAGCTGCCTCTCTGTCTGTGTGTGTGTGTGCGACGTCTGTTTGCGCAATCATTTTCTATTAATTAAGCGCAAGAGGGTTTAATAAAATTAGCAAACACTTGCGGGCGGGCCAGCTGCGACGTTGCCTGTGTGCGTGTGTGTGTTAGCAGACATTTAAAAATATACAAACAGATACGCACTAACACACACACACACACACACACACACACACACTCACTAGCACACATCATTGCCAGTTAATTAACAAGCGCAAACAGACGAGTTGAGACGAGGCTTCGCTTTGTTTGTTTGCATCCTGTGCGTGTGTGAGCGACTGGGCGGCTGGGCGTTTGGCCATGCCTTTAATTTGATTTGCATTTTGTTAAGCAGCCTTCAGCCTCTTCCCATATAACTCCAAGCTACACGCTCAAAAGAGCTGAAGTTTTGTTGAGATATTTGTTGAGCAGCGCACAAAAGTGTTGCCTACTTTTACGGGCAAAGCGCAGTGCACACAGAAATGTTGCCTACTTTTGAGCGCCATGTTCTAATGAACCAAAAACAAGAGCGTGTGCATGTTGCTTTGGCCAAGTGGCATTAGCAGGGGCTAGTATAACACACACACGCACAGCCATAGCTGCTATGGGCAGCTGCCAAAAAGTGTTGCCTACTTTTCAGCGCAAACATGCTACGCGCTGCAAATGTTGCAAACACAACTGTGTAAGCGTGTGCTTTGGTAAACAAGCCAGAGGCGCGGATCAGAGAGCAAAGTGAGTGACAGAGAGAGAGAGAGAGATAGAGAGAGTGAGAGAGAGAGAGAGCGCTGCAAATGCATTAGCTGCCAAAAATGTGTTGTCAACATTTGCGCATTAGCTTTGAATGCAAAAATGCTGAACTTTTCACAAGTTTTCGTTCGTTTTTTTATACCCTGAACCCATTGAAAATGGGAAATCAGGGTATAATGGTTTGGTTAAATGTATGTAACAGGCAGAAGGAGGCGTGGCAGACCCCATAAAGTATATATATTCTTGATCAGAGTGACGAACTGAGTCGATTTAGTCCTGTCCGTCTGTCCGTCTGTCCGACTGTCCGTATGTTACTTAAATTATATCTCGTACATCTTTGGAACTAGATAAATACATAACTGAGTATATTTAAAAACGCAGATCGGATGGGGCTCAGGGGATTTCCTAGTCGGCCATCATCTTTTCTTACTTGTTCTTCTTCTTTGTGTTCATAAGTAGCTCTGCATGGACATACTTCTGTTAGGCACTATTCAAGCTAATTTGTATGCAGAAATTCATAGAAATTCACAATTCTCTGTATTTTTAAAGTTGGTCACAAGACTTCTCTCTCACTCTCCCTCTCCCTCTCTCCATCTGTGTGCAAATGACTGTCATAATTTGCTAGCCAATATATATATGCGATATATCTGTCATATCTATACGATAATCGACCGCAACGTCAACAGGACAACGGCGTGACATGTGGAACAACCGCAGCAACAACAACTGCAGCAAACATGCAAGCTGTCCATGAAGTTGTTGTTGCTCTTGTTGTGTGCACAAAATGTTTGAGCAGGCCACGGCTCGAATTACCACTGATGCGCCAGTTTCTATCATAACAGCAACAACAGCGCCGCAGCAGCGATAAGTGCAATTGCAACAGCTGCGACAGCAGCAATAACAACAACAGCAACAGCAACAACAATGATACAGGCTGACGGCAGGGCAGGAACAAGCGACAATCAGGACATTTAACATGTTTGACTGGCAGTTAAAAAGGGGTATCAGGATGCGGATGCGGATGCGGATGCGGATGCGGATGCGCATTGCAGTAGTTATCGGAAATAGGTTAATCGAGTTTTAAGCGCATAAACTATCGGAAACTCATTCGATATGCACTGTTTCACACAAATTGTGCGCAAGCCTTGCCCCACATTGTAGCAAAAAACCTTGGACCAAAGCAAACCTCGAGCAAACCTCCCCCCTTGGCTTAGCTGGCCTGTCATTTGCTGCTGAGCTTGGCCATTCATTGAACATTTTTACGGATGCGGTTAGCCCAGTTGTGCAACATTCTAATTTGTTAGCAAATACTTGTAAGCATTTAGTTCTGGCATTCACAATGGGCCATGCACTTGGGTTTTTCGCTTTGAGCTTTTCTGCGGCTAGCCTGAAAGTTGTGCACCGTCTGTAAATTTGGTTTGACAAGACGACGCCGG